>VZTR01016644.1:0-14490 GCA_013400775.1 Chaetops frenatus | reverse complement strand
TGAATATCAGGAAAAGGTTCCTCCCCCAGAGGGTGCTGGGGCACTGAACAGGTTCCCCAGGGAATGGTCACGTTCCCAAGGCTGTCAGAACTCCAGGATCATTTGGACACTGCTCCCAGGCACAGGATGGAGTTGTTGGGGTGTTGGCCCCATTGCCTGCAGAGCAAACTTGAGACTGCACTGAGATTTATACCAAGTGGAAGTGGTCGAAAATACATCACAGAACCCTACCAAAAAAAAAAAATAAATGTGTCTGGCTGCTCAAACCCTTTCCCTCCAGCCTTTGAGCTGCTGGGCTGGGTACATTGATGGCACCAGGTACCCTGGGTGTTTCCTAGGACCAGCCTGGCTCCTTCTCCCGTGGCATGGGCTGGCCCTGCCTGCCCACACAGCCAGCTGTGGGTTGTCTGTATTTCCCCCCGTGCTCCCTGGCCCTGTCCCAGTGCCCTTCCTGAGCCATCTGGGTGCTGACATCCTCTTCTCCCCTCTCTCACAGCAGCCATGGAGGCAGCGCTCATCTTCCTGTGCTCCCTGCTGGTGCCAGCGGCCGTGGCAGACGGTAGGTGCCCGGTGCTGCCCCCACACAGCTGGGGACAAGCCTGGGGAGCCCCTGGGAGCAGCCTCCACACGGCTCCAAGGGGGCTGGAATGGGGTGTGGGGCAGCACCATGAGAGCCCAGAGTTTGTGGGGAGCTGCCAGGGCCCAGCCAAGGGCTCTCTCACCTCACCCCCCACCCCTTGTCTGCTCATTTCCAGTGGCCACCCAGGAGAAGGAGAAGGAGGATCCCTTTAACTATGGTGAGTGAGCACGGCCAGGTGTGGGGGTGGGTGTGCCATGGGGAGCAGAGGAGCCGCCCCCTTCCCTGAACCCAGCAGGAACAAGCTCCGTGTCTCCCCCTCCCAGATTACCAGAGCCTGAGGATCGGGGGGCTGGTGTTTGCCGTGGTCCTGTTCACCGTGGGCATTCTCCTCATCCTCAGTAAGTTGGGGATGTGGTGGATGCCGGGGCAGCAGGGGCTGTTCCCATGGCGGGGGGCACTGGGAGAGGCCACATCCTGTTCCCCCTCACTCACCGAGTTTCTCTCCCCTGGCAGGCAGGAGGTGCAGGTGCAGTTTCAAGCAGAAGCCCAGGTGAGGATGGTGGGGAACATCTCCCTTGGAAAGCCCCTCTGCTCCGACCCTCCCAGGCGCCCTCCCACAGCTGGCAGAGGGGGCTGCACTCTCCGGGTGCCCCTTTGGGGGTGCCCAAAGCTGGGGGAGCGGCTCTGCCTGCTCCCAGTGCTCGTTCCTGGCCATCCCAGCAGGCTGCTGGCCACCCCATGTCGTGGTGGGGCACAGGCCCCAGCTGCCCTCACCACGCTCCTCTCCTTTGCAGGGCTCCAGGGGACGAGGAGGCTCAGGCAGAGAACCTGATCACCTCGAACGGTAAGGGCACTGTCCTGCTGTCACTGTGCCACTGCCCCGTGCCACAGCCCCCTCCCAGCGCTGGGCAGGCACTGCAAACCCCTCTGCTCTTCCCTCTGCAGCCACGGCAGCACAGAAAGCAGAGAACTGAGCAGGAGCCCTGTGGTGAGTCCCAGGCCAGGCTGGGTGGGGACATCAGGAAGGGGGGGACAGCTGGGGACATGTGGGGGGGGTGACTGCAGGGCTCTGAGCAGAGCAGTGGGGACTGGGCAGCTCTGCATCCCTGGGATGGGGTGGGGGTGAGCACTGGTGGATTCCACAGCAAGGAAACTCTGTGCTGGCGAGGTCCTGAGTGTCCACAGGCAGCCCAGCAGGAACAGGAAGCATCTGCTCGGATTTTCCCTTGTGTTACACTTCCTTTTCTTGTGCTCCTCCACCCCGCGAGTGGTTTTGGTGTTAGGATGTTCAGAGATGTGGGCGGGAATCCCTCGGGCCATCTCTCTCTGAGCTCCCCGACCTCCTGAGCTGTGCCCTGGTTTGGAGAGGGGGAGGGCTGGAGCCAGTGCTGGCAGTTTGTGCTGCTCCAACCCCTGTGTGGGGAAAGCCTGACCCACTGCTCTGCTCCCCACGCAGACCCAGAGACCCGAGGACGGACGCTCGGAGGGCAGATGCCTGCAGCCTGCGAGGAAACTGAAACCCCAGCAGCAGGTCCCTCTCAGGAGAGGCGGAGCTGCCGTGTCCGTGTCCCCCTCTGTGCTCCAGCACCGGTTCTCCGTTTCCTAACCCGACTAAACTCCGCTCAGCGCCCTCTCTGCCTCCCGTGGTGTGTAATGTTGCTGTGAGATGATCATTACCTCTAGGGCTAGTTGTTGCTGATGTTGTAATCGTGACTTTCTCTTCACCTTTCTCGTGCTGTGCGTGTGATTCGGGCTCTGTAGGACCTGGCAGGCGCTGCCCTCCACGCCTGGGAACAGGGAGGGGGGTCTGTGGGGCAGGGACCCCCGCGCCCTGCCCAGTGCCAGCAGCGCAGCCCCCCTGGCTTTGGGCAGGGCTTGGGGACCTGCAGTGCCCTGGGGACCTGCCCAGCCAATACAGGGCCACCCGTCCCCATTTCAGCAATAACCCCCAGCCTAGAAACAGCCATGGTGGGGGGTGAGCCAGGCAGGGACACCCCATGGCTCAACCCTCCCTCGCTGGGGTCACTGGGGTGCTGGATTCAAGGCTGAAGGGAGCTCTCCTGCCTGGCACTCCCCGTGTCTGTCCCTGTGGGAAACCTGTGGGACGCTGCTTTGAGTGGGAGGCAGGGCCGTGGTGGCAGAGCAGCCCGTGGGGTCCCCAGCACGGTGACACTGTGGAAGAGGGCAGCAGCACAGCAGTGACCCCGCTAACCAGCACAGACCAGCTCAGCTCCTGCCCGACAGCCAGAGCCGGGTGGGTGGCACGGTCCGAGGGCTAAAGAGAAACAGAGATCCTGTCCATGCTTGTCTCCAGCAGGGAAGGGGCAGCGGCGTTTCCTCCTGGTGCTCCCTGCCCCTCCTGATGCCCTGTCACCCCCTGTGCCACCCGTGTCAGTGCCGTGTGTTGTCCCGTGGTGGTTCTGTGTCACCCCCTGGTGCCAGCTGTCCCTTCTGCCCGCGGAGCAGCAGAGAGTGGCACTGAGTGATTCTCGAGGCTTTTGCACACCTGAGCTGGCACTGTGACAACGTGCTGAGCCCAGAGGGCATTGTCACCCTGTGTCCTCTCACGGGTCAGAGGCAGACCTGTGATTTTTGACCCTTTCTCAAGTCCTTGGGCAGGCAAAACCTCAGCTGGGGCTTGGGACTGCCAGCTCGGGTGGGGGCAGCAGTGGGGGATCCCCAGGGCTGCACTGAAACACCTCAGGGTGCCATCCCCACACAGGGAAGGGGGTCTTGTCCTCCAGGATGGCTTTGAGAGGCGTTTCTGCTGCATCCATCCCACTGTGGTGGCCCTGCTGCCAGCGTGGGCTGTGTCCCCTCGTGCTGGGCATCACTCGGTGGCACCAGGAAGCTCTGTGCCAGGCAGAGGGACCGTGTCTCTCGTGTTGTGTCCCTTCCCTCCGTCCTGGCTGCTGCAGAGAGCTCCCGGGCAGAGCAGACCCCCGAGTGTCATGGTGTGTGTCCCGTTGGAGTGCCCCTGCTGTCCCTAGTGTGCCGTCGGTGTTGCCACGAAACAAAGAGCTCCCTGTGGTGTGTAAAATGGCCAAACCCTGACTGTTGTAAAATAAACTGAGCTATTGTGTCTCCTTTTAAATAGGCGAGTGTGCTGCTGTGCTGGAGGGCTGGTGTGTTCTGTGCCGTGACCTAAGGGGAAAGGAATAAAATATCGTTTCTATCGGTGCCTGCCTGCCTTGTCTCGAGGGCCGTGGCGTTCCCAGGGCAGCCTGGCAGCTTCCCTTCCCACGCCGTCCCATTGTGGCCCGGCTGGGGCCGGGGGAGCAGGGGCAGCGCCCTGGGCAGCACAGCCGGCCTTTGTGCCGGCCGAGCCCCCTCCTGCTCCCTTCTGCAGCTCAGCAAGAGCCCGAGCCCGTGGGAAGGGAGCGCGGGGGCTCGGCCACGGACGCTTTTGTCCCTGGGATTTTTGGGAGCCGCCGTGTCGGGCTGCTGGCGCGCCGGTCCGGCGGATGCTGAGCGCTGCCAGGGCACCGTGACAGCAGTGCCGCTGGGACGGCCCCGCTCAGCACCCTCCCGGGGCTTGGCTGCACCCCGTGGCACCGGGGCCGGGCTGCCGCGGGCTCCGGGTGTCCGAGCTCCTCAGCCCTGCCGAGGGGAGCGTCCCTCGGGGCCGGCTCCCCCCCACCCCGGCCACCGCGGCGTTAATCGGCTTGGGCGCGTGACTCCGGCTCGGCGATGGCGAGATTAGAGCAAACTGGCTTGCACAGCCCTCCTGGCAGCTGGCCCCGCCGGGCCCGGGGCTGGCACCGCCCGGGGAGGGGCACGGCATCCCCGGGCCCGCTGCCGGCAGGGATGGACGGGCGGACACGGCCGTGCCAGGGCGCTGCCGGGCCCCGGGATGGCTCGGTGATGGCACCGAGGTGCTGACGCGGCAGAGGGACACCCTGGGTGCCAGGCTGGGAGGGCGGAGAGTGCTGCCCGCTCCTCTCCAGCAAAAGGCAGTCACGGCCTGTATGTGAGCCCATCCCTCGGCTCGCCAGCACCGCAGAAGGTGAAGCTCAGTAGGGCTGGCAATGGCGAGGGGAGGGAGGGCTGGGACAAGCACAGGCAGCTCGGGGTGCCCAGCCCTCCCCACCGGCTGGCACGGTGGGTGCTGCCCCTGCCCTTCCCTCCCCTCCCTCTTTCCCAAAGGCGGGCGGGAGCCCTGTGCCTCCCCTCGTGACTGCGATAAACATTACACCGAGGCCATTAATGTTTAATGAGGTTTGTCTCCCAATTAATGCGCTTTCCCGTGGGTGCCCACTCGCAGAGCGAGGCGCCCGCCGGACGACACGCTGAGGCCATGGGTGACGGTAAGGACAGGCACCTCCACGGGGACATCTCCGTGCGAGGAGCAGGGCTGCTCCCTCCCACCACGGGGGGAGCTCTCGGTGAGGATTTTGGGGTGGGGATGGATCCTCAGAGCTCCACAGCCCTGGGGCACATCGGTGCCAGCTGGTGTTTGGCTTCTTGGGGTGATTTCTGCTCCCAAGGTGCTCCTGGCAGAGGGATGTGCGGTCAGGTAAGGTGGCTGGAGAGGTGACACGGTGACGAGCTCGCTGACAGGGGGGTTGGGGGGGTTGTTGGGGGGCATCTGGTGCGAGGTGTGAGCCTGAGGGGTTGTTCAGGTCTGTGCACTGAGGGGACAGAGCCATGGATGGAGTCCTGCAGGCAGTGGCACTTCCCGAGGGCAGTGCAGCCGGGTCCCTGCCTGCAGCTTCACCTGGAGCTCGAAGGCTCCCGAGCATCCCGCAAATGCAGCCTGCGGGTGCATCCTGTGAATCTGCCAATGGACATTCAGTCTCCCGGAGTGAGACCCAGGAGTTTCCTGGCTCAGCTGCGCGCCAAGGAAGTCACAGCACTCTCACTTGCAGTCCTCCACCCTGGCCTCTCCCACCTCCACACTGTGAGGACGTGGCTCTCACTGGAATTTCTCCTCTTTTCAGAGCAAGTGCCCGAGCAGGGCCAGGACAGGTTCAGCTACGGTGAGTGCGTGCCCCGGGCAGGCTGGGGCTGCGGGCAGGGGTGGGGGCAGCCCCCGCCACCCTGCCATGGGCTCTGTGCTGCGGGTCAGCCCTGCACTCGGGCTGGGCTGACACCCGGCTCTCCTCCTCCCCAGACTATGACACCATCCGCAACGGGGGGCTGATCTTCGCCGTCGTGGCTTTTGTGATCGGGCTCCTCATCATCCTCAGTAAGTGCCTGTGTGGGCTGGATACCCCTCGGCTCCTCTCCATGCTCCACTCAGCCCCCTCCTCCTGCCGGGAGGGGGCTGGGGGTCGCCAGCCCTGCCCCACAGCACCAGGAGTGGGCACAACCTTCCCCCGGGGCCGCCTGGGAACTTTCCATCCAGGCACGCTCCCAGCACAGGGCGAGTTGGGAGGGAGACCACGTAAATATTTAGTGTTTCCCTGCCAGCGCCAGGGCTTCGGAGGGAAGGTCACTCATTAAAAATAGCAGAGAAAACTCTGACATTTCCAGGGAGAGGAACCAGCATTCCCAGAGCCCTCGGACCTCAGTAACTCCCAGACTGACCCAGAGCTGAGTGTGCAGGGCACCCTGTGACCCTGCCTGGGTGTTCTGGCCCTGCTCCGTGCGGGGTGGCCACGGTGTCGCAGCTGCTGCAAGGATGGCACCCGCTAATTTTAGGGAGAAAAACATGAAAACCAACAGCATTTGCAATCACGGGACAGCTTGAGTGGGCTGGGCAGTGCCAGAGGCTGTGATGGGGTGGGGGGAGGCTCGGCCTCAGTCGCTCCTCTCGCCCCCAGGCCAGCGGTTCCACTGCGGAGGGAGGAAGAAGAGGAGGTGGGTATTGCACCAGGCGGCCTCATCTGCCCTGCCTGTTCCAGTCCTGCCAGCTGCCAGGGACAGGCTTCAGCCCATGTTCCCCCCTCTCTCAGCCCCTGTAACACCTCTCCTCCTGCTTTTTGCTCTACAGACAAGGGAACGAGGAAGAGCTGTAGGTGCAGGTAGGAGGCACCAGTTGGCAGCCAGGCTCCCTGGGCTGGGCAGAGATGTTTTGGGGTACTCGTGCTTCACAGAAGCACTTCTGGGGGGGTCTGTCCTGGGAGGAGAGGGGCTGGGACACGCTGGCCATGTCACCCTCCCTCTCTACAGTTCCAGAGCTGCAATGCCACCACGGAAGCAGAGCTCCAGCCCAAACCCAGGAGTCCTGGCCAGTGGCCACCCCTCACCCCGCTCCAGTGGATCCCTTACCCCGCAAGGCCAGAAGGCAAATTACCCTCGTGCTTCCCCTTCTCTTAGACCCAGCAAGAGATCCTTGGCTAATAAAGTTCAAGCTCCGAGAGGTTAAACCTGTGCCTGAGGCCTTCGAATCGCCCACTCTCCTGGCCCGGCGCCAATCGCTTTTCTGCCCTGCAGGCATCTTCCAGCACAGACCCAGGAAAGGTTCCCGCTGGCTCCTCCGCAGCCCGAGGCACGGAACAGCCAGCCGCCTCCTCCCTGCCTTTGCTCCGGATGTTTCTTGTCCCAGCTGCAGGTCCTGGGTCCTGCGGCACCTGCCTTTCCCCTGGGATGCCCAGGCAGGGGCTGGCGGCACTGCGGGGCTGTTTGTGTGCTCGTGTCTGGCTGGGATGGGGTTAATTCTGTCCCTGGCGGCGCCGGGCTCTGCGCTGGGAGATGGGAAGGTGTTGGGAACACTCCGGTCCTGGTTCCTGCTGCTCCCACAGCAGCAGCGCTGTCCCCCCTGAGCAGCACTCCGGGGTGGGCAGGATCCTGGCCGGGGACACGGCCAGGACAGCCCCAAACTGGCCAAAGGGACATTCCAGACCAGGTGACACCTGCTCAGGTATAGAAGAAAAGGGGAAGGAGGAGAAAGGGAGAGTTTGTGAGTTACGTTTGCCTTGTGGAGCAATCCTGACTTCCCGGTAATGGGCTGGGCATCACCTGCTGGTGGCAAGTGGAGAATTTCAGTCTTCTGGGTTTCTTCTTTCTTCCTTTTCTTGTGCTCACGCTCCCTCTGCTTTCGCTTCATGAACTGCCTTTATCTTGACCCGCGCGTTTGGGGGATTTTCCTTCTTTTTAATCCCTCCCTGCCCTGCTGGGGAGGGGAGAGGTGGAGCAGCTCAGTGGGGAGCTGGTGTCCGGCCAAGGTCAGCCCAGCAGGGCACCGCAGAGCGCGATCCAGACGTCCTTCTCTGTCAGGAACGGGGCTGGGATGAAGCACGGAGCTCTGTGGGAGCTCTCGGCCTCTCTCAACTTCGGATTCAGCCAGGAACGCCTCTTTCGGGAAAAAAAAAGAACCAAACTCTCCCGCAATTGGGCGGTGAGCGAGGAGGGAGGTTCGCTCTGTGTGCGGAGAGCTGGCCCGACACAGACACCTAGTGACGGGAGGGCACAGGGCTGCCTGTGCCCCACCGCTGCCCCCCACCCTGCCCCAGCACCCTCGCCCCTTCCCCTGCAGGCCTGGGGCCAAGGGGGGCCTCGGGGCACCCCGAAGCAGCAGAGAAGGAGGGGTTCAGGGAAGGATGCTCCCTCTCACACTCCAAAGTCCAGATGGGTGTTTGACCAGGGAATATTTTGTGTCAGAAACCCCAATTCAGGGGGTTTCCTCCCCTCACCTGAAGGCACGGTGGTTGTTCAGGGGTGCAAGGGGCTGCCTTCAGGGACCCCGACCCTCCCAGCACAACCGGGGTGGAGAAACCAACTCCCTGGGTCAGTTTGGGCTTCTATCGAGGTCAGACATTGACAGAAAAATAGGATTAGCTGGGGGAAGGTTATTAGGCAAAATCCGTGCAATTTGTCTAATCTGAGGTGCTTATTTAACACAGTAAGGAGATTATTTTGGAATATAACTTCGACTTGACACTGACCCACTAATAAAGATTCGTTGCCACTTTGCACAGCTCAGACAGCACAGGATTCCTTTGACTGAAGGAGGAAACAGCTAATGGTCGAGCTCGATGGTCTTAGAGGTGTTTTCCAAACTGAAGGATCCTGAGATTCTATGAAAGATGCCTTTTTACCAGCACAGAAAGGTTTGGTCACTCCAGAACTGCCCTGCCCACTCCTCACTGGGTGTGGTGGGGCTGTGTCCCCCAAAAAGCAGGAGCTGAAGGTCCCGGCAGGCAGGGGGGCAGCAGGGTGTGAAATGAGCCCACCCTCAGCAGGGTCCCACAGCCCGGAGCCCCAGGGCTCCCTTGCCCCCCGGCTCCTGAGCGTGCCAGGGCTGCAGCCGTGCCCTTCCCTCCCCCAGAGCCCCTCAGCCGGAACCCCCGTGGCTCCGGGGCCGGGGATTACAGGGAGAGAAAAGCCCTGTCTGGCTCCCGCCCGGGATCTCTGTCTCGGCACCAGATGGCATTAATGGCATTATTCTGCACGGCCTGGGGACACCCACGTGTGCCCACACCTGCACAGCCCCACAGCCCGGCCCGGGGCGAGCCAGGGCTGGGGACAGTGACAGGGAGGGCGGTGGCAGGGCAGGGCACGCCCCAGCACCCAAATCCTTGCACTGGGTGTGACTTTTGGAGGGCAGGGTCTTACCAGAGCTCAGCTGTGAGCAGCTCCAGGATGGAGCCAGGAAATCTGGGAACCAGGAATGGAGGAAAGTAAATGTGATCTCCCTGTGCTGGGGTAGAGGGGCTGCCAGCAGCTCTCCGAGCCTCCACAGTCACTTGTTTTGGATGTTGAGCCCTGGAGCTTTGGAGAGAGAAGCTGGGGGGAAAGGCCACTGTCTCTCCTTCCTCCTGCCCCGATGAGAGGGTCCTGCTGTCCCCAGGGTTTGTCATTGCCCCCATCAGACCTTTCCTCGTGCTCCCTGTGCTCCGAGGCCTCGGTGAGGAGGAGTTTGCCTTCTCCCCTGAACCAGGCAATCTCGGAGGATTTCTCTCACAGCCCCTTGAGCCATTAATCTTCTCAAAGTAAATCTTTTCTGCGGCACAAAGGGGATTGGGTAAATAATACACCGGGCAACTGGAGTGCCCTTTTCCTCTGGGAAGGCTTCCCAGGGGAAACAAGCTTCCAGACAGCTTCCCCTTGGCGCTGGTTATTCCCTGCTTGCTTGGCAGCTCTCTGGGTGGACAGGTAGGAGGGAGAAGGGCTGTGGTTTGGCCCATCCCTGTGCTTCATCCCTGGCTGAGTGCAAGGAGATGAGGCAGCAGGGCCGGAACCGGAGCAGCAGCAGCAGCCAGGGAGGAGCTGCCAGAGCTGCTCCGTGATGCCAGGGGCGCATTTCGCCCATGAGGAAACACGAATGCAAAATGTCTCCTCGTTAGTTTAAAGAGGAGAGCAGCAAATGGTGAGTCAGGGAGCCAGAGAGGAACACTGGAGAGAGGAGAGATGGGCTGGGCTGGCGGGGAGCCAGCCACACGCCTCAGCTTCCCTTTGCTCTGCTCCTGAAAAGGCAGAGCATCCAGCAGCAGCCAAAACAGCAGCGTTCAGCGGGCTGGAATCATCCCCCAGCCCCGGGAAATGACATTCCAGCCCCCGTTTCCCTGTTGCACGTGCCCCAGAGCCGAGGTGGTTGGGGAATCAGTGCTCACGTGGAGATGGCCCGGGGGCAGCGATGCTGTGGGAGAGCAGCCCAGGGATGGACAGGATGGGATTTACAGTGAAATGTGGCTGGAAGCAAAGGAGGGTCCCCATGAACCCAGTCCATGTGTCTCAGAACCGTAACTTGGAACCACAGAGGCTGGAAAACGACTCTAAGACCACCGAAGTCCATAAACTAACGCTGCCAAGGCCAGCACCAAACCATGTCCCCAAGGGTCACATCTGTACACATCTGTCTTTTAAATCCCTCCACCGCTCTCCTGGGCAGCCTGTTTAGCCCCTGGAGTTTGCTAAAACTGTGCAAAGCCCCTGGAGCTGGCCAGGACCCGGACCCCTCTCTCCTCCCCGCACGGGGCTCCTCGCAGCGAAGCCCCCTCGCCCCTGTCCCCTTCCCCCGGTCCCGGCTCAGCAACGGGAGCGCGGCGACACTAGAGGGAACCAAATCCCAGCTTCTTGCCGGGAAAGAGGCTTTTCCTTGGGAAGCCGAGCATCCTGGCTGCCCGGCAAGGGATTCGGGCTCTGGACACGGGGGACACGGATCTCTTCGCAGAGAACAGAGCCACAGGATGGTTTGGGCTGGGAGTTTAAAACTGTTCCCGCTTTTCGTGTCTCTGTCTGTTCACAGTCACAAGTGCCAGGGATGCCTTATGGAAACGCAGCTGTTCCTGTAGTGAAAGACTCAGGGGGCTCCAGTAGGATGTCGTTTTTGGGTACATTGACCTGCTGGCACCTGTTTGTCCAGGGCTTTGCAGCCTTTTACTGAGGCACAAGCTCCTCACCACCTCCAGGGCGTTTATCCTTCTGCCACTCCACGTGGCAGCCCCTTGCTCCACTCTGCCACTGGGGAAACTGAGGCACAGAGGAGGATTACAGCCACAGGCAGGGTGGGATCCTTCCGCCCCTGAGCACACACAGAGGGCCAGCCTTGGGGAGGAGGAGCGCGGGGGTCCGGGACAGGTTTCGCTGGAGGGAATCCATCCCAGGCACGCCCAACGCTTTTCCACCCAGGTGTACCCAATAATGAGCCCAGCTTTCCACCCAGGTGTACCCAATAATGAGCCCAGCTGAAACCCATCCTGGCATTGCCCGCACAGCAATTCTTGTTCCCGGCGGGACCGGGCTGGCAGCGGCGGCTGTGCAGGGCGCAGTTCCTGTCTTTGTCCCCGTGGGACGGGCTGTGCAGTGAGGGGTCAGGGCGGGCTGGCCGCAGAGGTGCAGCGAGGGTAAGTTGGCGATGCGTGGGAAGTGCTTTGTGGCAATCGGCTCGCGGCAGCTAAGTAGCCCTGTTGTTTTAATGACTGCTTCCTCCGGGGATTTGTCTGCCAGGGCGGCCGAGGCCACGGGGCTGGGGCCCGGCGGGAGGTGAGGTGTGCCCTGGCCGGGGGAGATGCGGGGTGCAGCGCCTCTGCCCAGCACAGAGCTGGGGCTGGCCCCGGGAGCTGTGGGGATGCTCTCGGGACCCTCCTCTTGGCTGTTTTCCTCTGTGTGCCTGCATGGAGAGCAGGTTTTTTGAGTATTAGTGGAAGAATTGAGGGGGAAATACCTCACCGGCTATCGGGGTGTGCATTGCCCGCACAGCAATTTAACGCCCAGGGCTCCAGGGCAGCCTGGAGCTGAGCGTAGTTCTGCCCAGAGGCAGAACGGATGCCAGGGAAGGGGGAGATTGAAGAGTGAGGCTGTTTGTGAAGGGCTGTGGGGTGCCCTGTGCCCTCAGGAGAGGCAGCAAGACCCGCCCTGTGCGATTTATGCTGTGGAGAAGCTCAGAGGGTCCCTCCTCTCTGAGCCTTTTGGGTCTCAAAGCTGTGCTTGGGTACGTGTTACTACAATTTCTCCGGGAGTTTGGGCTGGGGAATAAATTCCTCGGTGTGAGCTTCACCTTTGAGCCGTGCAGCTGGGCTTGGCTGCCTGTGAGCAGGGCAGCGGCTGCAGGGAGGTTGAGAAGGGCTTCTCCTCGCCAGTCACTGCTGGCCAGGCTTCCTGCGAGCCGCCTGTGCTGCCAAAGCGCGGGGCAGCGCTGCCCAAATCATCACTGTGGAGATCTCCTGCCTTTCCCCATCGCGGCCACACGGAGCATACGATGCAGTCCTGGCTGTTAGCAGGACACCAGCTTTCCGGGCTGAGCGCACATGCAAAGGCAAGGCACAGACGCTTCCTGTGCGCATCCAAATGAGGCTGATGTCCCCAAACGGTGGCTGGCTGCAGGGCAGGAGCTGAGCCCCAGGTGTGCGCTGGCAGGAGCTCCCGGAGCTCTGGCTGCCTGCCCGGTGCTGCCAGCCCCGCACGTGTGCCCGGGCTCAGCGAGCTGGCAAAGGGCCGGGGCTGAGCGATCCGTGCAGGAGCAAACGGGGCCGTGGTGAGTGGACTCAGGGACTCACCAGGGCTCCCCGAGTGTGACCCGGGCTGGGCTCTCGCCCTGCCAGCCTTAAGTTTTGACTCTGGTGCTGCTTCCTGCCTTACCAGCAGCTCCTGTCCCGGAGGAAAGGGGGGAGGAGGTCAGTGCGCTGGTCTGATTCTCTGAGCTGGGGATGGTGAGGAAACTCACGAGAGCTGCTGAACAGCCCAGGGAGCTAAAAATGAACGGGTGAGCAGCATTTACTCCCCCTGCTCACATGCCTCACACAGAGATCCGTGGGGCCCCGTGGGTGCTGTGCCAGCGAGTGGCCCGCCAGCCCACGCACCCCCGTTCCATTCACTCCCGGGTGTAGGAGGGTACCAACCACACCTGAGTGCGACGCGCTGTGTGCCGGTTTGCAGAGCGCTGGAGCAGGTTCTGGGGCTGGCAGCTCGCTGTGGGCTGGGCTGTGCTGCCATCCTGCAGCAGCTGCTGGGGAGGGAAGGGGGCAGATGCCTGGCATGTGGCGGGGGCTCCCCAGAGCCCGGGCTTTGCTGGTTGCCTGGGTATGGGCCTGCATACCAATTTCCCTGCCAAGCATCGGCGAACATCTGCACGGCGATGTAGGTGGCAGTGGAAAGGCAGCCTCTGTTCCTGGAGGGATGGTGTGGGCACCGCGGGCGCATCAGCTGCTGCCTGGCCGCCTCTCGGGACGCTGCTGGCACCGCCGGGGCTGCCAGCGTGGGGCTGGCGAGCGCCACGTGCCCGCGTGGGACAGCGGGGACACCCACGCGCCGTGACTGAGCCGCTGAGGTGGCCTGGGGAAGGGGGGTGGGGACGGCGCTACCGAGCTCGGCAGCACCGAGGAAGAGGAAGCACATCCTTGGGGAGGAGGAGGAGGAGGAGGGAAGGCTGTGGTGCGGCAGCCCCGCACAGCACGGGCAGTGTTTGTCCCTGTTCCTGCTGCTGGCACTGAGGGCTGGGCAGGGGTTAGGTGGCAGTGGCCTCGCTGTGCTCGTCACTAAAATGACAGCGCCTCTGGTGTGGCTGGCCTGGAGCAGGGAGGGGGCAGGGGACGCTGAGTGGTGGCAGCTTCTCCCTGTCCCCCCCTCTGAAATGGGAACCTCCCACCCACGGGTACCCCCTCGGAGCTCTTCAGGGGACTTCCAGGTGGGGAAGGCTTGCAGTGAATCCCCGGGGGCTGGAGATGGCCAGGGGGCTGTTGTTCTCCCAATTTCCGTGACGATAGTTGCGTGTTCAATTAAATCTAAACAGCACTCTTTAAAAAATTCGAACGTAATGTTTTTCCTGCTGGTTGTTTTGTTTGAAATCTGAATGCTTTAATCTTTCTTTCTGTTTATTTTCCAACAAATTGGGCTTGTAAAGGCTGTTTTGGAAAGCAAAGAAAACCTGCCATAGTCACTTCAAGAAAAGACACTCTGAATGCTCTAACGGTCCAGACAAATTGGCTTTGGTGCTACTAAGTCTTGGGGAGTACAAGCCTCGGCTTGAGCTAAGCCTTGGATAAATACACCCCAAAGTAAAGCATTAGCTGGTATTTGTTTGTTATTTGCTGGCAGGAGGGATGAATGTGTAATGAATCTGCTGGCCCTGTCTCGCTTGGGCCCCCTCTCACGGGAGCAGCACCGAAGGGGCTGCTGAAACCCCGATCTCCCATCCCTCACGAGTGTCCAAAGCCAGGCTGGACAAGGCTTGGAGCAACCAAGTGACCAACATGGTCTAGTGAAAGGTGTCCCTATGGTCTGCAAGGTCCCTTCCAACCCGAACCATTGCATTATTTTTGTCCCCGGGATACCGCAGGAGCCCCGGGGAAGCAGAATTGCCAGCAGCGAGTCCCGGGTGGCCCAGGGGTGCTGCTGGCACCCTCAGCCCTGCGGCCGGGCCAGGGCTCACCCGGGACAAGGCTCCGCGGTGCCGCTCGGCGGGGATGGGGGAGCCTGAACCGCGCTCCAGCCCTGCGGGGCCGCACCGGGGCTGAGGGCCCGGGGGCGAGCGCAGCTCGGGGGCGGCCGGTGGGGACCAGGGGCTCTGCCAGCCCCTGCGCACGCCG
>VZTR01016629.1:0-10167 GCA_013400775.1 Chaetops frenatus | reverse complement strand
AATGAAGCTGTATGTTTCTGCTATTTCTGGAATAAACTCAGAGCATGAAATCAGAATTGCAAGGTTCCTACAAGGATAGCTTGTCTGAAATTGGGCACATATCATTTCATTGCATGATTTTATGCAAAATCTAAATATTTTAAGTTTTTTGTGGTAGAAATGGGTGGGATGATAAGTCTGCCAGTCTTTTGCATTTGCAAAAACCCATCAGTTATTTGCACTGCAATCTTCAGTTGCAATTCCTTATTACACAGAGGACTCAAAGACCTCTTAGCTTTGCTTTATCTGTGGCTTTACTTGAAGCTGACACTCCATGATGTGGTGATGGACTCTGTGTGTCCTTTCTGATCTGTAGAAGAACTCTGATGGGATCTGGACTTGGTGTTCTTGCCTCTGTTCTCTCACCATCCCTACCATCCCTTTTTACACTTTGAATGAGCTAATGTCTAGTCTGAAAAATTGATTGCCATTTACAGAACACAGGAAAGGAGAAGAGAGCAGAAGCCAAACTGGCAAAAGCCAAATAAAGACAATTAGTTTGTAGGGGTGGATGTAAGGTATACAGCATAAGTTGGTTTTTTTTCTGTGCATGGTTTGGTTTGGTTTTTTAGGGTGTTTTGTGGGTTTTTTTTAAGCAACCCATGCACACCAGTGACATGCTGAAACTACAAAAGATAGAAAGGCCAAAACTGTCGCTTGTCTAGAAGCTGGGTCAGTTGTACAGAGTAAATTGTTCTGCAGTGATATATGGCTATCAAAGCATGATGCTTTTAGGCTGTAACCGAACTAAATCAGCAGTGAGTTTGTGATACTGAATTCCAGGAGGAAGGTAGATTGTGTCTTCTAGAAGGCAGGAAGAGAGGTAATGCTATCAAGCTTGTTTATCTGGACATAGCCACAGGACTCTAATACATCACAGGGTGATAAAAACACAAGATTGTAATGTGAGCTGTCCTTGTACTTGTCCTGGACGGTTGTTTAATGATGTATGTATCTGCCTTGGCCTATCTGGTGAGTGTTCTGGATATAAATCAGATGGCAGTCTGTGTTGTACTGTAAGATCCACTCAGATACCAAGCACATCAAGTCTGTGCCAATCCTTCTTAACTTGTTATATACTAATAAAAATTATGAATTTCTGGAAGCCTGGTTTCAGTTTCTGTGTATAAACAGTATAGAAATTGCCAACCAGAAATAAATATGTTCTGGAGTAGCAGCTGAAATTTAGGCAGTGGGGTTGTTTCTGAGGAGCTTAATGAGCTCTTAGAAATGTAAAATAGTTGTCTCAAGCAGTCAAGATGTTGTTGACGGTGTTCTGCTGGAAAAAGCTGAATCTTCAGAACTGCGACACTTCACAGTACCATGGCATGGTTGAGACAAACAGTTGGTTCTTTAGATCTCTTCTAGAATCCACTCCAGAAAAGTAATGTCTGTTAACTTGACCAGGCAGTCACTTTGGAAAGAGTTGCCAGGCATACTGTCTCCCTCTCTGTGGCACAGCAGGTGCTTCAGCTCAAGCTCACATGTCCTAATACAAAAAGGAAAGGTTTTTTTTGGACCACTTAATCCTTATTTAATAGCTCTGCTCTCTATTATTTTTACTTTGTCAGGGCCAAATACTGTTTCTGAGGTAGCAACACATTTGCGCTGTTTATGGACTTCAGATGGGAAGAAAATTACATTTCTGTTTGTGCCCTGGAAATGTCTTTCAGCACTGATTGCGTGGTTGCCCATAGCATTCCACAGCTGGAAGTTGCTGCAGCACCATTTGCTGTAACAGATGAAGGGAATCTATCCAAGATGGCAAGTACGACTTTTTAAATTGGATGAAGGCACTGAGTTTGCAGGAGGAAGGGGAAAAAAGGGAAGCAGCAGCCAAATGTAAGAATATGACTTACAAGCCATATTCTTACCTGAAATGATTGAGCTATTTCCTCTTCAGCTCCATACTTCTTTATCTGGTTCACCTTTTGCAGTACTTGCAACATCTAGTTTCTTCTGTATTAGGTCCAGCTTACAGTATTGAATCTCTTAATAGAAATCTTCAGAATTTGATACCAGTGTTCTTGAGTTATTGTCCAGTTTCAATTTGAACATGATGGATCTAAAATCCAGTGGGAAGAAAATCACCAAAACAGTCTTTTCCCTGTGCATTGCTGAGTGTTGTCAAGGTGTTGAAATAGCTGGTGGTAAATCGTATCAAGTGTATTGTGGGACTTTCTCTACTGATTAAAATCATGATGTGGGGAGATTCTCCAAGTCTGTGGACAGTACCATATAGTAATTCTGGAATAATGGAAGGAATGAAGTATGTTGATAGAGCAGCATGCTGCCATGCTCTAAGTCTTAGAAGAACCCAATTTTTACATAGTGCTGTTGGCGCTGTGATGCTTCAGGGAGGTCTGAATGTTCCTGCAGCCACCAAGGCAGAGTTTTTCTCCTCCCAGTAAATTTGGGGCAAGTGTTTAAAGTCTGTTAGTGAATGTCCTGTAAAAATATTAAGCTCTGGTTCTGTGGGCACACTGTGTGGTATCTTAGTATTAGTGCTGTTGTTATTGTTCTAACTTCACCAAAACCCTTTAAGGGAGTACCAGTCTGTAAGAGGAAAAAAGTTCTAAGTATCCTTCATTAATACTGAGCATTTGTTCTAATTCCCTCTGGTCCTGCCCATTCCCATCCAGCATTTTTCACCTTTTACTGAAACCTCTCGAGGTTTATGACAAGCCAGTGAAACCCATCTCTCCTTTTAACATCCTTCTTTCACCATGGGATTACAGAGGATAAAAGGGTTCTCTCTCTCCCTGTCCCGTGAGGTGAGCAAGGAGGGCTGCTGTGAATGCAGCTACACAGGATTTCACCTTTCTGTAACTGTGAAGCAGGTGTTTAATCCACCAGTTCTGACAACAGGGGTAGCTCAGTGTGCTCCTTACCGCACCTGCAGACCTGTCATGCTCTCAGGTGTTTGAACCTTCGGCTTGGAGCTGTGCCATGTCAGAGCTGGCAGGCTCCTGCCAGACAGCCAACCTCCTGCTGTCAGTGCAGGCTCAGAAACAAAGTGCTCCAGCAAAGCAGGCTGAATCCTCAAGGAGTGCAAGTATACACCTTCCCTACCAACCCACATCTGTCCACAAAGACTAGGCAAAAATTGGCATGACCCCCTCAGGGGAGGAGATCTAATTTTCATGTTATTCAGCACGCTTGATGATACATGTTATCTAAATGTTGTCTTGATTTCCAGATAAATGGAAGTTTTAACTAAAATTTCTAATCTTCTCAGGCTTACTTTCTCTCTGCCATGGATGCTTAGCTCTGAAACCTAATAGAAACTTAAACACAGAAACTGAACAGTTGTGCTCCCCTTTCCTTTCCCTCCCCCTGCCCCAGCCTAATCAGCCTGTGAACAAAGATGGTGGAAGATAATGGAAGTAAAGAAATTATGTTGGGCCAAAGCCACACAGCAGGTCTGTGGCTGAGCAAGAGAGAAAACACCTGTCTCTTGTTTCTCAGGAGAGATCTTTTTCTACTGGGCTGTGTTGCTTCTTAGCATCAAGACTTTATGCTGTCAAGATAAAGGACCAAAATAGGTTAATAGTTTATTTGTCAAAACAAGATGACAAATGGGTTTTTCTGGCTTTCCTGTTTTAAGACAAGATTTAGCACTACAGCATAGACAAAAGGAATGGTGTGTATTGTTCTATGCTAATCTTACTATTAGCACAAAAGCTGAGAAATCTTGAACTTCAGAGAAATTAATGGATTTTACAATAAAAAAAAGTTAAAACTAGAAACTGCCTTAAGTCTGTGAAAAAGTATATGAAAAACACTTCTTGCTGTAGCATTGTTGATGCAAGTCAAAATGTTATCTGGACTTTGAAAGGATAGAACCCCAAACAAAGAAATGTTAAAATCTTGCAGTGACCTAAAGGGTAGCAATAAAGCCCCTGAAACTTAAGCAATCATAATACATGTTGTGGAAGGGGGAGGTACCTTTTCACTTGCTTTCATTTCCAAATAAATGAAATCTGTGCCCCTTAGTTTATGCCATGCTGATGGCCTACAGGGTGGTAGAAAAAGCACCACCTAAAGAAAATGAGAAGCATAATAATGTTTTTGTGGTCACATCTCTTCCTGTTTCTCTTCTCTCTGTGCATCATTTCCCTTGTACCATCAAGGCCAAAACAGAAAATGCAAAAATGTGCAGTATGGCATTTGGTTTTAGTTGTCTCCAAGGCAATTTCCTAATGGGGTGAATCTTTCCATGGATAGCTCTGCAATTACAATAAGATACTCTAGCTTTTCCTGAGCTGCTGATGGCTCTTGGGATCAGCCAGCAGTGGTTAACTGTCACAGATATCCTAACTGATTGCTGATTCCTCTAAAATCACTCTTGATGACTCTCTAGGTCTAACTCCAGAGAACCNTGACATTTTGCAGTGACACTTTGATAACAACAGGTGGGTAAGACTTGTGGAAACAAAACTAAAAAATCAGTCAGAATTTAAACAGCTGGTCTCTTTGTAATCAAATGAGTGTCCAAAATTTGGATAAATTTTTAGAGACCACCTAGTAGCAGCTGTTACCAACAAGGAAGACAATAGCTGCTAAGTCTAGTTGAAAAGTTCTTAAACACAGNTTTAATATCTATCTTTAGTACAACTATTCAGCGTTAAGATTCTTCTGGTGCTGCATTTCACTAAGATTTGAAGCCAAGAGATGGTTTTATATTTTTTAATTAAATTGCATGTCATTCACTTTATGTAGGGAAGGTTTGACTTCCACCTCTGATAGCAAGTCAGCAGGAGGTTGGTGCCCTTTGGGATCCCTCCTGCAGTGCTTTTGACATTTTGCAGTGACACTTTCATAGCAGCAGGTGGTTAAAACTTGTGGAAAAAAAACCTTAAAATCAGTCAGAATTTGAGCAGCTTGGTCTTTTTCTAATCAAATGAGTGTTCAAAATTGGGATAAATTGTTAGAGACCACCTAGGAGCAGCTATTAGCAACAAGGAAGACAATAACTGCTAAGTCTAGCTGAAAAGTTCTTAAACATGGAGTTGTGCAATCTGTGTGAGCTGCATTAGGTCAGTGGTGAACTCAGTACTTAAGCATCTTTTTNGGAATAAACTGGCATTTTTCTGAAGTTCTGTGAACTGTCCATTCATTTGTGTGTTATTCCTCAAAACCAAACAGACTTCACACTTCAGCTTGGAAAGCAGAGTTAATTGTATGGAAAGCTCTCTTAGCAACAGAAAGTCAACTCTGGTAAGAAGTTGAGCTGTGACTAGGTAATTTGACTGTGGATCTAGACTGGTCATTTTTTGTTTCCTAGGCATTTTTAGAAACAGTTCAACGATGCCACCTTCAGAAACATTTAGTGCAGGTCTAGCATACCACACTTAAATCAGGAAGTTGTGCAGTTCTGTGTGAGCTGCTTTAAGTCAGTGGTGAAGAACTCTGAGAACTCTGTACTTGAGCATCTTTTCCCAGCCACAGTAAGTACCTATATGCCTGTAAAGGTGGTCAGATGTGGAGTTTATAGAGTTTTAGTGTCTCTTACACTCTGATAACAATTTCTTCTGTTGCCTGTGTGCTAAAGGGTGGGGCTCATTCCTTGTTTTCAAATTCTTACTGGATTAGTCTGGTCAGGGCTATGGAAATGCAGTCAAAATCTTGTTTGTCTGGGTGGTGCTTTTGGGTGGGCTTAACCCCAGGACAAGCATACTAGAAATCTTATTGTGAGTTCCTACTGTTTGACTTTGTTTGCAGATTTTCTTTTAACATTGTTGAAGTCAAACCA
Organism: Chaetops frenatus; assembly: GCA_013400775.1. Taxonomy (NCBI): domain Eukaryota; kingdom Metazoa; phylum Chordata; class Aves; order Passeriformes; family Picathartidae; genus Chaetops; species Chaetops frenatus. The sequence goes on along the minus strand of VZTR01016629.1, from coordinate 4,373 downwards.
AAACAAGTTGAAATTGTGTGTTGTTTTCTCCTTTATTATTCTGGAGTATCTGTTCTAGATGTGCTTTAGACTTNTAAGTCAGTGGTAAGGAACTCGGAGCCCTCTGTACTTGAGCATCTTTCCCCAGCCACAGTAAGTACCTATATGCCTGTAAAGGTGGTCAGATGTGGAGTTTATAGAGTTTTAGTGTCTCTTACACTCTGATAACAATTTCTTCTGTTGCCTGTGTGCTAAAGGGTGGGGCTCATTCCTTGTTTTCAAATTCTTACTGGATTAGTCTGGTCAGGGCTATGGAAATGCAGTCAAAATCTTGTTTGTCTGGGTGGTGCTTTTGGGTGGGCTTAACCCCAGGACAAGCATACTAGAAATCTTATTGTGAGTTCCTACTGTTTGACTTTGTTTGCAGATTTTCTTTTAACATTGTTGAAGTCAAACCAAAACAAGTTGAAATTGTGTGTTGTTTTCTCCTTTATTATTCTGGAGTATCTGTTCTAGATGTGCTTTAGACTTAGTGTTTGTTGTTGGTTTTGTTAATTTTTTTATTTTGGCTTTAATTGTAAGTCATCACAATAATAAAATTGGCTTAGATGTCCCTGGGGGAATCTTTGTTTTGAACTTTGGATCAGGGTCATGTGCTTCTGTGCTCCTCACCTTTTCCTTGTGATGGTGAAAAGTGAAATTCCAGAGACCATTCCCCAAGAACTATTTTATACTTTATTAGTATTCCTATGCTTTTTGTAATCGCTTTCTTGACACAGACTGCCTGAGATCACAATATGAATTTTGGGTCCTAAGCAGACTTCTGCACTAGGGCTATTCCACTCAGTGGCTGCTCTGGCTTCTTTGGTAATTTATTCATGTTGATGGTCAAGATACCAAGCTGGTGAGGAGAGAAGCATGGAGGAACTGTGTCCTAGGAGGTACAGTGCAGTTCGTATTGTACTGGGAACTTCTTTGTGACTATACTTCTGACTCTAGTACCCACGAGTAGTAGTGTTGTCTTGAACATAAGGCAAAAAACCCATTGGAGTCCTTTCACATCAAGCAATCTCTTCTGGCCTGTCTTTTCTCCCCTTTGATTGATTGATTGTCCATTTCTGTTTTATAAAAGATAATACTTCTGTAATTCAGATATTACAATTCTGAGCTGCAAATTATCATTATGCATTTATATGATTGTTTACCCCTGCAGTCCTGATGATATAAAGAATCAGTGAACTTTTTTGACATCAAGAACATTCTGTGTTGATAAATAAAGCAGCAGTTTTGCTGGTTTGGTAAAACTGCTGCAGTCTGCCTTCAAGTAAACCTGCATTATGTTTCTGTGTCAGAGGTGATATCTCTAAGACTCTTAAAATGGGAGAAGTCTGTCTATTTAGGTTGAAGTGGCCACACAAATTACAGCTGTTACCAAACACAGAGTACTGATCCTTGTATGTTAAGTAGCAGTTATTTTGGTTTCTTTTACTCCCAGCCTCCAGACTGAAACAACCTTAACTTAAAATTCTGTAGGTGTGACTGTTGTACTTTGACATATTTTTAAAACCTTTCACTTCTCTCTAGCTTTGTTACTCTTCTGGAGTTTTTAGTCCTGATACTGTCACTGGAAGTGGTGGGTAACAGCTGCCATTTTGGCTTATTGCTTTTGCAAATGTTGATATACTTGGATTGTGTCCATGAGGAAAGCTGCTTTTGATGCTCTCTGGAGGCCTTTTGTAACAGTTCATATTTGGAAGAGCTATTATGGAATACCTAGTTTCTTAAGTCAGATAAAAACTCAAAAGTTATATGGAAGCTAGCAAAGTAGTTTCTTATTGCCACCAACATTTTGACAGTAAAACTTTTCCCTTTTTCTTTGTTGTGTTTGCCTAGAAACTGTGTGAGGAAATTCTAAACATCCTTGAAAAAGACACAAAAACTTCATATCAAGTTGCCTGCCTGGAGGCCCTTCGGATTCTCTCCAGGGACAAGAAGGTTTTAGTGCCTGTAACCACAAAGAGGAACATGCAGATCCTTATGAAGCTAGCAAAGCTGGACGCTGTGGAAGATCCCCTGGAGAGAGTATCTGAATTTCCTGTGATAGTAGAAGCCTTAAAATGCCTCTGTAACATTATTTTTAATAGTTCAGCTGCCCAGAAGCTCAGTTTGGAACTGAATCTTGCAGCGATGCTCTGCAGTCTTCTGCAGAAATGTAAGGACCGGCAGCTGGTTGATGACATTAAATGCTTTGATTTGCGTCTCCTCTTCCTCTTGTCACTTCTGCACACAGATATTAGAGCACAGTTGCGTCAGGAACTACAAGGGGTGCAAGTTTTGACTCAGGCTTTGGAGAGTTCCCTGAGTGTAAGATGGACAGATGAATATAAAGCAGCAGAAGATCGTGACNAAGTTAAAGCTAGATGTTTTCGAATACAAAAATGAAAAAAATACTATTTCATAAAAGCCTTAGATTTCCAAAAGAAAAGAAATGTTGTTTGCTAATAATTAGCTAGCTAGGAAAAACATCTTTATCTAAGTGTACCAGATGGCTGTATCTCTGGAGGTTGTGGACAGTGGCAATAGGGTAATAGAGCTGAGAGGACTCCTTAGTTTTTGTCTATTTTCAATTATTTTGTTTAGCCTGCAAGAACCAGCAGGTAGATACACAAGAGGCAGTTGTTGTTCCTGTCACTAATTGGGCAAAAAATCTTATCTGTTCATATTCTGTGTAATGGGAGAATAGCTTGACTTACATAATGCAAGTTAAAACTGGATGTTTTCGAATACAAAAATGCAAAAAATACTATTTCATAAAAGTCTTAGATTTCCAAAAGAAAAGAAATGNAAATGTTGTTCACTAATAATTAGCTAGCTAGGAAAAAACGTCTTTATCTAAGTGTACCAGATGGCTGTATCTCTGGAGGTTGTGGACAGTGGCAATAGGGTAATAGAGCTGAGAGGACTCCTTAGTTTTTGTCTATTGTGTGATAAGTACTACTCTCATTTTACAAATTACAAAGTTACAAATAACTCTGGTGAAAGTGTGGTGCTGTTTTTAATATCTTTGTCCCATCCTCCCAACACCAGCTTTGGACTTAAACATGCTCTTTTATGACTAAACAGCAAATAAGACATTAATAACAACTTTAAGGAATGTAAAACTTGAGGAAAGTCTGAAGTTTATTCTTTGCTTTACTGTCTCAGGGATATGCTAAGAAATCCTGAAATGTAAGATTAAGTGACGGAGGGATCGGAGAAGTTAATATTTGAGTTTCAAGGAAATAAAAAGAAAGTGAGCTTTCTTTCTTCTGTTTATATTCCTGACTTAGGCCCTTATTAAAAGTATCTTTAGCTTTGTCGAAGTTCTTTGTATAGACAAGTGATTGTTTTGGAGTTAAAAAAGCATGTAACACAGGTATGTGGAAAGTTGGAAAAAGAAACTGTATTTCATGTTCAGCTCTTGAGAGGTACCCTCTTGATAGCTGGAAGCTGGTTTACTCTTACAAAATACTTAATCTGGAGATATGTAAAGCCTAGTTCACTATCTTTTCCTCCTTAATATCCCAGGCATGCGTGAAGCTTTGTTTTGTTTTGGTTTGGTTTTTTTTAATGAGAGTTTAAGACATCCCAGGGCAGGAGTAGCTTATTTTGCATTTTGAGATAAAGTTTAGATAATAACTCTTTTGCTAGAAATTCCTAAAAGCAGAGAACTTTTAAGTTAAAGAACTTTCAGTGGCTGTTAGCCAGATATGTTAGATGACACTCTGCTTAGTGGTAATTTTAATGGTCTGGAAGAAGAGTGAAAGGCATATTAGTGAAGTGGGCTGAAGGTGCAGAATTTGAAAAGATTTCAAACAAACAGCAGAACACATGGAAAATAAAAGGAGAGCAGAGGTTGGGCATGTGGGTAGAAAGCTAAACAAGATCCACCCTGATGTGAAGAGAACCATTTGAAACACCAATATTTAAGGACTGGATATGGTTCCAAAGTAGCAAAAGCAGACAAGAGCTGCAGGTGGTACAGTTGGCAGATTTGGATGCTGATGCTACAAAAGATGCATTGAGTGCTTTGTGCCCAGTCAAACACTCCAGAACATATGATGAATGCCAAGAAGGGCTGTTGGAAAAGGGTGAGAACGATCATACACAGTTAAATGGCTGCAGTTACTGGTGTACTTTTGTTTGGCTGCCGTCTGGTGGGAGACTGAAAGGGGGATTGCTTGGAGAGATCAAAAGTAGGGCAAGTAAGATTGCTGAGAAGTTATTAATGGTATGGAGGAAAGGTATCAAGGGAGCAGAAGCAAGGGAATTAGAAAAAGACAGACTGGGTGGAGGGAATGAAACTTGGCAACAAAAGGCCTAAATGAGGAGAAAACAAATTAAATAAAGAACAT
>VZTR01016621.1:2951-44520 GCA_013400775.1 Chaetops frenatus | reverse complement strand
CTGACATTTCCCCCCACTCCAGGCTCTGTCAGGTGTCCCCTTATTCCCCCGAGGTGTCACCCCCCTTTCTCTTTACCAGGAGTCTGTCTCCTTTTAAGGATCCCTCCTTTATGCAGTTCTCCCACCCCAGCCCCTCACCCTCATTCTCCCCAGCCCCTCTTCCCCCCAGCCCTGCATCAGCTGCTGGTACCACCCCCTTCCAGGTACAGCTCCTGCTTTTTGCCTCCCCTTTCCCCCTCCTACCCCTGGCACTGCCCTGTCCTCACATTCCNCCCCCTTTCTCTTTACCAGGAGTCTGTCTCCTTTTAAGGATCCCTCCTTTATGCAGTTCTCCCACCCCAGCCCCTCACCCTCATTCTCCCCAGCCCCTCTTCCCCCCAGCCCTGCATCAGCTGCTGGTACCACCCCCTTCCAGGTACAGCTCCTGCTTTTTGCCTCCCCTTTCCCCCTCCTACCCCTGGCACTGCCCTGTCCTCACATTCCTCTCCCCTCTCCTGAGTGTGACCCTCCCCTGCTCCCTCCTCTGCTCGCTGGCCCCTTGCTAAAGCCTTCACAGCAACTTTCCCTGCCCTGGTGGGTGTCCTGCAGCCCCTTTCCTTGGGGAGGGGACCAGCCCCTCCTCCTTTGCCAGTTAAACTCCTTCCTGGAGCTGCTGGCCCGTGTGTGCCTTGGCACTGGGACGTTGCATGTGCTGGGCTGAGGGGTTGCCTGGCATCTCCTCTTTTTGCCGTGGATGTGTCAGCTGGGGATGAAGGGAGAGGCAGGATGCCCGTGGGAGGGCTGAGCTGGAAGCACCGTGTGGCCTGAGTGTGTCAGAGTTTCCCTGACAGCCCCCTCGTGCTGCCTCTGTCAGGGCTCAGATCTCACCTCTTCTCCTGGCTCCCTGCTCCAGTCACCTGTCCTGGGGAGCCACTGCTGCTCCTGCTCCTGACAGCTCCCTCAGCTGGAGCAGAACCTGCTTTTAACAAGCTGTTTGCTGCTAACCAGCTCGTTCCCTCTTGGTTTTCCAGGTTTCTTTAAAAAAAAAAGTTCCTATCTACACATACATATTTTAATTTGATCTGTGGCCTCTTGGAAAGTCAAGGTAAAGAGGGCAGGGAAATAAGTTGTGAGGGTAAAGAAGCCTCTTGAGGTGGGTTCTGGGTGGTGTTTGCATGGGTGAAATAATTTACAGATGCTGAAGGGAAGGGTCCAAGGAATCCTCCCTTGGGATGAGTTGTGTATCCAGAGGCTCGTGGTGTGCAGTGCTGCTTTTTCCCAATGACCTTGAGCTTGGAGCCTGAGAAACTTGGGCACATCCAAACAGTCAGGAATGGGGCCTGCTTGTTTAAGACTGCTGATTTCAGGAGTGCTGCTGCTTTGTGGAATTCCTTGAGGTGGATGGAGCTTTTCCAGAGGCTGCTGGTGCCAAAGCTGGGGGCTCTGACCCCGCCCCTGTGCAGAGCCCCTCACTTGTCACTGTGTTGCTGTGGGTGGGAGGTGCTCAGGTGGTTCCATGAGAGGAAAATACAATCCAGCCAAGCAGCAATCCCCCAAATCCAAGCTGTGCTGGGAGTGTTTGATGTTAAATTGATGGAATTATTGGTGTTATCAGTGTCGAGGTTTTGTTTCCAGGCTTGGAGCGAGTGTTCCTCCCCTTGCCCTGGAGTACCCTCTGCAGGTGTACTTTCCCAGGAGCTTAAGGGGCTTTTAAATGACTGTCAGTGTAAACAGAGGCTGCCAAATTTGGAGCCCACAGAAATCTGTGCCTTGTTAATTTTTGACTGTGGATTTAAGGGCCGAGCGTTGCGAAAGTTCCGTTTGTGCCCCTGGAGTTCCCTGTGGCAGCAGCAGGAGAGTGCAGGGAGCCTCAGGTGGGCTGATCCTCAATCTGTGTGCCCCAGGGAGCACTTTGAGAAGAGGTTGTCACTGGAGGAGGTGACAGCTGTTACTGCATGCCAGGTTTTTAGTCCTGTCTGGGGCGTTCCAGGCAGGTTTGGAGCAGTGAGGGATGAGGGAAAGTTGTCTTTGCAGGGTGATAGAGGAATGTGCTCTGGTGTCATCCAAAAAATAACCCCAAAGAGGTCAAAGATCATCTTGTTGCAATGTTAGGGCCACCTTCCAGAGCCCAGGCTGTCCCAAGCCCTGTCCAGCCTGGCCTGGAACACCTGCAGAGATGGGGAGGGATGGGGTTATCTCAGAGCTGCTTGTGGAGTCAGCCCTGATAGCAACAGCACAGATTTATCCTAAATTGTCCCTCACTCTGGGACTTAATCCCTCATTCCAGCAGGAGCTGGTGGTGCAGGGTTAGTTAAAAGCCAGAAGCTGCAAGAATGGGTCAGAACAGAATTTGCACGGTGGTTTTGCCTAAAGAGGAACATTCCTTACCAATTTCTGTGGTGGAAATTTCCAAGGAATTTCCAATTCTTTTGGTGGTGACAAAGAGACTCTTTGGAGGGGCTTCATATATGGAAGCCTTTGTGTCTAAGAAATTGGGAGGCACAGTTTATTTTTGTCTGATTTTTATTATATATATTTTGCAGGAGAGCTCCAAATCTTGGGAGATTTTATGTTTTATTCCAGGGTCAGTTTCTAGCTGGAGGCTGAATCTACCTGTACAGTGATGGGGTCAGTAGTGTTCACTGTGAAGAACACTTAATGTTTATTTTATTTGTTTATTTTTTATTTCTTTAATATTTGAACGAGGTAACTGGGAGTCTGGGATTGTGATTGGTTGTGGTTAATGCTCAAAATGTGATCTGGAATGAGAGTTTGGGCTTCTTAATCCCTTGTCTTGTGATTCCATGATAGTTTAAAGGTTGCCAGAGCCGTTTTAGTTGTGGAATACCTGTTCAGCAACAAAAAACAGCAAAGGGAAAGGAGGAAAGGCTCTTGGAGCCTTCTTGGCCAAGCAAAGGCACGAGATCTGGGAGACCTTTGAGGGTTTTACAGCATCCAGGTGCCAAATCGAGCACTTTCCTGGAAAGAGAGACACCTTAGGCTCCTGCATTCCTGTTTGACTGGATTTTATCCAAGCCTGTTACCCAAGGTCTGATTTCATGATTTGCCTCACCTGTATCTTTTAAAAAGTAAAGTTAAGATGTGTTGATCTCCTGAGACCTGCACTACAGTGTTCTGGTGGGGCCACCTCTGAGTTACCACAGCTGGAAATGACTTGTCCAGAGAGTTGGGAAGCTGCACAACACATCAGTAATCCCAAACTCACTCCCAGAAATAGCCAGCTCCTGTGTATTGCTGCTCTCACCCAGCCAGGGTGGGTGTCAGAGTTCCACATGGTAGAAAATGCTGGCACAGAGGAGTCTTGGTTGAAAAACCAGGGAATTTGGGTCTTTTAAGGAGTAGTGGGGTTTTTTTGGCGTTTGGATATTATTTCCCTCTGGGCATCCTGTTCATACAGTGCGTTATAGGTTATTAATGGTTTTGCAGTGACTTATTTAGCTCTAAATTGGCCTCTTGGTGTTGGTTATTTATGGCTGTGTATGGGAGATCTGGATCTTTCCATGCACATGCATTTTTCCACATGTGTCCTTGAGGTTGTTTGGTGCTGTTGGAAGAGAAAGGAGCTGATGAGAAATTAGCCATAGCTCGAGGTAGAAGATGTGACAAAAAGTCTCCTAAAAGAGCAGTGAGTTGCTTGTCATGGGAAGGTGACAGCCTAAGAGCCAAACTCAATTGCTCTCCAAGAGGAAGACAAGAAATCTGCCTGGCAGGGAGGAAGAGGAGAAAGCTGGGTGTTGCTTGGAGAGGGGAGGCTGTGGACAGAGCCTGGGAATGCTCTAGGGAAGCACTGAGAAGAGGGGAAGGCTGCAGACCACACCAAGGTGCTGGGATATTGTCCCTGTGTCTCTTGAGGATGGACTTGGGAACAGCTCAAGGCCATTTCCTCTCCTGTCCCTGTTCCCTGGGAGCAGAGCCCGACCCCCACAGCTGCCCCCTCCTGCCAGGGAGTTGTGCAGAGCCAGAAGGTCCCCCCCCAATCCCCCTTTTCTCCAGGCTGAGCCCCTTTCCCTCAGCTGCTCTTGAGGTTCCAGCCCCAGCCCCTCAGTGTCTCTGCTGAAGTTTTGGGGAAGCAGCTCAGAAACTTCTCAGGAGCTGCAGTCAGCAGATCCACCTGCCCTTGTGCCCAGATCCTGCTGCTCCCTCCCTTTCCTGTCCTTGGGAGCCATTCCTGAGGGAAGTTGTTGTTGTGGCTGCCCCTGGGTCCCTGGCAGTGTCCAAGGCCAGGCTGGACAGGGCTTGGAGCAGCCTGGGATGGTGGAAGTGTCCCTGCCCATGGCAGGCTGGGACAGGAGAGCCAGTGGAAGCCCTCCTGTGGCAGCAGAGAATCAGATGAGGTTTGCCAGGATTCCTGTTTGTTGCAGTGTTTCTGTGAAATGCTCTCGTTTCAATGAATCAGCATTTCCTCGTTTAGAAGAGGAAAATTTTGGCTTGTTCTGCTTGGAAATGTTTTTGAAGAGGATTTTAAACTAGAGGGTTACATAGGACAAAATGGATGTTTGAAATTAAATTTTTTATTCTTTTTGTTATTTTGAAGAGAACTGTAGAAGTGTCTAAATGGCTGTGGGATGGGAACTGGGGGGAATTACAGCATTTCTCAGGGACTGACTGATCCTTTGCTAGGCAGCCTAGCCTAGTCCAGCTCAGGATTGTGAGCATCACTCTGCAATTTGAATGGTTTGATTTGGTTTTTAGCAGGAGTAGCCAATTCCATGGGGTTTCAGTTATTTAGGTTAGTACATTAAACTCCATTAAGAGTGTGCAAAACTCTTAATTTCTCCTGGAAATTCAATTTTAACTGGTCACCCCTTTTCTCTTACCGAGGTAATTAGGTGTTCAGTTGTCACCTCATGGTTGGCTGTTGTGATTTCCAAGGAATGTTTATGTCCTTTTTGGATATTTTGGGGGTGTTTTGCTGATAATCCAATGTAGTAAATGAGAGAGAAGAGGTGGCCAAAAGCATCAATGCTGTTTATTCACAATATAACCCTTGTTGGTTGCAGAGTTTGGGGAACATGACCTTGGACATGACTGGTCATGGAATGGTGGGAGGGAAGTCTGGGACAGGACACTGCCCTGGACTCACAGGGTCTTTGATGGGATAGAAACATGGATTTTCCAGGCTGAAGTAGTCCTGGAATCCTGCTCATCATGAATTTCTCCACAAACTGAGAATGGCTTTGAGTCAGACATTCGTTCTTCCATTGTTCCTTCCTTGAGTTTCTTCAGGAGCCTTTATCCCAAACCTGTGAGTTGTTAGCCAGCAGTATTTCTGGGAAGCAGAGCTTGACACTGAGTGTGAGTGGCCTGACGTGTGGTGTCCCTGCTGTGTCCCCTCCTGTGCTGCCCTGCAGGTAACTGAAGGCTCTCGGGGTGGATCCTGGCTCCGTTGGAATGCTTGGATGCACAGCAGCTCTTCCCATAGCTTCTCCTGGTCTGCCCCACTGCAGGAAGATGGCAAAAGCCAACATCACCAGAGACATCATCCACAGGCAGATCAAGGTACGTGTGAGCCCCGTGCTCACTGGTGCTGGGGGGAGAGAGGGGACTCAGAGCTGGACTGGGAAAAACTCCTGGTGTTGCCTTTACTTTTAGGGAAGAGATCTCTGTTACTTACATATTGATAAGCCCTGTAAGGAGCTTAAGAGAACAAACACACAGGACCTGTCACTGTCCTTAATGGAGAGCTGAGATGAAGTCTGGCATGGCAGGAGCACAGTTCCTCTCCCTGGGCTGGTTTGCCATCAGCAGCTCTGTTCCTTCTGAGTTGAAAGGAGAAATAGAGCTGCTTGTGTTTGGGCACCACAAAGGCCCTTAGCCAGCTTCCCCCTCTGCTTTCTGTGTTCTCCCCGTGTGATCTTGCCATCAGAGGTATTTCTGACTGTAGTAAAGCTAATGATCTCTGTCACAGCCTCTCTGTCTCCTTTTCTTTAGAGAGTGCTGTGTTGCTTCCTTTGTGTAGGGAAAAAAAAACTTGTGCAGTGGTGGGATCAGTCATCTGATGGCTGCATTTGTGGAATATCAACGTGAAAGGACTGGCTGCAGCAGACACAATGGGCAGTTATTGCTGGGACTCAGAGGCCTGAAATCATTTGCAGCTTTGCTGATAATCAGCATTCAGGAAAGGCATCTGTGAGTAGCCAGAATAAGGAACTGGGAGCTCGAGTGCTCACTTTGCAGTTTGGTACCAAACTCTGTTATAAACTTGTAATTTAATCCATGTGCAAAGATTTGTTTTGCTGCCCTAACAAGGAGGGGCTGGTTCTGTGGTTTGAGCCCTAGCCTGGGACTGTCTCAGACTGTCTGCTCTGTCAGACTTTGATGTGTGACCTTGGGAAGATTGCTAAGTCAGGCAGTTCCTTGTAGGAAAAGCAATATCCTACCCCACATCCCTCACAAAACCACCAAGGCTGCAGTAGCACAGAATTATACCTGCAGCACCTTGCATGGGCCTTGCAGTGCTTTAGGAATGCTCTCCACAAAAATACATCAAGGGGTTTGAAGTTTGTCATGGGAGCTCCTACAAAAAGCCTGGTTTGTTTTGCCTCCAATCCTTTTATGTCTGTCTCTATTTTCTCTTCAAATAGCTTTTGGTCTGTGGAGTTCATTACTGAACATTGGGCTGGGAAAGGAATTCAGCACTTCTGTGTCTGCTCTGGGGCTACTGATGGGCTCCAAGCACCACCAGGGTGATTTTGACATTGGTGTTCCCCTCTGTAAATGCAGGTGACAAAGGATTGAGTTGACGAGTGTGGCATGGAATGGGACCACAGCTGGGCCGAGTCCTAGGGAAGAATCTCCTTGGACATTTAGATGTTCCACCCAAAATCTGACTTGCATTCCCTCTCCTTCATTCCTGCCTCTGCAGTTGGCCTTCTTTCATCAGAGCCATCTGCTGATGCATCTGTGAGCCCTGTGAGATCACAGGGGAAACAACTGTCCTGCTTTCCTTCACCTTCATTTGTACTGCCGCAGTTGTGTGGCAGCTGTTCCCATCCCTCTGGAACAGCCTGTGCCGTGGCACTGCAGCTCCCTGGCTGAGGAATAACCATCCCTGCAGGCAGCTGGCCACTTACACTCCCCAGTTCTTCACCCTGTGGTGCTGGTGCCTTGAACAGGCTCTGGAATGGCAAAGTTCTCCCGAGCAGCTCTGGTACTCAGTACTGCTGTGCTCAGGATTGAGGTCCTGCTGAAATCCTTACCAAGGGATAATAACAGGCATTCCCAGGTTCTTCCATATCTTCTGTTTCAGGCCCAAAGTAGGGTCAGCTCACTCTGCCTCTGTGTGGGGCCTCTCAGAGGGGGTTTTGGCTCCCCAGCTGGAGCCTGGCCTGAGTTACACAGCATTTTAAATCAGTTCAGGAGCAAGGATTATGATCTGCCCACCTGGAGATGTTCAAAGGATGGGAAGGCTGGAGAGGGCCTTGTCACGAGGCTGGGTAGTAACGGGACAAGGGGGAATGGCCTTGAGCTGAAGGGTTAGATGGGATATTGGGAAAAAATTCTTCCCTGTGAGGGTGGTGAGGCCCTGGCACAGGGTGCCCAGAGAAGCTGTGGCTGCCCCTGGATGCCTGGCAGTGCCCAAGGCCAGGCTGGACACTGGGGCTTGGAGCAGCCTGGGACAGTGGAAGGTGTCCCTGCCCTTGGCAGGGGGTGGCACTGGAGGTCCCTTCCAACCCAAACCATTCCGGGATTCTATGACTCCCTACTACAGTACAGGACCCGTGGACACCCCAGTACCTATGGTGAAATTTAAACTTGAAGAACCTTCTCTGAAAGGGCAAAAAGAGTGTCTGTGTTTGCCATAATCAGCGTGGTGCTTGTTTGCTCCTGCAGGAGAGGGGAGCACTGGGCTTCGAGCGCCACTACCACGTCACCGACCCCTTCATCCGCCGCCTGGGGCTGGAGGCTGAGCTGCAGGTGAGTGTCCAGAGAGCAGCCCAGCTCCTTGGTGTGCACCTGGCTGCAGGAGGGTGTGAGCTTCTCTCTTTCATGAGGTAAATGCTGATGTCTTGGTCCCCAAACTGCAGGAGAGCCAGGAGTAGCTCAGTGAGAGCTTGCAGGAGCTTTCTGCACTACCTGGTGCACCTGTGGGAGAACCTTAAATGGGGTGGGCACCACCTAATCCCAGCACTGATGCCTGAAAAGACAATTGCCAGCTGTTCAACATGCTCAGCTCTAATGGGATCCCTAAGGAACAGGTTGTAGTGCACTCTGACAGGTCTTAGAAAAAGTTTCAAGATTATACAGAATATTCAGAGTTGGAAGGGACCCACAGGGATCGTTGAGGCCACGTCTTAAGTGAACAGCCCGAAACCCTGGCATTACCAACACCCTGCTCTACCTGACTGAGCCAGCCTCTAACAGATCAATTTTCTTGGTTTGGGGGAGAAAAGGATTCTTCTGTCTCCCTCTTCAGTCACATCTCTCACACCAAATGCTGCTCAATGCTCTCCCACTTCCTGGTGCAGTCGTTGGTTAATGTGGATGAAGATGGATGATGTAGTCACCCAGCAGCAAGGTGCTTCTAACAGAGCTATCAAAAGTGCATTTTCCCTGTGTTCCCAGAGTGCCTGTACATGTAATTTGTCAGCCTAGCCAAGGGCTTTGGAAGCAAAGTCACCTTTCTGTGTGTACAGCAGGATTTCAGCTGTAGCCTCTGAGCATGTAAAACTGCCATTTTATTCAACACTACCTTTTTTTATTTGTTTCATTTTGCCTTCTCTACCCCAACTGCTCTAGCATATCTGTCTTTTCTGTGCTTATCTACCAAGTGTGTGGAGTTCTTTCCAGGGTTGGAATAAAAAAATAAAAAACCCCTTGCTTTTATTGGAAGAAGTTGTTATGTGTGAGGAGCTCATTGTGTCCTTGTCTTAGGACAGCTCTGTTTGATAAATCTGAAGTTTGAGTAATACCATCTTCCTTTGCCTCCTTCCCTCAGGGTCACTCTGGGTGTGTCAACTGTCTGGAATGGAATGAAAAAGGAGAGTAAGTATGGGGCTTCATTTGGGGAATCAGCAAAGCCATAACCCCAGGTTTTCCCAAGAGTAGGATGTAGGTCATCTTATCATAAGCAGCTGCTTCCCATTTCTAGTAAAGTGGAGCTCAGGCTCAAAGTTTGAGCTGTAGTAGAGCTCATGCTTCAAAAGAAGCTTTATTTTGTTAAATATATCTGGATATTATTAGAAATGCCCCTTTAGTGAGTTCAGAAGGGAAATGGTCAGACTAAGAAGTGGAGATTGAAGGCTGTGAAGGCTGCTTCTCTTCTCTTAAGTGGTGTTATGGATTATAATGGATTTCTAGGATTTGCCCAGCTGGTGGTCACATTTCCCCACCCCCTTCACCATGCTGTTAAAAGCTGCTGCTGGGGGCCAAATATCCAGGGGAAGGAGGTAGAGAATCCACCCCTCTGCAATTTTAGAGGGAACTAAAGAGCAACTTCCATTAACCAAGTGGAGTGAAGAGTTCCTGCATGAGAAATGAGTGGATTGGAGGAAGATTGGACGTGCCACTTACAACATCCAAAGTCTGCCCTCTGATACTCTGCAGAATTATTTACCAGTGAAAATTTCATGTGCTTGAAAGAGAGTGGCAGCAAGGAAATCTGAATTTAAAAGAGTTGGAGATGTCAGATTCCTTTGGTTCAGATGCAGATGGATGGACAAGGCCAAGAGCACCTTGCAATGACTTTACACTTTAAAAGCAGTTTGTGGTTCACCCCATGAGCCCTGGGAGTGCCTGGGCACATCTGGAGCCTGGGAATGAATGCCCTGGCTGGCCTCAGGGTTGATGTGGAGCAGTTAACACAGCCAGGGTAATAAGGAAGGCAGAGGCCCTGCATTTTGTTGTTGAGCAAACACTCCTGTTTTCCCACTGGAATCTGAGTGAGGTGCTTCACTCAGCTGTATTTTCTGTGGAATTGCTGTTTGTCTGCTTTAGCTCTTGGCTTGGCTGAAAGGGTGGGTGCACAGTGAGCAGCAAGAACAGAGAGCTGAGGGAAGAGAGGAAATGGGCTGGTTAGGGCTGAATTAACTTAATGGATGTCTGTGGTCAAACGGCTCCACAGACCTGGGCACGGTGTGGAACAGAAGAATTCATGATCAGAAGAATTCATTCATATTTGTCTCCTGTTCCTTTTAGCTTGTTGGCCTCTGGCTCTGATGACCAGCATACCATTGTGTGGGATCCTCTGCACCACAAGAAACTCCTTTCTATGCACACAGGACACACTGCAAACATCTTTTCTGTCAAGGTATGTGGTTAGAAGGAATGAGCAGCTCACGGAAGTACCAACCTGAGCAGCAAAAGGATCAATCCTTGTTGGGAAAAATTTTCCTGCAAGCAGTTTTCCCCCCAAAAATCTAATTATGGGGGAAAAGGGGTTAAATCTAATATTGCACTTAGTTTGTGCAGATCCCAGGCTTATTCTTTCTGTGAATTGGAAGGAAATGGTTGTAGCAAATTGGGATGTGAAGACTCTTGTGTTTCCTGCTGTAGCTGGTGACCCTTGAGTGTGCACACTGACCTGTGTGATAGGGAATAACATGGGTTAGCCCTGAATCCTGAAGCAGGATTCCTGCTCTGGGACTGCCAGGGTGTCCATGTGAGCAGCCCCAGTGCTTCTCCAGCCCGAGTGTCCAATCCCTCTCCGCAGTTCCTGCCGCACTCGGGGGATCGGATCCTCATCACGGGAGCTGCAGATTCCAAGGTGCACGTCCATGACCTGACTGTCAAGGAGACCGTGCACATGTTTGGAGATCACACCAACAGAGTGAAGCGGATTGCCACGGCTCCCATGTGGCCAAACACCTTCTGGAGTGCAGCAGAAGATGGCTTAATCAGGTACACAGTTGCAGCTGGTTTGGTTTTGGGAGCCATCACAATGTGTGCTGTGCACAGACCTGAAAAGAGGCTGTCTGTACTAAACAGCTTAAGCTCATCTCTCCCTTCCTAAAACTGGAAAGATTTATCTTGTAGAGTCATAAATACTCTCCTCAGCTCCTCCATTCTCCTCGCTGCTAGAAAGGGAGGCCAGGAAAGGAACAGGTCATGACTCGGGTGTTTAATTTGGAACTTGAATAAATCTATGTGCATTATAGATCTGCTTTTAATGCTACTGAGGCCTAGTGTGTGTTGAACTGAAGTGCTTCCAGTAACCTGTGGCACAAATGACTGTTGTCCATGTCCTCGGTGTCATCTCTCTTAGCTGCTCTCAGGAGGGGTTTAGGCTGGATATTGGGAAAAGGCTCTTCCCCCAGAGGATGGTGGAGCTCTGAACAGGCTCCTCAGGGAATGGCACAGCCCCACGGCTGCCAGAGCTCCAGAAATCTTTGGACAACGCTCTCAGGGACAGGGTGGGATTCTTGGGGTGTCTGTGCAGGACCAGGAGCTGGACTGGCTGATCCTTGTGGATCCCTCCAAGCTCAGGGCATTGCATGAGTCTCTTCCTGCTGCTTCTGTCATCCCGTGCCGTGTCCGCCTGACTGCCATCCCTTTGCAGACAGTACGACCTGCGGGAGAACAGCAAACGTTCCGAGGTCCTGATAGACCTGACTGAGTACTGTGGGCAGCTGGTGGAGGCCAAGTGCCTGACAGTGAACCCCCAGGACAACAATTACCTGGCCGTGGGGGCCAGCGGGCCCTTTGTGCGGCTCTACGACATCCGCATGATCCACAACCACAGGTACCAGCACCTGGCTCTTGGGGCAGATTCCTGCTGCAGGGATCTGGTCAGGGCTTTGCTGGGAAGAGGGATTTGCAGGGATCCAGCACTCACCTGTTTCTGGGAGGTTTTGCTCTGCTTTTTTCTGTCACTCGAAGTCTTTTTGATGAGTACGCCCGGGGTGGTGTGAGGCTGGTGACCCCACAGCTGTGTGGGCAGGAGGTCTTGTCCTCAATGGGTGGACAAGAAAAGGTAGTGTAGGTGAAGCTTCCAGCAGCTGAATGCTGTGGTTATAATAATGCTGTTCCTCTGTCTGGGCAGGAAAAGCATGAAGCAGAGTCCTTCAGCTGGAGTGCACACGTTCTGTGACCGGCAGAAACCCCTCCCAGATGGGGCAGCTCAGTACTATGTGGCAGGTATGGACCCTGCACTGGGGTGGCACTGGGGGTGACTGGGGGGACTCCACTGCCTGAAGAAACAGAGCTCTACCCATCACACACAAACCCCCTGCTCCGAGGATCTCTTCCATGGGATTTTCCATGGAATTGCAGGTTATTTCACTGGGGTGGTGGGCTAACCTTACTGCTTCTTGTCCAGCATAAATGTGTTTTTGTCACTCCTGGAAAGTCAAGGGTTGGGTACAACCTCTATAGGCTTTCCTGGGACTTGTCACAGCAAAGCTGCTGTTCAGAATCTTTTTGGCACAGAAGTGACTTGTCCTCATGCTGCAGATGAACAATCAGTCATGCAGTATCTGAGCAAGCTCGATGGCATTTTTCTCAAGTGCTCATTATTTGCTATCTTTTACCCCAAAATGTTTGGTTTTTTTTTTTAATATCTCAGACCAGCATGTTCAGCAGACCAGTTCTGACAGTCCTGCTCCTGATGAGTCCCACTAGAGGATTCCTCAGGTCCCCTGAATTGGTCATGCAACACATCTGCTGTCTGAAGAACAGAACCTGTGTGTGAGCTGAATATTTAGGAGTTTGGGTTTCCTTGTGTTGAGGGCTTTATTAAGGAAACCTAATTAGAGGGTTGAGGATGAAGGTATTTGCAGATGGCCACAAATCACAAAAGCCAAATCCTAGTGAATCCCCTAAAACTGAGATTTGCTGAGTTCTGCAGGCTCATTGTTAATAAGGCAGTTGTCATTCTTGTCTTCATGTGGAGGTGGCTGTGCAAAATTGGAATAATGGAATCCCAGAATGGTTTGGGTTGGGAGGGACCTTAAAGCACATCTTGTTCCCACCCCCTGCCGTGGGCAGGAACACCTTCCACGATCTCAGGTTGCTCCAAGCCCCATCCAGCCAGACCTTGAAGCTTCCAGAGATGGGGCATCAATACCCAGAACCTGTGAAAAAGACACCAGTGCATGTTTGGGTTCCTCATGGAAGGCTCCAGTCAACAGTGGGAAATGGAAAATCCTCTGGGTGCTTGTGCTCTGTGGCTTTGCTCTTGTGAAAGAGAGTGGCTGGGGTGGGAGAAAGACAACAGTTAGGAGTTAAACCAATAATGATGGACTTGTCCTCTCCACAGGGCACCTCCCAGTGAAGCTTCCAGACTACAACAACCGGCTGAGGGTCCTGGTGGCCACGTACGTCACCTTCAGCCCCGACGGCACCGAGCTCTTGGTCAACATGGGAGGGGAGCAGGTAAGGAGGCAGAAAAGCTTCACTTTGAGTCACTGGACATTGTTGCATGCTCTTGAAAATAGGCACAGCAACTTCTCTTGTGGGCAGTGTGATTGATTTTTAAACTGCTTTCTGATTAATTCAGACTAAATACTTGGGATTAGGGATGTATTTGTTACACTGTCACTGATCAACCTTAAACCGTGTTGTGTTTTCCAATTCACATTTCACTCTCTGGAAGAGGAGAAAGGAAATAAACAAAACCAGTTCTGGAGCTGACCTTTGTTGACCTAGAAAGGATTTCATAACTCATTCTCGAAACATCAAACTGCTTCTGTAATAGAATGTAGTGAGTAAGGAACTTGGAGAAGCAGAGGCCTTCAACCTGGAATATTGATTGCTTTAATTTTAAGCTCTGGGTGATATTCATGGATCTTTTGTAAAGCCTATCAATGAAATGAGAAAATCCTCCTGACAGCATTAATCAGCGTGGATTAAACAGGACCTTTGCTTGTGGGCAGGTTGCACTGTGCTTGTCCTCTACAGCTTTTTCTCACATGTGCACTCACTCCCTTTAGGAGAAGGTGAACTGTGGGTCTGGCCTGGGCTGTCCATTCCTGTCCCAGTACAGCTGTAAATTAAGGTTTCACAGAGCTGCCCTGTAACTTTCTCGGGAAATACTGGTTTCATCTTGGAAAGACTCTTCCTCAGTGTCCCACCCCTTCTCTGTCAATAGGTGTTTGGTTTCTGCATTGTCACTGTGTTAATTGAAAGATCATAGTTGCTTAATTGAAATATGAAGCTTTCTGAGCAGGTTGGTCAGTGGTCAGGTCATCTTTTAAGTTCTGCAGGTGTGGAGTAAGATGAGGCTCCTGTTTCTCAGGGTTACTCTCTCTGAACTGGGCTGGACTGGGACACACCCCAATTTCTGCTGCCATCCCTTGTGTGTCCATCTATAAACAAGACTCTCTGTGAGAAAATTGGAAATAGCAAACACAAACATGGAACTGTGCATCTACTGAGCCAGTCCTCTTTTATTTCTGACTTGAGCATCTCTGTTTTGCAGACTTGTCTCATGCTCTTTTTTCCTTTCCTTAGGTCTATTTGTTTGATCTGACATACAAACAGCGACCATACACTTTTCTCCTCCCAAAGAAGTGCCACACTTCAGGGGGTAAGTGTGATGCTGTCACAAAGGGAGCAAACAGCAGAGTGGAGTTCTGTACTACAGCACTCATTTTCAGGGTGCAGGAGGAGAGTGAAGCGGGGTGTGGGTGTTGCTGGGCTGTTTCTGCAGTGCAGTTCATACCCTGGGTTCCAAAATCCTCCTGCAGAGGGACAGAACATGAGGGCAGAAGTGACCTGTGGAGAGAGAGGAGGGTGTGTGTGAGTTGAGAGTGCCTAGAGCTCAAGGATTAAGCAGACTTTGTCAGTGGTTGAGGTCCTGTATCCTCCAGGATTCCATGTTACTCCAGCTATGGCCTGAAATCAGTCAAAGGTAATTCCCTTCAAGCTTCCCTCACTGTGTGTGTCTGGTTTTCTGATCTAGAATTGTATTGCAAAGGGCACTGCAGAGATGTGTAAATAAAGAGGACAAATCAAATCCAGGTGGCTGGAGCAGGTGCAATCATGGAAGTTTTGTTTCTGCTCTGAATGGGGCTGTGCTGTTGGCTGTTGTCCCTGCTGTAAAATAAACCCTGAGTTTGTATAATCCACATTGATACTTAGCATGGTTGTATATACCTTTTTTTCTAACCTTCAGAAGTGCAGAATGGAAAAACCTCTACCAATGGAGTGTCCAACGGGATCCATCTCCACAGCAACGGCTTCCGCTTGTCCGAGGGAAGGGCACACGTGAGGTGAGGGCACAGCTGCCCCTCCAGGGGGTTCTGTGGCTTTGGCCTTGTCCTTTGCCCTCTCCACAGGGTGAGGTGCTGCCAAAAAAGGTGTGAAGTGCAAATCCCCTTGCCTTGTTCCTGGATTGCCAAATGGCCTCTGTCCTTGGGGCTGTGCTGGCCTCTGGTGCCTGGGCTGTGAACAGGAGTCAGAGCAGGCAAAAGCATCCTGGGAGAAACTGTCCATGAGGATTTTTCCTCTCTTATGATGAATTAAGGTGGACAAAACTAAGAGATGATTTTTCAGGCCTGGAAGCAAAGTGTCCTGAGTCCTGTGAGCTGATAGTGGCAGAGGCTGGCAGGTGAAGGAACCTTGCTTCCCTTTGCCATTTTTTGGGCACTTGCCTGCTGCAAACTGAACCGAAGCAGGCAGAATTGTTCTGTGACAGAAGCACTGGAATCACTACTGCCATTCCTAGCATGGGAGCTGGGACTGGATGGAGCCTCTCCTATTGCTCCTGCTGATTTCTTTCTTTAAGACCAAAATGCAGTTGGGGTGAAGCAGCAGCAGCACATCTTGGTGGCTGTTTTTCTTGCAGCTGATGAGACTTGGTTCACAGTCAAGACACTTATTTAATACCATATATGGGTAGTCTGGGTTCCTCCAAAGTCACTTTGTGGAATGTTTCAGCTCCTCTCCTCTAGATGGCCCCTCCACCGCAGCAGCAGGAATGGGGCTGGAATTTTGGGTTGCAGAGCATGGGCCTGGTGAGCTCAGATGCTTCTGCATTTGCATTGTTGTGCGTTGCTAAAAGAGGATTGGAAACGTTGTTTATGCAGTCAAAACAAAGATGTATTGGTGAAGTCTGATGCTTAAAATACCCACTGCTCAGTTTGGAGTGTGTCTCTGTAGATGAAGAAAAAATGGAAGCAGTCAAATGATGGCCACACTGAGGCAGTGAAACTGCCAGAGGTTGGGGAGGCCCTGGCACAGGGTGCCCAGTGAAGCTGTGGCTGCCCCTGGATCCCTGGAAGTGCCCAAGGCCAGGTTGGGCAGGGCTGGGAGCAGGCTGGGACAGGGGAAGGTGCCCCTGGCCATGGCAGGGGGTGGAACGAGATGGGCTCTAAAGTCTCTTCCAGCCCAGACTATTCTGGGATTCTGTGGTCAAAACCAAACTTTCCTCTTAAACTCCAGTTCTTCAGGTCCAGAGAATCCCTTCTGCCTTTTCCTGAATCTTTTATTAGCATTACTTAAGCCAGAACCAAACACTGCAGACTGACCTGGAGTGAAGGACGTACAACTTACCTGTGCTGCTCCCCTCTTCCCCTGCAGCCCCCAGGTGGAGTTGCCCCCGTACCTGGAGAGGATCAAGCAACAAGCCAACGAGGCCTTTGCCTGCCAGCTGTGGACCCAGGCCATCCAGCTGTACAGCAAAGCTGTGCAGAAGGCCCCCAACAATGCCATGCTCTACGGGAACAGAGCTGCTGCCTACATGAAGCGCAAGTGGTAAGGGGACAGTGGCACTGCAGGTGACTCTCAAGGCCACCTCTGTGTGGGCAGGGTTGGGGTTATCAGACTGAAACGTAACTGGGCACCTCTGGCACAAAGGGGTGGCACAGCAAGCTGTGCTGGATAAATTCTGGGGAGGCACAGCTGGTTGCAGCCCATTGTTTCACCTACTGATGTGCTGTGTGAAATCCTGGTCCTTTCCTGCTTGGAAAGAAACCCAAAATCCACATCTGATTCACAGCACTCTGGGTGTCTCCAAGGGTGTCTGTGTTTCTTTGGGTGGTTCTGATCTGCATTAAAGAAGGGCTCTTAAATCTGCTGTCAACACATGATGTAATGGTGACTGTGCTTTATAACATCTCCTGACAGAAGGTTGTTCTAGGGCTGCTGGGGTGGTTTTGGTTGCTGCTTTATCCAAGTACCTCACACTGCAGACACTCAGACCTGGTGGTTCCTGTGTTACCCCAGTTAACCCACACTCCTCTGACTGGAAACAAACCTCTGGGAGGGATTTGGGGAGATGGCAGATCCTTGCAGTCTGGAGGGGATTCTGCCCTGCTGGTTGCAAAACACCCTGTCAGCCTCTGCAGTAGGTAATGTCTGCTCTGACCAGTGGCCAGAGCTGCATCTGCAAGATACAGCTGAGTTATTTTAGTGCCTGTCCCCTTGAGCAGAGTAAGACTGAGTACCATGACTTGCTATTAACATATTTAAAATAGCTGTGGTCCTTCATCTCCATTTGCTTTGTGAGGATATCCTTCTCCTCTCCCTGCTGAAATCCCCAGTATGAATTCTCCTCTCTTCTTGCCAAGATAAAGAGCAGCCAGCAGTTGTTGTGACTGTTGGTAACTGGCCTACTGGCTGTTTTGCAATAGCAGAGATTTGGGAGCTGCCTCAAAAAGACCTCAGTGTTCAGAGGGAGAAGAACAATAGGTTGGGATTAAGGGATGGAACACAGAAGCTGAGTGCTGATCTCATGAATGACATTTTTCTTATAGGAATCGTTTTTCCCAAAGGGTGTTGGCACATCTGAACCTTTCAGTGTGTCAGCTACTGCTCTGCCACAGTTTTGGGTAGCAGGAAGATGTGACAAACATACACACAGTGGGTTTCTGTGGCATGCAGGGGGTAGGATTTAAATAGCACTGAGCTGATCCCTTCCAGGTGCAGAAAAGGGGCACCTTTCTGCTAGGAACAGTTTGTGGAGTGTGGAGAAGGTGGCTGGGATGTCACTGAGCAGGAGGAGAGGCAGACAGTGACCCAGGCTGCACCACCACTCTCTCTGAGGTGTTCTTGATGTCTGAAGCAGGAACAGGTACAGGCCACCCTCAGAACCCTGCAGGTCCTGCTTTGGCCTCATTCTCTGAATAACAGAGAGAGCAAGAGAAAAGGAAGGTCTGTAATTTCCTAACCTTGCCTTGCTCATCTCCCTTAAGATGCTGCTCATATTTTCCAGCACTTCCAAGGCTGTCCTTTGAAATTTTGCTCCTAAAAGCCAACTGCATCCCCCTCTGGATTGCTTCCAGCAGTTTACATTGGCAGTACTGAGCTGATTTCTAGTTTTGCACAAGCTGAGTCAATCCTGTAACAAAGGGAGAAGTCAGAGCCTGCTTTACATCGCACCGTGTCCATTTTCACACCAGTCTGTTGGGCTGCTAACACTGGTAGTTGAGCTTGAAGGATGTTTGAGGGTGGCAAAGTGGTTTAAAAGCCCAGTCAGGTGTGCAAATGTGAGACACCTGTCTCTCCTCCTAACAGGTAACTTGCATTCCCTCTTTCTCTGACTAAAAGTGGCCTGTTGCAGTGTGCTGAATTAACTCTGGCAGTGCTGTAAAGGCAGCCCTGGAGAGCCAGGCTCCTGCTGCAGATCCCATGGGCAGGGCTGTGCTGGGGAGTGGCCAATACCCACCTGGACAGGAGGGAGCTGCAGGGTGGGAATGGTTTGCAAAACATCTCCTGCAGGATTTGGAGCTCCCCTTAGCGAGTCCAGGCACTGAGACACCACTTCCCTGTTCCACCTGAGCTCACGTGAGGAGGAGCTTCCTTACTGTGAGGGTGGCAGAGCCCTGGGGTAGGCTGCCCACAGAGGGTGTGGAGCCTCCTTTACTGGAGATATTAAAAAATTGCCTGGACACAATCCTGAGGAATGTGCTGTAGGGAGCCCTGTTGGAACAGGGAGGGTCCTGCATCACCTCCAGGGGTCCCTTCCAACCTGAGCCTTCCTGTGGTTCCCTGACAAAGGTTTCACGGGATCTAAAATTGTTGCTCTGTGAATTCATCATCTCCTTGGGAGTGTTTTGGACCTTGGTAGGTGCAGAGCACAGAATCCTGGAATGGTTTGGGTTGGAAGGGGCCTTAAAGCCCATCCCATTCCACCCCTGCCCATGGGCTGGGACACCTTCCACTATCCCAGGGTGCTCCAAGCACTGTCCAGCCTGGCCTTGGACACTTGCAGGGATGTGGCAGTCACAGTGGGGCATGAAATATTAGTAGTAGTAGTAGTAGTATTACTGACCATCAAATGGAGCCTTGGCACTCTGTTTAGCTTGTGGTGTGTGAGCAGTTGAGGCTCAGTGCTGGTGCCCCAGGTGTGTCTGCCCTGCCAGCCTGAGCTGAGCACCACACAAGGCTCAACAAGTGCCTGCTGCTCACAGAGCAGAGCCAGACACAGCCTCATTCCCACAGCCCCGAGCTCAGGGAAATCAGGCTGGAAACAGGATACAGATACCCAGTACAGCCCATCTGCTGTAACACTCACTTCCAAAACTCCAAGGTTTTTTTTCCTGCAAAGGTGAGGAAAGGTTCCTGCTTGAGACGTTTGTCCCTTTGAGGTGGGAGGTCCTGCAGCTGCTGGCCGGGGCTCTGTGTGCCGTGTGTCCACACAGGGGCACGATTGAGCTGTGACAGGGAGCCCGCCTGGCACGGGAGGGCTCTGCTGCCTGGCCAGAGGGCTGCTGCATCCTCCATCTTCAAAGGACTTCCCGAAATGTGCTGCAGCAGGGAGCTCTGCTCTCTCGGATTTAAAATGGCAGGTCAGGGCTGGCGGGGCAGCCTGGTGTGGTCACATCCCACAGCTGCCTGTGGGCGTCTGCAGAGGCCTTGGGGAGGCTGGGCCGGGTCAGGTGGTGCCCCCGAGTCACAGCAAATGCTGTTAGTGAGCTCCTGGGGTGTGGGATTGTGTAGAGAGCTGGAAACAACAAGCTGTGGAGTGAAATGAGGGCTGGGAAACAGCAGTGGAAAATGTTTGCTGTTGCTGCTTGGGCTGGCTAATCCACTGCTGTGTTTTCGTCAGGGATGGGGACCATTACGATGCTCTGAGGGACTGCTTGAAGGCCATATCCCTAAATCCGTGCCACCTGAAGGCCCATTTCCGCCTCGCCCGCTGTCTCTTCGAACTCAAGTACGTGGCAGAAGCACTGGAGTGTCTGGATGACTTCAAAGGGAAGTTTCCAGAACAAGCACACAGCAGTGCCTGCGATGCACTAGACAGGGACATCAATGCTGCCCTCTTCTCCAAGAGTGATAACGGTGAGTGCTGCTGCTCCTGGGCTTCTCCAAGGTTACACTGAAATCTAATGAGCACACAAGGACTTTCCTCCTTAAACTGCCCCTCTGAAGTAAAGCTCCAACTTCTGAGAGAGATTGATTGTTGCTGTGCACAAAAACTGGCTTGAGCCTGTTCTTTCCTTGTGCCTGGTCCTGGTTCGCTCTTGAGTGAGTGAGAGTGTGATAAAAGGGGTCTGATACAGCCAGGAGATAATCTGGAAGGAAGGAAGCTCGTGCTCTGAGCCCTGCTCCCTGCTGGAATTGTCCTTAACTCTTCTCTTAAGGCTGCTGGGGTCTCCTGGGGTGTGTTTTGCTTAGAACTCCCACAGTGGTGCTGAGGGAAGTGTGTTGTCCTTGCAGCTGAAGACAAGAAGGGGGGTGGCCCCATCCGGCTGCGAGCCACGGGCCGCAAGGACTCCATCTCAGAGGACGAGATGGTGCTGAGGGAGCGCAGCTACGACTACAAATTCCGATACTGCGGCCACTGTAACACCACCACAGACATCAAAGAGGCCAATTTCTTTGGCAGGTATGCTGGCAGGGGTGCAGGACAGGAGTGAGCAGCAGCAGGGTGCTCTGTTCCGTGGGATAAAGCCTCATGTGTAGCCCCTTGTTCATAAAATGACACCGACAGTGGTTTGGAGGGTTGGGACAGGCTGACAGGAGCCCTCCTCCCATGTTGCTGCATGAGCAGACCCACAGAGGAGCTGGTTGGGTTAGCATTTCAGAAATCTGTTTGGGATTGAAAACAAGGCTCCTGGGCATGCAGGGAAACCAGCATTAAGTGGGTCTGTAAGTGTGAGGGGTGTCAGCCTGCTGATGATAGAAGCCATGTGAGATTCTCAGCCTGCTGGAGCCCGGCTCTTGAGCGTGACCCCCGGGCTCTGCTGCTCTGCCCTAGCAATGCCCAGTACATCGTCAGCGGCTCGGACGACGGCTCCTTCTTCATCTGGGAGAAGGAAACCACCAACCTGGTGCGTGTGCTGCAGGGAGATGAGTCCATTGTGAACTGTCTCCAGCCTCATCCCAGCTACTGCTTCCTGGCCACCAGCGGCATCGACCCAGTCGTGCGACTCTGGAACCCCAGGCCGGAGGTAAGAGCTGCAGTCAGAGCCTCCCTTGCTGTTGGATGCTCTTCCCTGCTGTCTTTTCCCACTGGAAGCAGTAGCAGGAACGGCCCCTCTTTGGTGCTGAGTGCCTTCCCCCTGGTGTCTTGCAGAGTGAGACCCTCAATGGCCGCGTGGTCGTGGACATGGAAGGTGCTTCCCAGGCCAACCAGCGGCGGATGAACGCGGACCCGCTGGAAGTGATGTTGCTGAACATGGGCTACCGGATCACAGGACTGACCAGCGGTGGGGCTGGAGGCTCAGATGATGAAGACAGCTCAGAGGGGCAAGTCCAGTGCCGGCCCAGCTAAAACAGAACTGCCTCTCCTTCCTCTAGATGTTTGGCTGAAAGGGAACCGAGTTTCCTTGGTCCTGAACTTTCTCTGGTGAACGACTGCACTGTTTCGCACTATGCACAGGGTAGGACAAGCTGGCAGGGGCAGGAGTGGCCGTCTCTAAACCATCACCACCTCCTCCTCCTCCTCCTCCTCCTCCTCCATGGCAGTGCAGTCCGGGGTTTGCCTTTAGTGGAATTTAGTCCCAGCAGGGGTCTTTGAGTTGTCTGTGAGCAGTGTAACTGGTGATTATTTTTCCAGAGCTGCTGTATGATCTGGTACAGGGGCTGTTGTCTGCATTGCAGGGAGGATGTTAAATTCCTGAATAAAATACAAACCTAGGGCAGGGGTTATGGAATGAATTTACTGCAGTGGTTTTGAAAGCTTGACTGTGCTACCAGCCTGTCTAGAGGCCCCCGGTTTACAGTTGCTGGCCATGAAAACACCTGTTTGTGTCCCATAACATCTTTCTTCTGGCTTCCATCTCAGACACGTCAGCAGATGTAGCTGTGCTGTATTGAGGGCTGGAGGTTGCCTGTCCTGTCCCCCTGTCTTAGCTGAGGGATCAGGGAAGGCACTGAGTGTGTGCAGCTCCACGGGGCAGAACGAGCTTGCCCAGTTCTGGTACTCCCTCCTGTGGTCCCTGAGCCCATGGAGGGAGGGGACAGCGATGGGCACAGGTTGGATCAGAGGCCTAGGACTTGTGTAGCTAAAGCTGCTGAGGAAAGGGGCAGGTGACAGTACCTCTCCATAGCCCAAGGTGTGCAGTTGTGTTTGCTTTCTCCTCTCCATGTCACCTGTGTGGGAGCTGAGAATCTTGTCACCGTGTGAATGATACAGCTACAGTCTGGAGGTATCAGAAGCAGCATTTTTGTGCAGCCAGCTGCTCTGTCTTGGCCAAGGTGGGCCTTCCCTGCCTCTTTTTTGGTGTAACATCGGATGGATTCGTGGTTCTCTCAGGAACCCTCCTTCCTCTTCCCACTCTCCACACCCTGACTGGCTGCAAAGCCAGGAGCACACCTGGAAACACAGCACTGTACTTCCATTCCTTCCCCCTCCTGTAACACACGGCCCTGTTCTCCCCCCTTGCAGTTGCCAAACACTAAATACCCCACAGATCTTACACAGCTGTGCTACAACCACCTCTGGAGGTTGTTTTTTCTAGGACTATCAACTAAGACCAAAGAGCCCCTGGAGATCTGAACCGCTCTGCGCTGTCTCGTGTCTCTTCCTGCCCAAGGTCTGAACATGTTAGCCGTGGTCCCAGGGGTGGGTGTGAGGTGTGTGTCTGGGAGTGTGTGTGTGTGTGCATGTGTGTGTGCTGTTCTTCCATGTGGTGCAATCCCTGGTCTTCCTGTTGCTGCCGTGGAAAGATGAGAGGCCTCCCTTTCCTCCTCTGGCTGCCAGGCACTGCTGAGCGCAGCTGCACGGGGCTGCCTGAGCCAGGGCTGCCTCTGCCTTCCAGAACAGTCCTGGAGATGAGGAGGAAGAGAGGTCAGCTGGCAGCATCTCTCCAAGGATGCTGTTCCCTGCAGGGGGAGAGAGAGAGAGAGAGAACTGGGACCTGAGGGTGTCCCTCAGACAGAGATTCTCCTGCTCTGTCCCGGGGTGAAGCCTGAGCTCCCCCCCAGTGCTGTGGGAGCCCCTCAAAGGGACCAGCTCCCCGTGTGCTGTGCCCAGCTGTGGTGGCAGGATCAGCCTCCCCTCTCCTGCTGAGGCAGAGCTCACCTGGGCCAGGTGTCCCTCAGCTCCTGGGGCAGATTTGGTTGTTTTCACGTGACTGTTGAGTTCACCTGGCTGGGGGCGTAGCCAGGTGCACCCCCAGCACTTGCTGCTCTTCCAAACCCAGAGGCAGCAGAAAATTCTCCTCATTTGGGTGACTTTCTGAAATGGTCTGCCCTTTTCTTTTTTTGCTTAAGGCTTCCTACTAGATGCATCCTCTTTTTTTTTTTTTTTTCTTCCCCTCTTCTCCTCCCACTCAAACTTTTTTTTCAGCTTTCAGTAGACAACGTCTGCAGACTTTGATTTTTAAACTGAGAGACTGAGATGGAAAGCTCTGAAGAGAACAGACCTCTCCCTCCCCATTCACCTTTTGCTGTGGCAGCTATTTTTTGGTGTTTTTTTACCCTTGTGAGACAGTGCAGCTCTTTTACCTGCCAGTTGCAGTGTGAAAGCAACCAGATTCCCTGCCTCTGCAGTGGGTTGCTGTTTTTGATGGCTGCTTTGGTTAAAAAAAAAAAAAAAAGAAGATTAATAATAATAGGAGAGAAGGGGAGAGAAAAATCTTTCTGCCTCTAGCCCCTTTTCCCCTTGCTGTGGGCAGATTACCTGCTTGTTGCTTGTTAACGAGGAATTTGTATTTATTGGTGAAGGAAAAAAAAAAACATGCTGGGGAAGTCAGGAGAAGATGTTGCTTTATTGACCTCTGCTGTTTACTTCAACCCCCTCTTTGGGAAAGCTTCTTCCTGCTCTTTCTGGTTAACTCTTTCTAGCCTGGGATATGCAGGGATGCCTCCTTTATTTTTGTATTCTAGCAATGGGCTCTCCGTTAGGAGACTCTAGGATTCTCTTAGTGTTGCAGTGACCATTGCTTCTCGCTTTTTCGAGTACTAAAGATGATCATCTCGTAAACTTTGCCCCTGCAGTTGTAGAGGTAACACACGAGCCTTACTGCCCTCATTAGAAGGAGCAGAAAACTTGTTTCTCTGGTCCCTGGAAGAGAAGGGGTTAAGCGATTAAACAATTCTTTGTTCTAGTTCTTTCTTGGTGTCGTTTTGTTTGGGGGATTTGTTTTACCTTTCTCCTCTGTGAGGGTGGGTGGAGGGGTGGCTTGCTTGGGCCAGGTGCTGGCTGTTTGTTCTTCAGGGAATAAAAACTCACGTGGGAAGGGGGCTGGGGAGCCCAAAATGTGGCCCGTGAGCTCTGGTGGCCACGGGGTCAGCGCTTGAGTTCTTTTCTCCAGGTTTGGGAGCTCGGAGCTGTCAGTGGAGCGAGGGTTTGGAGCTGCCAGCCTTGGGGTGGGGATGGGAGCAGCTGCCTGGGAGGAGGGGAGGGGAGGGGAGGGAAGCAGAGCTGCTCCTGCAGTCCCTGTGCCTGAGGGGGCTTTGTCAGAGGCACAAAAACTGTGAAATCCTGGTGAGGCCCGTGCTGAACCCAAGGGCCAGAGGGCTGAGTGGAGCTGCAGCAGCCCATCCTGCCTTGGAGCTGCTCTGAAGGAGTCCCTTGGCCTGAGCCCGGGGCCAGGGCAGACCCAAGGTCACCTGCCTGAGTCACCAGGAGTGAGGGACCTCCCGAGGTGTTCCTGCCACAGCAGCAGCACATTCCCTGCCTTACGTGGTGTGTCCAGCACCAACCTTTGCACCCAGAGATCTTCCTTTGCTAAAGCATTTCACAAACTCCCTTTTTCCTCCGGGTTCCTGCTGCAAAACCTCCCAAATATTTCCTCACTCTCCAAGCTGCAGGCCTTAAGGGAGAGTTGGAAAACCAGGCTGTCATTTTCAGAATCCATTTGAACTCTTCTCTTAAAAATTCCTGTTGGACACCTTTCACCGAAGGTCTTTTGAGGCCTCTTCATTTCAAATCCTGTCTGATACAAATTACTGCTTTAAAGGCAGCTCTGCTGTAACAAAGCAATGAGCATCCATAGCTGGAATTGGCAATCAGCTAATTGGGTCAGCTCTTGGAGTGAGTGGTTGGAAGCTGAGTGTTTGAATTGTGGGTGGAAATGGGTAGAAGGACCCAGAAAATTAGTTTTATTTGCCATTTGGATGAGAGGATTGGGTTGAGGAGGCAGAGGAGGGATATGCTCTGGGACTGGGGGGAGGAACAGTTGCAGCCTGACTGACAAATTCACTTTTCTGTGATGGAACTGTTGGCAGTGCCAGCAACAAAACTGCAAAGGGCTCGAGATGGGTCCTGAGTCTGAGCAAAATGGGAGCAGAGTGTCGGGAATCTGCCTGCTCTGGGTTGCTGGCAGGAGTTCAGCCCTTGTAGCTGCCTCAGGCCTGGAGAGAGATTGCTGGGGGACCCGCTTTGGGGCTGGGCCTTGTCCTGGATTTCATGGCTGAGAAAGCACCTGGCTCTGGGAGCACTTCCACTCGTGCCCCTTGTCCCTGAGAAGCTGGTGGCCTTTTCCTTTAACCATGGAAGGTGCCCTGTGCCTGGGCTGTGCCAGCTGCAGAGGGAGAGGAGGAAATGCGGCTTCCCAGTGACAGGGAGAGAGAAAAGCCCCGAAGGTGGGAGCTGAGGGCCGAGGTGGCTCAGGGCCACTTTTGGGGAGGGTGGCTGAGCCTGGCGTGTCCCGTGGGGACGTGAGTGGCACCAGCAGAGCCCCGAGGGACGTTTTTGACTCGCAGGAGAGGATCTCAGGCTGCACAGACCAGAGCAGGGGAACAACAAAAACCCAGCCCAGCCTCCCCTGCGGGGCCGGGGAAGGACACGGGGCTGGTGTCCTCCATCAGCCCGAGCCTCGGTGACATTTCCAGTCAGCTCCTGCTGCCGCCTCGGCTGTCAATGTCAGGAGGGGGAGGGGATCTCCTCCTGGAGTGCTTTGGTTCTGGCAGTCCCTCTAATGTTCGAGCTGTCACAACAGGGAAGGTTCCCAAGGAAGCGCTGCTGAACAGGAGCTGGCTGGGCGCCTGCTGCTTCCAGGCTCTGCCCTGAGCCAGCCTGGGAAACGGGAGGTGCCCGAATCCTGGGCCGGGCTGGGCTCCAGGCTGTGCTGGGACAAACCCACAGTGCCCCATCCCCTCCCCTCAGGAAGGCTCTGGCTCAGGAGGCTGCGAGGAGCTCACTGGCACCTGCCCGGAGCAGGGACACGTCCCCGTTGTCCTGAGGGGAGGCAGAGGAGCCATCGGTGGCGAGTCCCTGGCACAAACCCTTTTGTTTTCTCCTCAAACGAGAGAGCTTGCACAAACAATGATGGCACCATTCCTGCTCTGCACATCGATCCAGTGCTGTAGTCAGGCAAGAGAGCTGCAATAAAACCCTGGCCTTTAATTTTATGCATGGAGAACTTCTTACCTGCTCTCCCCTCCCTGTCCTCCCCCCCCACAGTTCCTTTTCCAACTGCAGCTATTTTTTCCCTGCTGACTTCAGGTGTTTTGTATTCTGCTTAGATCAATAGCAGCACAACAGCAGCAGCTTTCCAGTTGTCACTAGGAAGACCCTGCTGTCAGCTCCAGCTCAGCCGTGCTCTGCCGGGGCTGGAGAGCCCTCGTGCTTCCCTGACAGGCACAAAGAGCTGCACAGCAAACCAGTGCTCTATTGATTTGGGGTTTAATTTTTTTTATTTTTTTTTTTAATCCAGCCTGGAGAAAGCTGTGTTCTTCCCCCCAAGCCCCAGCAGCTGGGTTTGCCTTCCTGCGCTTGGTTTAGAAGGGAGTGAAGAGTCTGAAGTGCCCCTTGCCCAGGCGGGAGGTGGCACTGCAGGGACACGTCCTGCGGAGGCTGGCAGTGCTGTCCCTGCTGTGTGGCTTTGCCAAGGAGCTGGTCCCTGGTGATATCCTGCTTAGCAGCCTCCCAGCCATGAGCAGGAAGAGCAAATCCATTGCCTAATCCGACAAACGTGCCAGGACCACATTAGCTGATGTGAACATTGGCCCTCGTTCGTGGCTTTTTCACAATCTCTGATATTTATGTTGGCCTGGAGCAAATCAATGCCAGGGTTTTGTTTTTTTTTTTTTTCCTCCGTCGAACAAAAAGTGTTCACTGGAACACGACCTTTGTGTGCATCTTCCATCCCAAGTGCCAAAATGGAATCATAGAATGTGAAGGGTTGGAAGGGACCTTAAAGAGCATCTCATTCCCACCCTGCCATGGGCAGGGACACCTTCCTTTGGCTGCTTCAAGCCCCGTCCAGCCTGGCCTTGGGCACTGCCAGGGATCCAGGAGCAGCCACAGCTTCTCTGGGCAAACCCTGTGCCAGGGCCTCCCCACCCTCCCAGGGAAGGATTCCTTCCTCTTATCCAATCTAAATTTCCCCTCTTGCAGTTTGTGCCCAATTACTCTTTGTCCTAAAAGAAACCAAAGCCCCCCAGCCGTGGCTTCGCCCTGCAGCGTGTTTGATTTCCTCAGCTTTGTCTCTTTTGCAGACTTTTTTTGTGAATTCCTTCTCCATCAGACCCCAAGGAGTGTGACCAGAGGCTGTTGCTCAGCTCCTGGCAGGGTGACAGGCCCTGCAGGGACCCTGCCCACGCTGCAGCCCCCACGGGAGCTCCAGGCAGAGGGCTCTGGGTCCATCCCCATGCCCCTGGAGCAGCTTTCACTGGATTTGTGGAATTTTAGGGTTGGAAGGGATCGCTGGAGGTCCCCCAGTCCAACCCCCCTGCCCAGGCAGGGTCACCCAGAGCAGGGGACACAGGGACATCTCCAGGTGGGTTTGGAATGGCTCCAGAGAGGGAAACCCAGCCCTCCCTGGGCAGCTGTTCCAGGCTCTGGCACCCTCATGGGAGGAAGTTCTTCCTCAGGTTCTTGTGTTTTTATTTGTGGCCATTGCTGCTGGTCCTGTCTCTGGGCACCCCTGAACAGAGTCTGGCACCACCTTGGAGATATTTCCCTCTTGGAAAGGCTTTCCTAAACCACGGTCTAGGCTAGGAAATCGGGTGGGACGTTAGCTAAAGCCTTGAGGGTTTGGCAGAGGTGAAAAAAAGTCCTGGGTGTTCCTGGGCTTACTTGTGTTGACAGCTGAGTGCTCAGGGGGAGCTGCTGTGGCTCGAGGTGAGGAGAGGCCACCCTGACAGGAGACTTGAGTGACATTTTCTGCTGCCACAGCAGCCCCCCACCACCCCCTCCCCCAAAATGGGAGGACCCCCAAAAGGTGGCCCCTCCGAGGTGGGCAGAGGTCACCTCTCAGCTGGGCTTTCCCCTGGAGGCCTCGGGAGTCTGAAGCTCGGTGTGGATGCGCTGTTCTGCCGTTCTGGGGCAGAGAACATCCACGGCTGGGCTCAGCCTGGTGAGTGGGACGGGGCAGGGGAAGGGAAAGCCGGACACAGAGCAGGGAGAGGAACGCCGGTGAAAAAGCAGGGAGCTGTAAAGTTCCCGGTGAGTGCTGCGAAACGGGAATTGTCCGTCCCCCAAACCCGAGGCCACCTGGGCTCTGTGCCACGCCCGGGAAGGGGCCAAGACTGTTTATTTTGATCCCCAAGCCCTGGACACAGCAGCAGTGACAGCACTGAGAGCCTCGGCTGCCCCGTGCCTGGAGGGGAAGCACAGCCACGGCCTCCGTGTGAGCAGGAAACCAGCGGCTTTCCAAGGAAAACCGGGGAGGATGCAGAGAGAGGCTGGAACAGTTCTCCTGCAGCCCCGGGTTAAAGAACATCCCCATGCCGGGCCGGGCTGGGCCGGGCTGGGCCAGCCCTGACCTCCCTGTGCTTCCCGCGGGTCTCACTGCCTGCAAATCTGGAACCAACACATTTCTCCAGCTTCCCCTCGTGCAACGTTGGCGTTTCACTTCCTAATAAAGCCACTGTTATTTTTTCCTGACCCTCTTTGTTTTCCCCCTGCGAGCGCTGCCCGGGCAGTTCCTGCCGTGTCCCGGGGGGGCTCCGTGGGATGGTGATTTCTGCTCCTGAGGGGGCTCCTCCGGCTGCCGGCCCCGGCCACAGCCACGGGGCGNCCGTTCCCGGTCCCGTTCCCGGTTCAGGTTCTATTCCCGTTCCCGTTCCCGGTCCCGTTCCCGGTTCAGGTTCTATTCCCGTTCCCGTTCCCGGTCCCGTTCCCGGTTCAGGTTCTATTCCCGTTCCCGTTCCCGGTCCCGTTCCCGGTTCAGGTTCTATTCCCGTTCCCGTTCCCGGTCCCGTTCCCGGTTCAGGTTCTATTCCCGTTCCCGTTCCCGGTCCCGTTCCCGGTTCAGGTTCTATTCCCGTTCCCGTTCCCGGTCCCGTTCCCGGTTCAGGTTCTATTCCCGTTCCCGTTCCCGGTCCCGTTCCCGGTTCAGGTTCTATTCCCGTTCCCGTTCCCGGTCCCGTTCCCGGTTCAGGTTCTATTCCCGTTCCCGTTCCCGGTCCCGTTCCCGGTTCAGGTTCTATTCCCGTTCCCGTTCCCGGTCCCGTTCCCGGTTCAGGTTCTATTCCCGTTCCCGTTCCCGGTCCCGTTCCCGGTTCAGGTTCTATTCCCGTTCCCGTTCCCGGTCCCGTTCCCGGTTCAGGTTCTATTCCCGGCCCCGGTCCCGGCTCTGTTCCCGTTCCCGTTCCCGTTCCCGTTCCCGTTCCCGGTTCCCCGGTGGCCGGAAGCGCGCGCGGCCCGCCGGAAGTGACGCGCTGCGGGCGCGCCCCGGGCATGGCGGCGGCGGAGCCCGGGATGAAGCAGTTCAATGGCGGCGGTGGCGCCGCGCCGGACGCGGAGCGCGGCCGCTTCCCGCACTGCGTGGTGTGGACCCCGATCCCCGTCCTGACGTGAGCGAGGCGCTGGAGCCGCGGCGGGGGCCGAGCCCGGGACGGGACCCCCTCGCCTCCCCCGGGGCTTCCCCTCAGCTGTCCCGGAAGCCCCCGCGCTCCTCTCGGGGCCCTCTCGCCCCTCTCGGATCCCCCTTCACCCCTCCCGGGTCCCCCCTCGCTTCTGTCGGACCCTCTCCCGGCTTCCCCCGTTGCCCTTCCCGGGTTCTCCCCTCGCCCCTCTCGGATCCCCGTTGCCCTTCCCGGTCCCCTCCGTCCCTCCCGGGGCTGCTCGGCTCCCCGGTCCCAGGGAGGGGCTGGTTGGTGCAGCCCTGGCGAGTGTGGGGAAGGCTCTGTGCTGGACGGGCTTGTCCCCGCAGGAACGGGAGCGGAGGGATCCAGGGGAAACGTGGGAAGGGGTTTTTTTAGGGTTTTTTTGTTTTGGAGCGAAGGTTTGGCCGCTGCGATGTGAGAGCGCCCCGTGCCCCGAGGGGAGCCTCGCTGCGCTGCTTTCCATCAGCTGGGGCTGGATCTGCCTTCCCAGGCTCCGCCAGCCAAGTGCGGGCAGGCTCCAGGGAGAACTGGGGGAGTTTTGCTCTGGCCGTGGGAACGGGGAAAGCTGTGGCTGGTGGGGGCTGGCCGGGCGCAGCGAGGCTTGTTTTTCCACCTTCCCTCTTCCCCTCGGGTTCCCATCAGGTGATGTTTACTGAGCCGGGCTCGCAGTCAGGTAGAAGATGTGGTGTGGGTGTGCCGGGATCGGGAACGGCCCGGAGCTCTCCTCCCCCAGGAGAGGCTGCGCTTCCCCTCTTGCCGGCTCTTTTATCTCTTTTATCTCTTTTCTTCTTTGGCTGCTTAAAATTTTCACCTCCGCTTTTCCCTGGAGGATTTTCCAGAGCTTTTTAACATTCCTAACCCCAGCTGGGAGTGCTGAGGGGAGCTGCCAGAGCCACTCGGTCCCTCGGGGAGAGAGAGGAGAGAGAAACCAGGGAGATGAGCAAACCTGAGGGTGCTGGGGCACGTGGGAGAGGGCTGGAACGTGACCTGGAGCGTCTATTCCTGTGTGGTAGGGATGGAAAGGGGTTTGGGATATAGGTCTGGTGTGGAAAGGGGGTTGGGATATAGGTCTGGTGATGGAAAGGGGGTTGGGATATAGGTCTGGTGATGGAAAGGGGGTTGGGATATAGGTCTGGTGTGGAAAGGGGGTTGGGATATAGGTCTAGGGATGGAAAGGGGTTTGGGATATAGGTCTGGTGTGGAAAGGGGGTTGGGATATCGGTCTGCTGCTCCCTGGGGCTGTAAATATCCATCAGGGAGAAGGTCTGTGAAACAATGGGATCGTTTAGGGGAGGGAATGCTCTTCCCAGAGCCAGGAGCTCTTTTTTTCTGTCTGGAGAAGTTAAATCTAGGTTGCTGTGGAAAGCTGCAGCGTGATGGGAAGGTGGGCAGGGCAACCTGATTTTTTTTGGTTGCTGGGGTGGAAAGTCCAGTTTTCTCCCAGGGCAGCTCCTCCAGGATGTGATCCCTGTGCTTGGCTGCACAAAGGGGTTGGTCAGGGAGGCTGGGCTCACCCTTCCCTGCCCGGGGGTGTGCGCAGGACACTTTGCAGTGAGCTGTTCCCTTCTGCCAGCAGAGCTGGGGCTGTTCCCTGGGTGTTTTCCCTGTTTCCTCTGCCTTTTCCAGCCTGTGCCTGGCCCTGGCTCCCACATTCCCCCTGCCAGGCGTGTGTCCCTGTGCTGGCAGCAGGGACAGCTGCCCTGCTGAGGGCTCCCTGTGGCCTTGGCAGGTGGCTGTTCCCGATCATCGGCCACATGGGGATCTGCACCTCCACCGGCGTCATCCGGGACTTTGCAGGGCCCTACTTTGTGTCTGTAAGTACATCCTGCAGCCACAATCCCCCCCTTTCCCCTTTCCCCCTGCTCCCCTGCCCCTGGGCCAGCCCTGCCTCAGCTTCCAGAGCAGCTTTACCTGTCCTTGAGGATCTGGGGTCGCTGCTGTGGCTGCACCTGAGCAGCTCGTTTAGGGGTGTGATAAATAATGGTGAGGAGGAGAAGGGGAGGGGGAAAAAAAAAAAAGTTTGTATTCCAGGTTGTAAATGAGGGGTTTAGGACTTAAATTTCCTTAGTTCTGAGTAGCAGAAGTGGCTTCAGCTGCCTCGGCGTGGTTGTTTCTGTCCTGCTGCTCAGCATCAGGTGCGTGCCAGGCCTCTAAAGCTGCTCAGAGTCCAGGGGATTCTAAAAGAGGGTTTTAATTTGGGATAATTAACGCTCCTAATAGACTGAGACATTTGCAACCGAGAGTTAACAAAATATTAACACTTTAAAAAAAAAACAAAAAACAAAACCCAAAAGGAGGGGAGCAAGGCACCTGTAA
Organism: Chaetops frenatus; assembly: GCA_013400775.1. Classification (NCBI taxonomy): domain Eukaryota; kingdom Metazoa; phylum Chordata; class Aves; order Passeriformes; family Picathartidae; genus Chaetops; species Chaetops frenatus. Next base: position 12,156 of record VZTR01016621.1, on the reverse strand, counting down.
GTAGGTGATGCCACTGTGTGTGGAGTGTAAATGTGCCCAGACCAGGCACAGCCAGGATTGGTGTCTGGGGCAGCTGGATCCCTCAGCCAGCCAACTGTGAGACCTCCAGCACCATCCCTGCCCTGCTGCTTCAGCCTCCTGAGGCAGTTTTCCTTTTTTTTATTTTTTTTCCTAGGAAGACAACATGGCATTTGGGAAACCTGTGAAGTAAGTGCTGCTTGTTTGTATTAAACTGACCAGCTGCCCTGCAGTTCCTGGGGACAGACGTGCTGGGACATTGCTTTTCCTGCTGCTCAGCTGCCCCCATTCACCTTGGTGGCTGCTGTGTCTCTGCTTTTCAGGAAACCACATTAAATTAAATCTTTTTAGCAGCATGACAGCAGCGTGGTGGTGTTAATAACCAGAGCTGTGTGGAGCCTTTGTTAGAGAAAAGGAAAAGAAAAGGCTAAACCGTTCTAAGACGATGTTAACAAGTGCTCTGAGTAAACTCTGCCTGGCTGTGCTGGTGAACTGGTGTCACTCACATCCTGCCAGTGCTCTGGGCAGGAGAGGGGCCTGGGTTGGTGTCTCTCAGGTCACGTTTGTGTTTGGGAATGGCTGGAGGTTCCTTTGGGATGTGGGAGCAGTTCAGGGCTGTGCCCCTGAGCTCTGAGATTTCTCTCTGGGGTGCTGAGGGTGATGAGCAGCCTTTCTGCTGCCTCTGCTCGTCTCCCAGAGCTGGGCTCTGTGCATTTCAGAGCCAGCTGCATTTATCCAGCTCCTTTAAGCAAGTGCAGGGCCAGGAGTTGGATCTGATCCTGGTGGGTCCCTTGCAACGCTGCAGGCTCTGATTCCACCGTCCTCCTACTGGGAGGAGCAAGCAGTGGGGAAGGTGCAGCAGTAGGACAATGCAAAGGGAACTCTTCTCATCCTTCTAGGTACTGGAAGCTGGATCCCAGCAAGGTCTGTGCCACTGGTCCCAACGCCTGGGACACGGCCGTGCACGACGCGTCCGAGGAGTACAAGCACCGCATGGTACAGCTCCTGTCCTGCCTGGGAGGGAAGGAAGGAGGGAGGGAAGGAGGGAGGGATCCCCCCCCCAGAGGCATCCTGGATACCCCATCCCTGCAGGTGTTCAAGGCCAGGTTGTGGCTTTAAAGCCCATCCAAGCCAAAGCATTCCACGGTTCTGGTACCTCCGCAGCGGTTCCAGTGTCGCTGTTGAGTCCCGGCATGACACGTGGACTCCAGTTAAAAGCCAGAAGGCAAAAAAGCAAAAGGCTTTGTTTATGAAGAAATCCATTCCACGTGTATAAGGTACATCGTGGAAAGCAAAGCTCCAGTGGATAGAATTCTAAAACTAAGGTGCCATAGGCTAAAAGGTATCAACAATTACCCTAAGGCAATTAGGAAGACTCTCGTGTGCAGTCCTTGCAGGTGCAGGTTGTTGGGTTCATGTTCTTGTGTTGATGTTCAGCTGTAGCTGAAAACAGGGATTGTTTTGAGTTCAGTATGTGGGAACAGTTCATTTCTCACAGGGCAAACTTGCTTCATGGCTTTAGCTGAGCATTTCTCAGGCTCCAAGCCTGTTTTAGCCAGGGCAGTTTGAAGGGGTGCATCCCCAGTGTTCGGCTCCTTGCCACGGGAGTGGGACCTCTGGCTCCCCACCAGGACTGGGGAACCTCAGGGACAGCATTCCTAACCCCTTTTTGTGTTCCAGCACAACCTTTGCTGTGACAACTGCCATTCCCACGTGGCTCTGGCCTTAAACTTGATGAGATACGATAACAGCACCTCGTGGAACATGGTGAAACTGTGCTTCTTCACACTCCTCTATGGGAAATACGTCAGGTGAGCTGAGGGACAGCCTGGACTCGGCAGCAGAAGGGGCTCCTTCCTTCTCCTGAGCCCTCTGCAGCATCCACGTGGCCCATGGAGGAGGGAGAAACATCCCCCCCCCAGGCTGTGGGTGTGTTGCTGGTGGGTGGTGCTGTCACTGCCTGTGCTCAGCAGGAGAACCAGGAGTGCTTGCTGGGTTGCACTAGATGCTGCTCCCAAAATACTGTTCCTGGCTGCTAATTCGGAGTGCCTGGAATTTGGGAAATGCTGGCTAAAGCAAATCTCGCTCTGTGTTGTCTTCTGGCTGGGGTAGGTCAGAACATAAGGTCACAGGATGGCTTCTCTCCAAGGATTACTGGTTTCCCTCCCCTCTCTTGAGTCTTGTTTACATAAAAACTGGTCTGATTTCCAGCTGCTGTGGAGCTTCCAACTGGAGCAGGGAGGGAAACCCCGAGCTTTCCTTAAGGAAAGGGTTTGGAATCTCCATTTCAGCTCCTTGTGCCTGAAGAGGAGATTCTGTGAGGACTGCCCTGCATAAAGCTCCACTTCTGTGAAATGGACTTGTCTTTGTCTTAATCTAAGCTGGAAGGAGACTCCAGCCCTTTTGTTTGTGATGTATTTGTTGTGGTCCTGATTGAGTCTCAGTTTTTAACACTGAATCTCCAGGATGGGGTGTGTGGAAGTGCCAGCACCAGGTAACAGTCAGAAAGGCATCTGTCTCCCTCTGATTTCTCCAGTTACTCTCCCATCCTTTTACCTCTGCTGATTTCTCACATTTAAACCTTGTCCCCTCTCCCTCCTGCAGCATAGGGGGGTTTGTGAAGACCTGGCTGCCCTTTGTCCTCTTCCTGGGGGTGATTGTGACCGTGGTTCTCACCCTCCACCTGCGGTGATGGCAGCCCTGGACCCCCCCAATGCCTGAGCACACAAAGGAAGAAACTGTGACTGATCCAGCAGGATGGAGGCCTGGGACTATGGGAGCCCTTTGCCAGGGAAGGTGGCAACCCCACCCCATCGTAACAGCTCATCTTCCTCTCCTGGAGCTGCCTTCTTTTCCTCCTGTTTCTGTTCTGTCGGTGGTGTCTCCCAGTGTCAGGGGTCTGGAAGCTTCTGCTCTCTCCCTTCCTGCACCTGGGCAGGTGGGAATGGGATCAGGGAAGGAGAGGGGTGGGCACCTTTGCTTTCAGTGCCCAGAAAAGCCGCAAGGCAAACTCTGCCTCCTGCAGTGGCACACCTTGGGAGGGTCTCTCTGATCACCTGCTTTCCTCCTCCTCACCAGACTCTTCCTCAAGTTCCCCAGGTCCCCAGCTGGGAGTTGCTGTTTTCCCTGTGGCACATCTCTCCAGCAGCACACATTCCAGAGGGGGAGTGTGGGGTTCTTCCCGGGAGGATGGGGTGCCAGGAGGGTGTTGAGGTGGGACACTCCTGAGGGATGCTCTGGGGCTGGGGCAGGGCCAGCTGCCCTGGTCCTGCTGGTGAGCCTGGGAAGGCAGGAAAGCTGAAGGGCTGGCTTGGGAATGGCTCATGGCAGGGTGCAGCCCTTCAGAGCCTGCTGCAGCTTTGGGAGGCAGCTCTCTATCCCTTTTAGCTTGTGCCAGAGAAAATATCATTTCCCTGCTTCTCCTTGGGCTCTCAGTTGCTGAATCTGGCTCTGCAATCCTCAGGAGCCACTTGTTTCCCTTTGATCCCTGTGCTCTGTGTGGAGCAGAGGCTGAGCCTGGGGCTGGAAAACTTCTGTGGGAGCAGCACCTGAGCTTAGAGCTGAAAAGGGGAGGTGAAGGGAGGGGAAGTTGCCCGTCTGGCTGGGCTTTGGAGAGCACACCTGGGCACAGGTGCTGTGCTGGGGTTGCTGTGAGGAGCACAGCTCAGGCAGGATGGGCCATGGGAGGGGGGTTGTTCCTGAGTGCCAGGCAGGAACGGGGTTTGGATGTGGCCTGGAACCCCTTCTACAGCTGTGTCTGCCCTGCAGGTGCTGATTTTGGAGGGCTCTGAGCCAGGGGGAATTTTAAAACCAAGCCTGGCTGAAGGGTGATGTGCAGCTCAGTAGGTCCTTGCTGACTGCAGAGGGGGGAGCAGAGCTTTTCCACTCACACCTGGAAAACCAGCTCATTCCTCCAGTACCTGACAGATTCCAAGGCATCCATTTCAAGCAGTGCTTGTGGCCAGCAGGAAACCTTTTCTCGAGTCCCTGCCATGTCTGCAGCTTCCTCTGACAGCAGAGCCCACACACTGTCAACCTGCTGGTTTTCAGACCCCTCCCCATGTGCCTCTCCCACTTCCCCGGCTCCTCCAGCCGTATGGGAGGGTTGGACCCTCCTCCTGGGCTCGTTTCCGTGTTCTCCCCTTTTCCTCAGTCACTTTTAAATCACCCCTTATGCCTCCTGCTCATTATTATCCCTCTGTCACCCCAGTGTGGCCTTCCCCGTGGAGCCGGAGCTGCAGCATTGCGGTGGCTGCTCCTCACGGTGCTGTGTGGGGAGCCCGGGATGGAGCTGCTGGGCCCGGGGCTGCTCCAACGCCGACATCCTGATCAAAGAGAACCGGGATGAAAGCACGGGGCGTTCCGAGCTCTGTTCTCCGCCCAGGAGCCACTGCCCGGCGTGCCCAGGGCGAGGCAGCCGGCTGGGAGAGGGGAAATGCTTTCCCTGTGTGCAGATTCCGCTGGGATTCCTTGGAGTGCCCGGGCCCGGGGCTGGATCCACCCTCAGCAATAACCCCGAGCCCCTCGGCCCATCCCGTCCGTGTTTTATCCACGAGCTCTACAAGAATTGCCAAAGCTGAGACTTGGGGGTGTCCAGGGGGGCCCCCTGGACTTCCAAAACCCCCTCAGTAAAATTGCCTCTGTTTTTTTTTTTTCCCCCGATGCTTTTTACCAGAGCGGAGTTTGGAATGGCGAGGGCGAGCCCCCATCCCTCATCCTTTGTTCCCTTCATCTCTGCGGGGCGCTGGATTTCTTTGTAAATATTTAAACTCTGCTTCTGTGGTTTCATAATCCCGACGGCAGGGAAATAAACTGATTTCTGTGGATATCTCCAAGTGCTGCATCTCTTCCCTCCTCCCAGCCCTCAGCCGAGAGCGGGGTTGGGATCGAGATCTCCCCGGCCCCACTGAGCCCCAGCCCCTCTCCTGCCCCAAGGAGCCGGATCCTGAACCTCCCACACCTTTGGCTTTTTGAACTCGCCCTTTTCCCTGCTCCAGGGACAACTCGCAACCCTCCTGCTGGGAAGGAGGTTTGGGGGTCAGGAGAGTTCCCCGCTCCTGCAGTGCAGGAGGAATTTGTGGGTTTTAATGCCGGCCCTCGACGTCTGGGCAGGGGCAGCCAAATGTTCTGGGGTGGAAGATGCTTTTTTCCAAGGCTGATTCCCTTCAGCTGTGAACAGCTTCCCTTTTGTCTCTCCAGTGTCCTTTTTTTTCTGGGAGGCACTGCTTTCCCAGCTCCTTTCCCTCCCCAGCCCGGAGCCCCCCATCTTCCCTGGGGAGGGGGGGATGCCTGTCCTGGCCCTGGGGCTGCTGGAAGCGAAGAGCCAGACTCATTTTCCCCTCTCCCAGCAGGATCTGCTGCCTGAACTGGGAGCAGGGAAAGCTGTGCCTGCTGACTGCAGATGCAGCCACAGATTTTCTGTTCCATCTGATATCCAGAGGCTGGAGCTGGCGGGGGGAGAGTACATCAGCCTTAAAATTAGGTTGTGTCCGAGGCCAGGGGATTTCATGGTGCAGCCATTTTATGGAAAACCACCTGGATCCTCCTGCTCAACCCCTCCAGGCAAGCAGCCTGAGCTCCTGCGGGATGGCGAGCGGCTCCGAGGGCTTTATCCCTCACACATCTGTGGCTGGAAGGTGAGGTGAGGATGCCAAAGCCCCCCCGCCCGGGGGGTCCCTCCTCGCCTCCCGAGCCTGGCAGGATTTTCCAAACCATCTCCTGCTGCCGGGAGCTGCAGGGAATCTGAGGTGGGGATGTGCGGGAGCCGAGCCGCGTGGTTCGGGTCACGGAATGTGGGGGTTACAGAGGAGCAGCCGATCTGGGGGTGCCCCCAGAGTCCCTCTTGGAGCCCCGGCTGCTCCCCGAGCCCTGCTCCCTTCCTTGCCCTCTGCAGGCTCTCAGCGCGGCCAGCCCAGCCCCGGCAGCCGGGAATGCTGCGGAATGGAATGTCAGGATCCGTCCCAGCTGCCACATGGCCTGAGCCCTCATCCCGGAGTGACCCCGCTGCTTCCCCCACACCCCCGTCCCCGGCCAAAGGTGACCGAGCCCCGCCAGGCACCACCGTGGGGAGCAGGGCTGGGGGTCCCCGACCTCCTGTCACACCGGGGAGCCGGGAATGTCGCACCAGGGAGCGGGGAATGTCACACCAGGGAGCCGCCTTTGAAGTGGGGTCACTTTACTGCAGCTGAAGCGAGGGGAGGGGTCCCGGGGGTCACCCCCTTTGCGGGGTGCATCAAAGGGCTCCCCCAGCAGCAATATCACATTTCACTGGGGCGCGCTGGGAGCTCTGGAAGCTGCCGGGGGCTGTGGTGCCTCCCAGGCTGTGGATCCCTCCTTGTCCTCACGCTGTTGTTTCCCAGGCAGGGGAGGGGAAGGGGGTGTAGAACCCAGCACCGACCTCCCAGCCAGGCCTTGAATGGCATTCCCAGCCACAGCCACAGCTGGAAACGCCTCGAGGTTCCTGCTCTGCTGTGGGGATTTGAAATAAAAAATTAAAAAGCGGGTGCAAGCCAAGGGCCCCGCAGCCCTTGGGAGTTGGGGTCTGTCACCATGAGAGCCGGGGTCCGTCCCTGTGGGAGCTGGGGTCTGTCCCAGAGGGATCTGGCACCATTCCTGTGTGTGCAGGGAATGCCTGAGTGCCACATCAAAGCCTCTGGGAGGGCAGAGGGCACGGGAAGCTGCGACCCCAGGCGAGGAATGGGGGCCAGGTGGCCCCATGGCTCTGGGGGGACACGTAGCAGTGCCAAAGCCTTGCTGTGCTGCGGGGGGCTTCCCCACGCCCCAAAATCCACTGCTGGGTCTCCGCCCATGCTGCAGCTCGTGCTCCTGCCTCAGTTTCCCCCCGGGAGAACCAGACTTGCCTGCACCTCCCGGAGCCGAGGAGCAGGTCCTGGAGTGGGGAGGAGGGCTGGGAGGAGGGCTGGGAGCCGGCCGGGACTCGCTGCTCGCAGCGCTGGCTCGGGGCTGCCCACGCGGCACCGAAATGAGACAGAACCTGCTGGGTCGGGGGCTGCTCCTCCGATGCTGCTGCAAGGAAAAGCATCCCCGAGGGGCTGCCCCGGCACCTGGCTCAGCTGTGCTGGTGGCCAGCGTGTCCCTGGGTGTCACCGGCTGCCACTGGGTGGATGCAGCCTCCGTCCCCAGCACCCGAGGCAGCGGCCGTGGCTGAGACCCGGCAAACTCGCTGCACCCCTGGGCCACCAGGGATGGGCTGGGACGCGCTGCAGGATGTGTCCCACTCCTCCCCACGCCCTTCTCTATCCCATCAATCTTCCTCACTCTGGATGGTGCAGGAACAAAGGCTCCGGGATGCCCAGAAAGGGCTTCGGTGCCGGCCTGGGGTGACCCAGAGCTGAGCCCATGAGAAGCTCTGGGGGGACTCAGCTGTCCCCACATCATTGTTCCCCTGCAGAGCCCCGGCTGCATTCCCAGTGCAGGGATCCCCTCCCTCCGGGACCCCCTCCCCACCAGAGCTGAGCAGTGAGGGCCCTGCAAGGGCAGAAAGAGGAGAGTGGCCCGCAGACAGGCACACGAAGCCACTGCTGAAGTCTCATTTCCTGAGAAACCAGGCTAAAAATAATCCCCTTTTCTTGCGGTCCTGAGCTCGGTAAGTGCAGCCATCTCGCATTAAAAGCTGGGGGGCAGCCTGACCCCCACCCCCAGCCAGCTCCTCTCCCTCTGGCATCGAGGGAAACTGAGGCACAGGTCCCGCTGTGGTGCTGCCGCCCGGGGTTTATCCCTGCCTGGCACTGCTGGCCCGATCCTGCGTGGGGCTGAGCACCCGGGGTGGTCCTGGGTGGTCAGGACCCCCGGCCATTCGGAGCAAGATGGGATTGTTCCCGGCAGGATGGGGGCTGTGGGGCTGGGAATATCCGTGGGGCCGGGGGAGCTGTGGGGAGGGGAGGGGGCTGGGGCCGTCCCGTGGGCTGGGAATGCGTTATGGGATGGGGGCCTTGGGGCCAAGGACACCTTGGGGGACGGGGATCCTGCAGACCCTCAGGGACCCGGTNTTCGAGTCTCCCCCAGGCTCGGGATCCCCCTTCTCCCGGGGCGCATCCCCACTGCGCCACCCCTTCCCAGGCGCCTGACGCCTCCCAGTTCAGCCCAGTTCAGCCCAGTTCAGTCCCGTCCGGCGGGTGCTGCTGGCTCCAGTCCCTGCTTTCGTGCCGCCGGGAGCGGAGGCGCTCGCAGGGCTGCGGTTGAGTCACCCCGGGCACTGCACCCAGCCAGGGGTGGGGAGCGGGGGCACCGCGCACCCACCACGGTCCCCGTGGGGTGCTGGGGGGGAGGCCACGAGCCACGGAGACCCCCCCACCTGGGCAGGTAAGGGGGAGCGTGGGGCCGAACCCACTGCGGGGGGGCTGTACCCGGACCGGCACCCAGAGGGGGGTTTTTTGGGGGGGGGGTGTGGTCCGGCTCCTCTCGCCCCACTTGGGGGGGCTGCACACACCCCCCCTCCGCTCTGCTCCCCAGTGAGAAGGGTGGGCTGGGGGCTCCGGGCTCATTTGAGGGGTGATTTTTCTTGTCCCCGCGCTGTGACAGAGGCCTGGGGCTGGCCGGGGTCTGAGGCCCCCGTGATGGGGTCCCTGGTGCTGGGAGGACGCGGGGGTGTCCCGGGTGTCGGGCGACCCTGGGCTGTGCTGGAGGCGACCGGGACCTGCCAGTCCCTGGGGGCTGTGGGGGTCACCCAGGAGGGGCTGGGCGTGGGTGCATTTTGGGGAGGGGGTGTGGGGGGTGTTTCACGCCGTCCGGACCCCCCCTCCCCGTCCATCTTGTCGGGCTGCCTGCAATGACAAAAGAGGGACGTGCACCCCCAGTTGTGGCTTGCTGGGGAGGTTTAACTGGTTTGACTGGTCCCCCAGTCGTGCAGGGTGGGGGCCCGGGTGCCCAGCACCCCTCTGCACCCTGGCAGGGCTGTGGTGCTTCTTCACGGCTCGGTTTTGGGGTCCCCACAGGGAACTGGGCACCACAGCAGCTCCTGGCTCAGACTTAGGTGACATTTTTAGGTGGTGGCTCTGTTCCGGGGTGGGGGGACCCCCCCCGTGTGCCGGCAGTAAACAGGATACGAGCGGCTGCGGCGGGGAGGCAGCGGCAGCATCACCCCAGCCCCGGGGAGAGCCGGTTCGTGTCCCCCGAGACCCCCCCAGCCCCGGGGAGAGCCGGTTCGTGTCCCCCGAGACCCCCCCAG
>VZTR01016616.1:0-10340 GCA_013400775.1 Chaetops frenatus | reverse complement strand
GACAGTTTTACTTGGTACCAAAGAAAGCTGCATACTGCCACACGCATCCAGTGGGGAAAAGTAAATTCCATTTGGGTGCAAAGTAAAACCTTCCAAGGCCAGAGTGACAGACCAAGGTCAGTAAGATCACACATAAATGAAGTTATATATGTGGCCTGACATTCACAGAGCAAGAATGGTCTGGTGGCATAACAGGTATAAAGAGGAGCCCAATCCTGTAGCCCAGAGGACCTGATCTTCTGACAACCAGAAGATGATGGATGCCCATGGCCAGCCTTCAGTTCAGTGTGAGAAACAGCAGGCGTTGCTGCTTTATCCAGAAAGAGAGGAAGGAGGTGGAACTGTAGAGTTACCAGCATTTTGTGAGACAGGTTACTGGTTAAAGCCCTCTGTGAATTGTCAGACACAGGCTGCAGCATCACCTCCAAATACAGGAACCAAGGCATAATTTCTTACAGAATTGCCCAGCCCCAGAAGAGTCTGTGTCCATTGATCAGATAAAGAGCCTAAACCCTAATGTCCTGTCAGGGCTAGATGCCCGTTTTCCAGGTGTTCTGATGTCACTGCCACAAATCTTCAAGGAATCTGAAATCATCTGTAAATGCAAATGCTGATTTTCTTCACATATTCTTGGTTAACAAGCCTTATATCATGGTGTTTTAGAGGGAAGCCGAAGACTTCAGTAATCTGAGAGCATGTGGAAGATAGAAATTTGCCCTGTCCTTCCTCTTTGTAGCATAATCTACAGTGTGAAGTGCTCTATTTTATATGTAGAGGAAAACTGAAATTTTAAACTAAGTAGGTTTGTTGAAGTAGACTTCTTTCTGCCTCACTTGTGCCATTGATTCCAGCATTCTTAAGAGGGTCTTGGGGACATTACCTCTAATTCCAGAAGTAAACTTCCATTAACCTTACATGTTCAAAATCCTAGTAAGAAACCAGCTTTGAGGCATCATTAAGGATATGCATAGTGTAATGATGGAAGCAGTTTCATAAACACCTTTCAGTAAGCAGTGTTGTTTTCTGTGAATGTGAACATAGCACACACTGCCTTTATGACAAGCTTTTTAAATGTGTATATAGCAGCTTAATCTTTAAAGCACTCAAAGTCCTTGAAGGCACAGGGTGTAGACCTTTGCAAATAAACGGTGTTCAGTATTGGATCAGCTTGGGTAGGGGTTGGCTGAATATTTGAATTTGATGGCTCAGTTCTGCCAATCCTTTTCTCTCTGTCCAATCCTCTAATCTTCCAGTGTGCTTCAGTCTTTCAGTGTGGTCTGCATGGGCTGTTCCATGTGCCTGCAAATAGCTCTTTGAAGGATCACGGTTTTGGAAATTTCATGCAGAGGTTTTCTTTTGGAGAACACTGTTACCATTGAAATACTGGACTATTCTTCATTTGCTGCTTGTAGTGCACACCAAAATGACGCTGTATTCCTCCCGAATTCCATAAACAGAAAATTCTCCTGATCTAATAAAAATTGTAATGTATATATGTTGAATTTCATGGGCATAATTCAGCACACAGCTGCATAATGTGGCTATTTAATTAATATAATATATTCTTTTCTGCATGCTGCTGTATGATTAACAGTTCCCACTGAGAAATGTACTGAAGGTAAAATTGAAATGGATGAGCCTAATGAACAAGGAGTTTTGCATTTCATTACTATGTTGTATAATTTCACTCATAAAAATTTATGGATTTAATTTAGCATTATTTTCTGCAGACTATCATAACAATAGCTTTTGAACTAATACAAGAAAAGTTGATTCAAAACACAATCAAAAAGCACTCAAGTTCTTCAAATCAAAAAAGCTTCAGATTTCATGTAAAACCCAGATTTTTGTCTTTAAATTCTTTTAGGGAGCTTTGATGATCAAGTATGGCTCTAATATACTGTTAGCTAAAGTGAAAGGCAAGATTCTTGTCCATCTTATTGTCTCATATCTCTAATCTCTAATGATTTTCTAGAAGAAAATAAGGGGAATTTACTTCTCAAAGCAACCAATAATTTGATGGAAAAGCTCCCTGGAAAATTAATTATTTCTTGTGTAGAAAGTTATCCAGGCATGCATTGGATGTAAATGCAATTTTCATTTCTGTTGTTGGCAATTATGATGTGATATGCTGAGCTACATGACATAAACTCTTGTTTCAGAAGAAGCCCTTAGAGACAAGATCACAAATGAGAAGGAAAAGGTTCTGAAGAGAATCAGCTCTGTCCAGAATAGTCAAATGTCAAATTTGCAGACAGGTGCACACACTATGTAGCAGACCAAAAAAAAGGGCATAATAACAGAACAAAATGACTCCCCAGGTTTTAATCTCCTTCTCTGGTGTGAGAGTCTATAAAGTTTAATCTTGTCTTTTGGTAAAATGACACTTCCCTTGACATGAGCTTCCTCCTAACAAAATTCATCCTTTGCTAGTAGCTGCCCCAAAGTGTCATCTGGAGACAGAGCCCAACTAGACAGGGCTTACCCCTCCATGGAGCCTCCTCCAGACCTGCACCCACTGCTCAGCTGGGTGCCTGAGCCTCTGCTCTGGGGGCTGTGGGTGAAGGCAGCAGTGAGCCTCAGAAACACAAGCTCACATGTCACATCCCTTCAAAGGTCATGCTGACTTTGTTGCAGCTCTACTTAAAGGCTTTGAGCAAGTGGACTTGTGGGTCTCCCATCCAAGGAACATCTTGCCAGAGCCAGCTGAATGGCATCATGGATGTCTAGGTAATGTCAAAAAAAGCAACAACAGAGCCATACATTTCTAGTGGAAGAAGAGGTTTGCTTGCTAACTTCACCTGTCATCATATTTTCTATTTGGAACAAGGGAAAAGATGGGGGTGAGTCAGTCCTGTGTTTCTCATTACTCCTGAAGGTAATTTCTCTGCCTTACTGGCAAAGATTCCTTCAGTGGTGCAGCTCTGTGGGTGCTATCGTATATTTAGGATTTGTCTGCACTGCAGAAGTTAAATGAATGAACCTACTTTTTTTGTCTAGTGGGTATGTAGGTGCTGCAACTAAATCCTGCCTTCCCTGCAAGCCAAAATGCCTAATTAAAGTGTAGCAATCCCAATGCAGTGGTTGATGTCTCTGTGGGAAATTGCCCACATACAGTTGCCTACCCACCACCACTAGCAAGGGTAGCTTAGTACCATTTTTGTTCTAACTTCATTTAAATTAACTCGAATGGATTTCCTGTGAACCTACATAACTCAAACTGATTCTTGAGTGATGTTTTATTATTAGACAGTTGTAAAAGAGTTCCCATGTGAAGCGAAATGTCTTTTTATGACTAAGTGAAGGCAGATTTTTGCAGTGTTTAAGGCCATAAAAAGACATTGCCTTTTTTTTTTTTTTTTAGTTCAATGCACTAGTTCTTAAATCAAGCTCCACATTCCCTGAAAGAACTAGAGCAATTTCAGACGTGTAAATCTGTCAGGAAGACAGAACTGACATAAGCTCCCATTTTAATGTGAATTTTGATTGACAAGGTTGTTTGTTGTACTTAACTCAGGTGTCATATCTATGTATAACAAGGCTTTTGATTGATTATTATGCTGGTAGCATTATGCTGAGAGGAGCTTAGAAGACTGCAAAGATCTGAGAATCATTCTGGGCATACAAAATCTTGTGTTTCAAAAGTTTCCCCTTTAAAAAACAAAGTGGAAACTTGACAAGATAGCTTGGTTTTGTTTTAGCCCTTCATCTGATTTGTGTCTTGAAAGATAGTGCAGAAACAGTGTGTGAAAGAGCTAAGTCTAAAGCGGGTTTTCAGAGTAACAGCTGAGGATTTATTGTTACTGTGGCCGTGGTAAAGTAGCACGGTCTTATAGAATGAGTAGGTGTTCTCTCCCTCAGCAGCCTCAGCCACTTAGCTTTTTTCAAAACATAACCTGTTCTTATCCTTCCTAAATGTCAAAAATTAAGAAGCAAATAGAGAGCAAGCCTATCCTTTCCTTAGCTGTAAGATAGCCAGTACCACGAAACACCACCCCTTGCTCCAGGATACGTGCCTGAGGAATATCTGCCCAGGCCTCACAATTTTGTACCCTAAGAGAGTTCCTTTTCTCAAATACTAGATGTCAGCCAACAATGTCCTGATCTTTCTGGAAACAGTTGTTCTGGTTTCCTCTCCCATGAGAAGCTGGTTGTGATTGTCTCCTATATTGCTGGCCTTTACATTCAACCCATTGTTTTTCCAGAATGTGCTCATTTCCTTTGTGTGATTTGAATGAAGTATTTACTAAAAGTGTTTGCCCCTGTTTTTCAGGTTTTCTCTCCTTTTTGCCAAATGAGCAGCTCTGTAAAGAAAAAAAAAAAAAAAAAAAAAAAAAAAAAAAAAAAAAAAAAAAATTAAAAAAAAATTTTTTTNCAAACAAACCCCCAACCAAACAGTTACATTAAGGAGAGGTTTAATTTCTTGGATTCAGTTTTTTATTTCCCTTTGGCGTCTTTATTTGATTTTGCTTTATAACTATCAGATTCTTAACTAAATTGGGCTATCTGCATTCTGGTTTACTAAGCTGGAATGACAAAGAAAGAAAGAATATACACATTTTGAGACCAAAAAATGTCAGATACTAAGGCTGTATTTCACCTTTCTTGATTTATTTGAACACTTTAATTACTAGAGTTCAAGCCCTTGAATTTCATTTTCTGTAAATGACAGTGGAAAGAAGCTGCTGTAGTAACCTGTAGCCTTCATTTAAGGTTTGCAAAATGGGCAGGAAATGTAACTGAACTATTTAGATGATTCTTCCAGTGAATTCATCCAGAAATAACATAGACAAATGGCTAAGTACTCAACTTGAATGAGGGAACATGGATTCCTTCACTGATTTTGCCACAGAAAGTTGGTGTAGTCTTTTAAAAATAACCTCTTGGAATCAGTTTCATCCTCCAGAAGACAGATATTTTGCTACCTTTTCCTCTGAAAACAGAAAATCAGAATGCCTACAGCAGGTAATGTGCTGACAGACAGAGGCAGTATTTCTAGTCTGTTAATACTAAATCTGAGACAAACCAGATAAAAGAGATGTTAGAACAGAACTTGACACCTTTTTTAAATTATTATGGCATTCTCTGCAGGACAAATGCATTTCTCAGAAAAATCTCTAAAATCCTGGGGAAACCAAGTTCCAGTCTTGTCTTCAATTTTAACAACTGAAGTGAGAAAAATTTCTGAATTATAACAAAATTACATTTTGGTTCCCACATAAAGATAATAGTTGTGATTGTTGGGGGATTTGGTTTGGTTTTTTTCTGTTTGAATCTGCACACCACTTCTCGTGAGAGGAGGAAATCCAAGCAACACTGAGTTACATCAGTTCCCTGAACTTTCTAGATTGCCTTCCTGCCTCTTTGGTGTCCCCAGAACAGAGGATATTCTGAAATGTTGTCTTGCAGATTTGGGGGAGAAACCTTCTCATCTCCATTATATGCAGTTAAAAAAATTACTGCTTCAGTCTGTCCAATATTTTTTTGACTTTAACAGCTATATTTTCTGAAGACAGCATCCTCACTAGAAGCTCTCAAACCTTTGCCAGCTCTGAATGATGAAGCTCATATGTGTTGACATGAGATGAAGGATGGTACTGCCAGGGGCTTCAGGAGCCAGCTGATGTGGGAAGACTTTTTTGCAAGTGGTGTTGCCAGATTTTAGCAACTTTCTAAATGCAGACAAAGAGTCAGGTTTAGAGAGGAAATGCTGTTTATTCTGTGCAGGGTGCAAGGTGGAAGTTTTCAACAAATTAAGCACGCTAGGAGGTAAAAAGCAAAATAATTTACCCATTGAAATTTGCATAAACCCACCTACCTAATTCAGAGTTGCCATCCACCTAATGCAGAGTCATTTAGCTCACACAGCCTGTTACTGTGCCTGCGTGGGTCCCTTTGGTGGTCATTTTGGGGATGTGTCCTGTGCTCAATTCCAAGCAAAGTTCAGCTCAGGCTGCGCAGAACACAACGTTGTGTGCCAAATACGATAAAATCTGCAGCTCTGGAGCCACGCCTAAACGATTGCCAGGCAGGACTAAAAATATCAAAGCTTTCCATAAGCATTAAGCAACACCTGCATAGCACACCCGACAGCGTCTATTTGCATTCAAAAGAGGGCTTAGAGGTGAGAATGATACCATCAGCTTCCAGCTACAAGAGAGATCAAGGGAAGTGTTGTGGTTTAGAAATGGTACTCCCCAATTTAGCGCTCCCAACGAGACACTCCCAAACCAGACGCTGCTTGCTCACTCCCCCTCTCTCCTCCCCCTTCCTGCTCCGGGGATGGAGTTGAGAATTGGAGGCACATAAAAGTGAAAATCATGAGTTGAGATAAACACTGGTTACTGGAAACAGCAATGAAACAAGAAAATGAGCAGTAACGGCAACAATAGTAACAACAAAAGGTATAAGAAAAAGGAACTATTCACAGAGAAAGTAAAACTCCAGACCACTTTGCCCACCCCACCCCAGCCCCGATGGGAAATGAGAGAGCCCCTAACTCCTGCCCCTGATAAGTGACATGAGATGGTATTGAAAAAACATCAGGGTCTGGCCAAGTTCCCCTCCTGCTCTGTAAAAAATTTATCATATCCTGGCTGCAACTAGAACAGGAAGGGTTGGAGAATTGTACTTAAAGACACCAGTGGGATGGAGCTGGGCAATGCGCTGTCCCTCCTGCCTCTTCGTTACTGTCCAAATTAATAAAGGAAGGAAAGGGGATGAGAGAAATGAGATTTTTCAGGCATAGGAAAAGGGATTTGAGATGTGATAACCATGAGTCTAGTCAGGATTGGGGAATAAGGAGGATTATGAGTGAGAGGAGGCAGTAGGACGTGTTTAGAACCAGGTAGCTACAGGAATAATTAATCAGATGAGGCAGGGGAGACTGTGTCTCTAGGCACTGTAAGCATAGCAGTGCTGCTGAGGACAAGTTTGAGAAGTTAGTGGTAAGGATGATGTGGGAAAACCTAAGAATATCCATTTAAAGACTTTAATCAAAGGGTCTGGTAGTAAATGGTGCCTGGATAGGGGAGGTAAACACACCAAGGACAAGATGAAAAGATGGGAAGGGTTCAAAGCAGGGATAGGGATGAGCTGGATAAGAGCTGTGGGAGGCTGAGGAATGAAGGTTGAGATTGAGTAGATGAGGACTGGAACAGATTGGAAGTTCTGTGAGAAAGTCAGACAGGTCAGACAGAATAAGAAATCTTCTTCTATGTTCAAACATGCCTCATAAGCCAGCTTTTTCCCCCTCCAAAACACTTTTTCCTCCATGTTTCTGAGGTCCAAAGCCCACATTAGAAGTCACAATATGTATATGGGAGAAGAGGGAGTGTCTAGCTGTTGCTCCAAAACTACTGTCTTATTCATTGGCACAGAGTTTTGTTGAATCTGTGTCTCAAAAGGAAGATTTCTACAGGCTGTACTGGAAGTTGAGATGAGGACAGGAAGTCAACATCTGTGTTGCTGCTGAAAAGAGACATAGCATTTAAAAAGTTCTGATAACTGCACAAATTTCTATCTCTGAAGTTGGAGTAGACTGAAATAATTTCGTAATTTACTTTGGCATTTTCAGCTGATAAACATAGATGTTCTTTATCTGCAAATGTCAGCTACTCATTACCTTTAGAAGAACACAGCATATTTCTTCTAGTCAGTGATGGGATTTCAATGACATATTATGGGATAATTATTTAGTTTGTGAGCTAAATTATTTATTTAGAGTAGACAAGTCACAAAACACATAGTTGTGTTTCCTGAGGAACTCTTGTGCTTGTTTTAATTCTTTTCCTTATTTTTAATTACATCTATTTTCTGGATTTTCATGGCTGTTATAAATTTGTCTTGTTCCTTTACATCTAATTTACTCTTAGTACAAACAAAGTGCCTTGAAGAAGTTGCTTAATGAGTCTAAAGCTTACTGCTTGCCACATGTCCAGCAATCACACAATGTGTGTCTGTGATTTGCAGATGTTGCTGGAGATAAACAGTCTGTTGGAAATTTTATTTTTACAGGTGGCAGTGTCACATCCATTGAGTGTAAAGAGTGATTTTTCACTTGCTGGATTTTTGCTTTCTCATAAGTTTGTGGGTTTTGATCTGATTCTGTCTCTAGCTTAAATACTCCTAAGTCTTATGAGATTTAAATTTGTATTAACGTGATTCCTTTTTGCCCTGTGCGTTTTCATTTGATACATTAGCATGATTTTGTACCTTATTCATTAACTTCAACCCCTACTAGAAAAACGAACATTGCAAGACCATTACAGCTCTTCTGTTTGATAATTAATACTGTTGCCTATTTCTTTTAAACAAAGAAAACACACTGGTAGATTCTGTCAGTGGTTCTACATAAATACTAATCATTATTAAAACAATTAGTTTTAAAATTAAATTCAGATAAAATTAAAACAGTCCAACCTGTAGTGAACCCTTACTGTATTAATTGACACTACATTTGTGTGACACTACAAAAGGACAAAAATAAAAGGAGAGGTGAGAATAGGAAGATGAGAACAAAAAATGAAATCTTATGCAGTAAGAGATAGAAAGCCAAGGAAATGATGCAGAGAGAGAGGTACTCTTTTATCATAAATGACATTTTCTGGACTCAGAAAGAGGAAAAGCAGAGCCTGAGAGACAGGCTGCTCAGTTTAAAATTTCAGGGGTGGGGAAGAGTTTCATAGAGAGATCTTTTTGTAGCTATATACAAATAATTTTTCTCATACACTTGATATTGACACAGAAGAGGAACGTTCAGAAAGCTAGAATGATCTCTCTCTTTTTTTTTTCAATAATGCTTAAAGCTGCTCTTGAAAAGCTTGATTTTCTAACTTCACCATAATTGTCTCAAGTGCTGCCATCTTCAGCTCCTTTCATGCTGAGTTAGTGAATGCACTGATAAGTACCATAAAGATAAGCCATGAAGAATTTCCCCTGCTCTTGACTGAAATTCTGCAAAAGTCATATCAACACACTCTTCCTGCACATTTGTGGAGTAGACAGTCTCCAAACATCATGTTAACTGTCCTTGGTGTAAATAAATACAGACAGTATAGATGAGTTTGTAGAACCTTGTTGCCTTTTATATCTTGCCTGATCTTTCAAAAAACGGAGAGGGAAATTAATAAGAAACCAAGTACCCATTAGTCACTGCTGCTAACTGAAAAATGCTTCCTCAATACATGCAGGAGGTTGGTTCCAGGTTGAGATGCCTTTTTGCTTGTTTAACATTGGTGGTAAAGACTGGTCCATGGGGGCCCTTTCTTCTCACAGAAGAATTTGTGAGGACTGAAATGTGCCAGGCTAATACATTGCAGAAGGACAAGGATAAGGGAACATTTGAGATCTTTAATGTTCAGTGGGTGATTTAGAGGAGGGAAAAACAGTGATAGAAATGGAGGGATGATGGGAAGACCAAGAGGAAACAAATAATTGGTGGAAAATCAAGAACTAGAAGAATTTATGAAGGTAAAAAGTAAAATTAAATATAGAGTAGAGGAGACATGAGACTTCATTGGAAGGAGATATTTCTACTCCTTGGGACCCTCTTCTTAGTATACTGTCAAAATGGTTTTTACCCTAATGATTTTCATAGGTAGGGAAGCTTCATGGAGGTTTGGCATTTTGTGCACCCTGTCAAAGAGGCTTGTGAATCTGTAGTAGTTTTGCAGGGTCAAGGAAAAATTAATTGCTGTTTTTTAATGTTGTTTCACTGTCATGAAATCTATGTAATAATTATCTTCCTCAGCAAAAGAAATCTTCTAATTGGAAAAATAAAGCAAATCAAGATGAAACTTACATTTGCATATTATTATATTTGCAAAGCAAAAAGACAAGGTCATGCAATTCAGTTTACTATATTTTACCCAAATGAAGTGTATCTACAATAGCTTATAACTTAGGTGAGAAAATCCCTTGGAAAAGGCACAGATGAAAGGCAGAAAATAGAAGCAATAGCTGTAAGAAAGCAGAGTGATAAATGTTTTTATACACCAAGTCTTGGACATCAGTCTTCATGATTTTTTCTTTAATTCAATTTAATTTTGTGGGGGTTTGGGCTTCTTTCCTTTTGTTCCTTTTCACCTATAGAATTTTTGCCCATAAGTTGCTAAGAAACTTGAACGACTGAGTACTTAGGAAGAGCAAAAGAACTGTCTGAGCCCCGGGGAGAAGGGCATCTGTTTATCTGGGTACTTAAGAAGAACAAAATAAGTGGCCGAGCTCAGGGGAGAGGGGGTTTGTTCACAGTTCTGAGAGTTTTTCTCTCAGGGGGATGGGGGATACCTGGAGAAATTGGGGGGGTGAAAGGTGGGCCTGGAGCAGCGGCTGGCACTCTC
>VZTR01016607.1:85411-99041 GCA_013400775.1 Chaetops frenatus | reverse complement strand
AAAAAGAAGAAGAAGAAAAAAAAAAGGCAAAAAGCTCTGTCGGAGGAACTTGACGGAGCGAGGTTCAACTCAGGCAGCGCTCCCGCCTCGGCTGCGCACAGAGCGCTCGGAGAGAACGCGAACTTTCATTTTCACGCCGCATCCTCCCCTCCGCCCCAAGCTGCGACTGATCGTAGGGTACCTGATGGCTGGGTTAGTACTCCCACCCGCGTTTCTGGGATGGGGAAGCCGAGATGGAGGTTAGCGAGCTGCCGAAAGCCGCGAGGAGAAGCCAGGCTACACTGCCGCCCGAGCCACTCGCTGCCTGCACTTGACTTGTGCCTCATGAAGGGTCGGTCCTTCCCTGGGAGCTCCGCGGACCCTGCCTCGGCTGGGAGACCCAGCGCATCCCTGCCAGCCGCTCCTCGGGCTTTCTGGCTTCAGTGCTTCGGGCTTTTTTCCTAATCTGATGCGCTTTTAGAAAGGGAAAGGAAGGCAGAGGCCTCAGACGTACAAACTGTTGTTCCCATGACTTTGGGGAAGATTTTTCAAAAGTACATAATGGGAGCCTGAGAGCTCTGTTCCCACTGACTTTCAAAATCTTCCCTTCACGTCTGTGAGCAAGTCCTCTTGAACTCGGTTGGACTGCTGGCAGACGAGCGCTAGCAGGCTCAGGGCCTAATGCTTTTCATGATTCCACTGCTCCCTGCTAGAGCTGCACTGACAAAATATAAGCAGAACAAGTTTTGAAAGGGAGAGGTGATTTCTCTCGCCTTTTTTTTTTTTTTTTTTAACCACTGCTGCAGTGCAAAACACCAAGCTTGTGGGCTGAAAAACCTTAGACCATCATGGCTATGAAACCTACTGCTTCTCAGAGAGTAATTCTGGAGCTCCTTAAGAAAAAAAGTAGTGCGAGGCAACATGTAAGTAATCACATAGCCAATATTATGCATTTATGTTAATATATTTTCCTCTGAAGTTCGGTACTGCTAAAGAAACTGATTCCTAATTTTTTTAAACCAGGTTCTTAGTGAAAATAAGCCAGATGACAAAACTTCAGATCATACCATTCTATTAAAAAGGAGGAAATATAAATGATTTGTGGTATATTTAATTTTTTGCTCTTCTTTTATTAAAATTACTCAGAGCAAAATTTTCAAAATGTGCCATTCAACTGAAAAGAATGATAGTACATGTTTTCTAAATTTTTTTTCCAGAAGGTTACATGCCTGTGAAAAGAAAACTTTGCAGTAGCGATAGCAGTGAAAACAGTAAAGAAAAATAAAAAATTATGATGTTGCTGATATCACTTTTGCTGTACTTAGATTATGTATAGTTTTGCCCTAAAATAATTCTAGTTATTATTTTTCACCCATTTTTCCAACCCTAATATAAAATTAAGATGTAGAAGATAATATGTCCATATTCTGTGATACACTGTTTCTATGATACATGGTATTCTCTGATATGAATAGGACACTACTGTCCCTTTGGATATCATTCCTAAGATTTCATTAAGATTTTTAATGGAAGTGAAATTTTTACATCCCCTAATATGTAGTACTTGCTCTCAGGTTCCATTCTTGATGCACATAGGCCCCGGTTCTGCACAGATTGAAATGTGTATTATTATGTGTCAGCACACTGAGTAGTTCTCTTCATTATTAAGCTCTTGTGTTTCGGACTTACAAAATCAATAGTGACACTGCACAATCATTATTCTCAGAATTACTTAGAACTGCGTAACGCTTAATAGTCTTATTTTACATCTTCTATCCATATCTCTTAACTTAAATAATGCACAATTATAATAATTTGTGGATCAGAATGGGTAAATATTTAACTGAGAATTAGAACAAGAGAGAAAGGCAATTGCTGTAGTGTAAAAATCTACGTAAGATGAGGTGGCTATTGCATTTTTTAGCTGTAGCATCTGGGAGAGGGTGATCAGTTTGTTTCCTCAATGACTAGCTAGGCCAAAAAGTCACAGCAGGAACACAGCTGAGGACAGAAGAAAAAAGAAAGGGATTTTGAGCCCCACCAAAAGTAATGTCAATTCCTTAGATCAAAGTTTCATTCCAAATAACTTGGGCTCACCAGAGTGGTGGATGTCTTATCTGCTATGGTAGCAGATATGAGGCTAAGCTGCAGTTTCTATAATGGACTCCTTTCTTCATGCAGTTCTCATTACAGCACTATCTGAACACCTCTTCATAGTGCCTGTCCTGCATTACAGGTTTTTCTCCTCAGAGAGTGCCATTAAATTGTCAGAGAATCTCCTCATACTGTAATAAGTGACATGACCAGCATTTGTCATATTATCTGTTCTTCTGTTGCCAAGGGAAGAAGCATGTGCAATTGAATGTTTTCAGTTTATTGTATCTGTCTTTTCTTCCATACACGTTATGTTTTTATGTTAGTGGGGTAAGGCTGAAGTAATGTGTTTTGTTTTTCAAGCAAGGTGCAGTTAGATTTCTGATGGCCCTTAGCTCTTAGGCAATTTAATTCCTTAGACTTTCACTATCCCTGAGAAAGTTCTCCCTCTAGAACTTTCAGGTTTTTTTCGCACTTGCATAGGTTCTGCTATGTCAGATGAGGGAAACTGTTGACAGCTGGATCCAGTCTAGAGACCTAGAAGGCACTCCTTTAGGAATCCTGGGTTTATGCCCTGGAGGATCCTGAGACCCTGAATTCGTAAATTAAAAGTCTAGAGAAAATCAGTATAAAGAGGGGCTTATAATAACCTACATTGCTGAGATGACATCCCCCCAGCTTCCTGTACTTGGAGTTTCCTATGTGCAGCAGACTTCGTGCTTGGATATATTGGATGGCTTAGATCCAATTGAGAGGTGGCAAAACCAAAGCAAGGTACTTGTCTGCTGAAATGACACAGAAATTCATAGCTAGGGATGGTTAGAAAGCTGCAGGCCGTCTTCTGGCTCAGGCATGCATTACTTTACAAATTACCTTGCTATGTGTTTTCAAGATTTATTTTACAACTGTGAGGATTAGAGAAATTTGTTGTAATGAAAACTCGTGACGTGTCATTACTGCATAACTTTTAGTTAGATTCTTTGGCTTGCCTGGGTTCTTGCATGTTATTCCATTTCATCTGGATCAATTCCTAGGTAAGTTAGACCAATTGGGGGGCACTGAGGTACATTCACATAATTATAATAATTGCACACCTACATATTGTTTTGGTATTCAATGTTTCAGTGTATGTGGACATACAGCCAGTGGAAATTAGATTTTTTTTCCTACTTATTTTCCTAATTCGAGCCCTGATTTGCTCCTGATGCTCATCCAGCCTTCTAGATCCTGGTTATAGGTTCATCTAGTCCTCCCTTCAGGCCTCCCCTGTAAATTTCATATCACTTGAAGTTTAAAGTTTCAGTTTAATAACCTAGTAACTGTAGCTGGGCATCCTCCTTCATGTATTTTGCTTCCTGCTGTAGCCATTCGGTCTCTAATTTACCCTGACAAATACAGGACTTGGAATTCATTGCTCTTGCAATTTTGGTCTGCCAGCAGTGATAGAGGTTGTAATCTAGAAAGGACTGAAGTGGACAGCATTTACTATTTTACAATGAAAACAGAGTTTTGAATTTGCCAGAATAAACCTGATATAAGGATGTTTCTATAGACTCTAAGTACTGCATGAAGTATGTGCTGGCTTAGGGCATGCATATACTTTATTAGATTTCCTATGAACTACCACATGAAAAATAAAACTAGCTTTTTTTCCTTTTACCTCCTGATTTTTCAATAGCAAACTTTCCATTTAAATTGCTTGAGCTACTGAAATACTCAATGTAGCATAAAGACTAGTGGTGTGGTCATTGAAAGGTTGGATTTCTATATTGTGTTAACATCTTACAGTATTGACGCCAACACATCTGTAGGCCTCACTCATAATAACAAACATATCCCCGAGCATTTAAGAAAGGATTTGGTATTAAACTTAGGTTCTGTGGTAAAGTTTTGCATAAATGGTCTAACTTTAACTTTTAAATGTTTTAGTATTTTTGTGAATTTAATGGTTGTGAAAAGTTCTGGCTTGGTATCTGTGAAAACTGAAGCCCATTCTTTATCCATGTATTAATTACAGCAGAACAGTGGCCAAATGATCTTCTCTATAGCACCCTTGAACTTCAACCTCGAAGTGAAGAAGGCTCATCAAATGGTGAGAAAAGGGTGTGGTTGTCATGACTATTAAGTTAGGTATGCTCTACTATTTTTTCCTGTTTAGTAGTGATTCTGTTATTTTATAGGTATTGAAGTTAGATTTTTGTAGGGTAATTTCTGAGACCATAACCTAATTTCTCCTCCACACCCCATATTTCAGGTGTTAATTTTTCAATCTTTGCTTTATTTCTTGCAGTCCTCAACTTCAAAATAATTGTTAGTGATACACCGAATTCATTAGCTAATTTCTTTATTCCTTTCTTTAACCTTAGTCGTGTGCATATGCTTAGCTCTGTTCTCATGAATAGTTTTATCAGTAGCACTACTTAGAAGAGTAAAGTTCAGGATATATGAAACTGTTTGAAAGACTGAAGCTTAAATTTTGCAGATATGTATGCCTGCAACTAAATGAAATGCTACTGAAATGAATGCAGAAGTGGGAGATCTGAAAGTGCTTTTAGCTAGTATTAGTTTGTTTGCTCTTTTGCTGTGCAGTTTGTTTCTTTCCAGACTGATGTAAGTTGTTAATTTGCTTCTCTAGTTTCCCAATTCCTGGGAAATTTTGAACTCTGAGCTTCACAACATTTATAAAATTTAAGTAGTGCTCATAATTCTGAAAAGAACAAAACATTTTGTTTAGCCATTTTGTGAAAAGGTAACTGAATATAGAGAGGAACTACTTCTCTAACTCACTGCCTTAATCAGGTCTTTAATCCTACTCATAAGAATCAGTAGGTAAAAATTTTTATATGTATGAATTTATAAGCATAGCTCTTAAAAAAGAAGAGTTTCCTTTCTTTTAGAGATATAAATAAAGGATGGACTATTGGTAGCAGGGGCTTGCGTGTGTAAGAATATAGTTATTAAATGTTGGTGTTGGCTTCCTGGTAGTTTAGATGGGTGGCAGTTTAAAATAATGGTGCACAGAACGATCCATAGTTCAGGAGATGGATCACAGTGACCAGAAGTTCAGAGAATGCTGAGATGCCCCAGACTTTTTTTAGTATCTCAACAAATGGTTCAATTTCTGTTTTCCTTTAGTAACTGTATTGTAGAGTAAGGAGTAAAAGGGACAGAACCCTATTACTGGCTTATGATTTCCACAGTTTATCCTCTTGGAACATGGGATATTAACCCCATTTCAGCTGTTTACCAAACTGAGTTTGGAAGCACAAATATGTTTAAATTGCCAAGAGAGATGCTGAGCCCTTTATGCCAATATCTGAACTACACTCTGTGTTAAGAATTACTTTAGTACTGTTATCAACCACTAAACTTATTTAATCTTTGCCAGGGTTCTTTACCATTTCGTGTTTTAAAAACAAGGTTTAATACGTAAGCCAGAAAGAAGCTGCAGTTTTCAGGCACAGTTCATTGAGATGTAACCCAGAGGTCATTTATTTTTAATACAGATTCAACAATCTGTTTCTTTGTTCCTTCTCAGCCATTTTTTCTTTAGTTTTCTTTTTGAGAGCTGATTCTTGAATTAACTTTGAATATTTAACTATCTGCATTCTCTTCATCAAACAATTAATCTTGCAGTTGAGTAAAAATACTTGCATGAGTATGGGAGAGAAGAGTCTGAATCCACGTTAGTCCCTTGCATCTTGTATTTGACTTTGCCTATCTGGTAACCAATGGGCTGGATCTGACTAGCACCAAAGTCTGAGTCTGAGTGTTATTAGGTTAAGGAGCCAAGGCTCAGTTTTGAATGTGTTTTTGATACTACAGACTTAGTGAAAGATAACAATAGGATGTAAATTGATTTTCAAATTTAGGCGCTTCTTTAGTTGCTTAGCTGAGGAGAGTTTAGATACTCCAAATGCTTAAAGTTAAATGGTTTTAAGGTTTTCTTAAGGCGTTTTTTGAATTGATGTAATTCTTTCACTTCAACAGAAGAAGAGGTAGGCCAATGGCAAACAGTTTTGAAAAGCTTGTTTTCATTACCCTGTTAAGAATACAACTTTGTTTCTTTTGTTCCATACCCTTTTGATTGAATCACTTTCACTTCCCTGACTCTTCTTATACCTGTTGTGTCCTGCTAACCTTTCCTCTAATGTCCAGTTTTCTATTAACTTTTCCACACTGATTAAGCTTTGTCTCTCTTCTTTTTTCCTGGAATTTTAGAGAGATCATAATACTTTTTCAATTTCTTTCCTTCCTTCATCAGTTCCTGGAATCCAGCAACAAATAAACTCCTCGTTTTCAAGTATTCCTTTTTAGTGAGAAATACACAAGTTAAAAATGTAGTACTATATCAATAGAAAGGGTAAATAGAGCATTGTGGATGCTATTAATAGAAAAGGAACTTGGTTTTACATATTAATAAAAACTATTCCCTAATTTGGGATATCAGGATTCAGGCAGTAAGATCAGGATTTTAAGGTGATGATTTAAAAATCATTATACTTATTCTAAAAAAACAAAAACCAGAAAACCAACCAACCCAAACAAAAGCTCCACAAAAGTGCAGGTATACTGATTAGACTTGGTGTGGCTGTTTTATTGAACTTTGTATCACTGAACTTTTTTTAAGTCTTAGGAAAGACAAAGATGGTATGGAGTTGCAAGAGAAGCAGGGATCTCCATGAAGGGCAGTCAGTTGTAATCATGGTAAGTTAAAAAAAAAATTGTATTTCTGTTAAGTTTTCACCTTTATGATGTAACCTGTATTCAGGGCCTTGTTCACCTTGCGAAATGAAACCAGTTTTGTTGAAACAGTCTCTACATTCTCTGGATTTGTTTATGCTATCACTGTGTAACAGTTGTGTTCTGTTGTATCTGACTTTGTGGTGTAACTCCTGAATGAAAAAAATAAGTGACATAAAAATCATTATTTTCACAGTGATTATGACTACAGTGTTTTCATGCCTAGTTTCTGAGCAAAACAAGGTATAAAGGATCGTGTTATTTCCTGGTAACTTTGAAATCCACTGCTTAATTCCAGCTGCATTCGATGTAGAGGTGGAGGTCACAAAGTCAAGTTTCTGCAATTTGGATGAAATTTAGCAGCTGTGAGTAGAGAAGGGACTCAAATGAGTGCCCCTGGGGTAGAAAAAACTGCAGCATGGACTCAGAAATTTTTTGTTCTGTTCAACCTGTTGCCTTGCAGGTCGGCATGCTTGGTTAGGTTGCCAGTTGACACGTGTAGCTCAGACCTAGCCACAATGTGAGCTGCCTCCTGTTCTCCTAAACATCAGAAGCTGAAATTTAGAGAAATCTGTTTAGAAGGGAATGGGAAAACAGCCAGGCTAGCTTCAGCACAAGTGTATTGGTGACACCTATAAACATGCTGATAGGTAACTAGACTTCCTTAGCTCTGCTAGTCATGAAAAAAACCTTGGTTTTGCCAAGGCCTTCTAGTCTCCCAGACCACTTGTGAATCATTCCATGATATGGTATTTTCTATACGTGGATTAGAAACATGTTTTGTTTGTCTGTGTCCCAGAGAAGGGAACTGTTGAGATGGCTTCAGTATTTCATTTCTTTGGTTGTTTGGATGTTAGCTCTGAGCTATTCCTTAGGCTGTCAAAATTGTACAACTGTGTTTTCAGCTCTCCCCAGAAACTGACTGTAATTTAGATTGCAGCCATGTGTCCCTGACCCATCCTACAACCTACTCTTTTGGAACACTGCAGAAAATATGCATTGTATTCCAATTAACTTCCTTTGTGAAAAAAGATGTGGAGCTAGATACAGGGACTGAAAACAATATTAGGATCGGGCTGCATCAAGTTACCACACTGCATTGCTACTTGGAAAATGCTAAATCTGTAGCTGCATAATTTTGTCACCAAAACTGTAGTGAAAGGTCTTGTCTGTCCATTCATCTCAATCAGTGAGAAATGGGCAGATTACACTTGCCAGAGGTGCTGCGTCACTCACTGTACATGCTCGGGTAGGCACACTAACATGGCATGCGTCTGATATTTTTAAATTTTCTGTGTGGTGTTAGACAGGGGTCAAGATGCAACACTCTTTAGTGTTGTAGCATATTCTTTAGAAACCGTTGAATTTCTCAGAATAACAGAAGCCTAAGAGTCATGCATATGAAATGTAACATTTGAAAGAAGTAAAATGAGAAGAAATACTTCCAGTTCAGTATCATAAGTTAACTGTCTTGAAAGGTCAACTTTTTTGTTTGTCCTCCTGCCCAGTTGAAAACCATCAACCTGGCAGCAAGAAACAAAAACTTGTGATATTCTTTTCCATTTTCTGCTAATTTTCATGTTGTTTTTTTTTCACAAAATCAAAGCCAAGAAGAGAATAATTAGTCATTACAAAAAAACCACCAAAACCTCCAAACAAACTGTATTCCATTTTATGAAACTTTTGGGTTGTCTGTTAGAGTCTCAAATCCTTTCATTTGGTCCTAGCTTGTTTGTTTGTTTGTTTTTAAATATTGTTTTTTCCGCACACCTATCTGTATTAAAGGAATGAAGAAATGTTTTTTTGCGTGTTTCTAGGATCCACTGATTCTTAAAACCTTTATCACCACTAGTCTTGCCTAGTGTGACCAGTTAAATATTACTTAGTGGAACCTATGTCTAACTTGCTTTTAAATGCTTATAATATATAAAAATATTGTAACTTATAACAGTTTCCTTTTAAAGATCAACATAAATGTATTTTTAATAAGTAGAGTAAGGTCACATAATGGATGTTAAGTTTTGTGTGAACAACAAAGTGGTGGTGTATTCTTGTTTAACACTATGTTGTGTGCTTCCTATGTTTTAAATGGTGTTCACTAAGTCCTTAAACTTAGCAAAGAATTTTCATAAGGATTTTTTGTTTTAAAAAGCTGCCACTTTTTAGTCTAAAAATTACTAATTCTAAACTGCTTTTTATTATGTATTTTTGAAGACTTTGGTCTTGGATGCTGCTATATGTGACCAGATACTTTCACAGTCATGAAGACCTCAGTAAATTNTAAAACAGGCTATCAGTAGGTTTTGCTGCATGTTACTAATTTTATTTTTTTTTAATCTTGGTATTTTTGCAGGTGTGTGGAGGAACAGGTCCTGTTCTCGCTGTTGTTACTCCCACATAGGCAGACTCTGTAATTGATTATGTGTGGGTAGGGCCCCATTGAAATTCAGGAGATTCTGCAGTAGTGCGGGGTTCTTTTTGTGAAAGTTCAGTTGCAAGATCAGGACCCTACTGTGACTCCTTACTGTGCTTTCTGTCACTGTGTCAATGATTGTACTGGAACCTGCCTATTGGGATAATGTAAGTCCTGCTTTTCCCCCACATGTACTTTAGATGTGAATTAATCATAAAGCATTTCTAATTAGAAAATTAGTATAATTTACATGCATTCTTCTAATTTTGTTTTTTTGGCAGTACCAAATACTATATTCCTCAAAATTTTTAATGGCACTGAGGATTTGTGGATAGTTGGTCACATGATGAGAAAATTCTTCTGTAAGTACATCAAAATGATTGACTTTTTCAATAGTCTTTACTGATGTTGGCAAACTAATAGTGATAGAAATGTGAATCAAGAGGTTTCACATGTCAAATTACTTCAGTTCTTTTTAGAAAATATATACAGTAAACCCATTAAAGATTTTATTATTCTTAGGCAGTTCACTATGGGACTCTGAAGTTATTCCCTACGGCAAGTAGGTAGGTAGTTCTAAGTTGTTTGTTTTCTTTATTTCCAGAATGGTGTGTCTCTGATTTGCTCTGTGTTTTGACTGATAAACTTCTTGAAATTTATAGATCTATAAAAACTGTTTATACCACTAATATTTGTGTGGATATTGCCAACTGATTTACTAATGTAATTGTCTTGCTGGGTTGAATACTGAAATGTTAATAAATATACACTTATATTTGTGTCAGTGTACCTTGGTT
Source organism: Chaetops frenatus (assembly GCA_013400775.1). Classification (NCBI taxonomy): domain Eukaryota; kingdom Metazoa; phylum Chordata; class Aves; order Passeriformes; family Picathartidae; genus Chaetops; species Chaetops frenatus. The sequence continues at coordinate 89,015 of VZTR01016607.1, read as the reverse complement.
AAATTAAACTGAGCTGGCATTATGAGTGAATTTGATCATACATGCTGATTAGCTATAGTCTTAGGAAGGAACTACATATTACCCATATCATATGTCAGTGGATTCACCCAGAAATAACCATAAATATCTATGCTTGGGTTAAGGAGGCAGTTCTTTTCCTGTAGCTATGGGTACAGTCATTGCTTTGACTCCTATTTTTATATACAAATGAGCAAAAACTACATGTAGGTGTTTTCCCTCTGTAACAAAAGGGGCATTGTAAACTCTGTGCCCTTTTTTATGATGTTTTATTTCCTTTCTGGTATTTAAATTCAAGGATGTTTTCAACTGTGTCTTAGTATCCAAAAAATGGAAAAACTGGAAATGTTACTGAATTTGTGGATAATTATCAAGGGGCTGTAAAGGTCTAGAAGAATTGTGTGTAAGGACAATTGGAGATTCTTTCTCATGAAGCAAGGACACAGATAATAATTGATGAGTAAAGGTTAAGGAGGACAGGATTATTTTTATTGCTTGGCACAAGTGCAGCATGAAATGAAAGTAATTTGAAGAAAGAGCAAGACCAAAAAAGAAATCAGACTCAGATCTGAAGTAGACTAGAGAGTCCAGTTTAAAAAACCCAAAACCAAAAACAAACAAAAACCCTCAAAACAAAACCAAAACTCTCAATATGGGTTTGAAAAGGATACCTGAAAGGAGAACTAAATGGATAGCTACTGGTATTTTTCATTGCACTGAATATATGATATATTTAAGTTTAAAACTTCCAGTAAATGCTTTTCTCAAAGTTTTTGGTTTTCTTCTGTTGGAGAAGAGTATAAGAACTTTAAAGTATTGAAGAAGACTCAGTGACTACTTGTGAATTACAGTATGAACTGGGGATTTAAGATGACAATTACAACTAAGAACAGAAGACAATGGGTTGCTAAGTAAAATTAGTGCCAAGCAGAAGCTATAATCTCTTGTTCAAACACAAAACTTAATGATTTTGAAATGCATCACCTGCAACAGCACTCAAACCACAATTTTATTATGTTCATTACAGGATGAGTATTTCCAGGGTTCTAGTTTAAAAACCTGTACAGTGATTTTTTTGAGATTTTGCAATATAAAATGAAATTGAGATTTCTCAATGTGAAATGAATACATGATTTGAGAACACCGAATATTTCATTTTGCATAAAAAAATCTTGATCGGCATATTTTCTTTTAAAAATGTTTATACCTATATGTTTACTGTTTACACCTTTTAATCTTACTGTATGTATTTTTACTTGCAGTAAGTTGGGTAAAAGAAAGAAAAGCAGAGGCAGATACGGTAATTGCAAAAAACCCCCTTAAACACATCCTTCTAGCTGTCTATCTAGATCAGACCAGAACAGATTTAGTTTCAGAGGAGAATAGGAAGGAAAGTGACATGCCAGTGAGTCGGGTATGAGGAATCCTCTGCATGTTTCATCTGTATCTGATTTTTTCTCTCATCACCACTGAGAGGCAGATCACCTGGCTGTGACTGCTTCCCCTTCCTGTGATTGCAACTTCCCAGTACTTTGAGGGAGATAATGTTGGGCATAGCTCTGTTCTGCCTGTAGCAGTGCTGCTACAAATGTTTGGAAGAGAAGGAGCTCTGAATTGCCTCCTGCTGTAACCAGCTCTCCAGTACTCACTGCTGCTTACCCCTGTTGTTGAGTACCTGATCTGGTTGTTTCTTTCGTTTAACTCATGCTGTGATGCTGTAAATGACTGAAACCAGGACAAAAGCAAGAAAACAAATATCAAGAGAAGGACATGATGTTTTGGAATGTAGGGAGTGGGCATTTGCTTTACAGCTATACATTATCAGCTCTTGGGAATGCCTCAAGTGCTGAAATGCCAAACTCCAGCAACAGAGTAGTTTCTTTCTGAGCACTGAGAAGGAAGAGCAAAGGAATGTGCCTGAACATTCAGTTGTAAGTCTCTGAGATCTCTTCCTCTACCACTGTTGCACTCAGCGTGTATTGTGACTGTTCTGAATGTGGCATGTCTTTATTTGTGTAGAACGAGGCACTCCTCACATTGTATTGTCACAAACATTGTTTTCCTTAGCTCTCCAAAGTCAAAACCTGGTAGCATAGATAGCTGTAACAAGGTAGTAATAAATGTGATGCAAAAGAATTTTCTCATTTCACAGTATTTATAGGAAAAACAATGCTTTGTGTGTTTCATATACCTATTCTTTTCCAATCCTAAGCAGATTTAATGCATGAAAATTTTCTTCACCAATGCCCTCACTTCGTTATTTCCAGCTATTGGTATTTTGTTAGTAGATTTTTTTGTATTTAGGTTGATGCCCTCACAAAACCTCTCTGGATTCTTTATGAACGATACCATCATGCTATCATTTGTTTTATCATGAAATCTAGTATAAACCTGCATTTTGGAAATCTTTTTCGAATCCTTAAAGGATGATCATTCTTCTCTGTCAGCAGGTTTTTCATGGATCAAATCTTTATTAGAAAATCTTTTGCTTTGGCTTAACAAAATGCAGCCTTGCCTTGCTTATTAGCTAGTCAAAGTGCTGCTCAACTGTAAATACCATTTTCCAAACCTACTCCTTTGGTATTTTCAATTTCCTGCTTAATTTTAAAGTAATAAAGATAAGCTATCTGTCTTTATTTTCAAGGCTCATCAAGACTACTTCTACCTGATACCTCTCCTTCAGTATCAAGAGTTTGACTCTGGTTTTGATCAGCATATGATACCAACTTCCATCATTCAGTCATTAAGTTTTCAGACCACACTGAATATTTTCTCCTCAGCTGCCTCTCATGTTTCGGTTGACTTCTTCATAAACAGAAGTGTTCACTATCTTCCCTTTAATTTTTTCTTAAAAGTTTTATGTACTGTGAAGCTTTAAGCAATCCAACTAGACAACAATTATATTGCAGGTGTCTTAATGCCAATGCATATCACAGTAGTACTGTATCATTGCATTTGGGCTCTGCCATAATCCCTCTTTTGTCTCTTTATGCAGAATTTAAGTGTATCTATATTTTGTTGTGTGTTTATTCATAGCCCAGTCTAATATGAAGTGGCCCAGGGTGAAGCCTTCCAATATTTATGGTAGTACAGATAAATAATAATGAATGTACACCGGATGCTGCAGTGGAGCTGTTGGATTCTGTGGTGCCTAATGCTACATCATGTTTAATGCAGGAAGAAGGTGCTCCAACCAGAGGCCTCACAAAAGGAAAAGAAGTGAATTGCAGCCAACAGAAAAAATCCTAGCCCCAGAGGCCTTCTCAGCTGTCAAACTCAAGTTTGTAGCTACTGGCATTGTGTCCTGAAAGCATCCCCCTCTTCTCTTCTCTTCTCCACAGCAGTAAGAACAGATTCTCCCTTCTTGTATAAAGAAGTAAATGCAAATATCACAAAGGTCTGCAGTGTATGCAGAAGGACTTTTTATACCTCTGTAGCATCCTTCATGTATTCCATTCCTGACAGAGCATCTCTTGGTACAGAAATCTTGAATAACCACAACTGTGCCATTCATCAGTCCTTTTTTCAAATGCCATTTGATCTCTGTTGGGAAGGAACCTACACTCATTTTTATTTAGTATCTTGG
>VZTR01016607.1:45416-61177 GCA_013400775.1 Chaetops frenatus | reverse complement strand
TATATATAATTTCTATTTACAGATCATCAGTAAGGATAAAGAGTATTACCTGTTCATGCAAGCAGTGTTATTATTCTGCTTGCACTGCTTGATTCTCTGGTCAGGAAGCTGATTTCAGCATTGCCAATGCCCTGTTTTCTCGTCTTCTAATTCTCTCTAGCACATGCTCTTCAGGTATGTATAGCTTTGTAGGTATTACAGGGAAATATTCTGAATTCAAAACACATGTAGTTTCTTTCAAGTCACATATAGATAACTAGGGTTTACTATTTGACAGAATATCTGAAAAAGTCTGATTCCTAAACAAAACCAGAACTTTGATGGTGAATTTTACTTTCTGTGGTTAACAGGCTATTTTTACAGTGATAAATGAAGTCTGTTAGTAATAAAAATGAAACCTAGTATCTATGCTGTGATAATGGAACCCTAAAGTGAAATTAGTTAGTGATATTAGAAAGTATCACTTGTATTTCTGCTCCAAACCTCAAGTTATTTTATTTTCCTGTACTCAAAAACAATATTAAAGAAAATGTATGGTTCATGTTACCAACATTCATGGCCTTGATTAAAATGGAAATAATCCATGTATATGCTTTTGTTAGAGCATAAAATGTCTGACATAAGAACAAGAATATTGAAGGAATGAAGATCATTTGACTATTCAGAATACTGACAGAATTCAGTCTATTCAAAATACTGGCCAGCATGTCTGTTCTCTCTTAGAAATTCCACTTGAAGGATGATGGGAAAACTATTAATAATTATTACTCTGTTGTACTCCGTTAGATGCTTGAGGACTTATGTGTTTATATCAAACAGTAATTGAAGTCTTGAAATTAAAGTGTTCATCTTCCAGTGGTTTTTGTTGTGCTGGGTCTGCAACAGGAAAGGCTGTGAACATTTGCAAATGGACATTTTATTCTACCCTCTTCCCTCAAATTGTGTTAGAAAAGTTTCAATTATTAGAAGCAGCTGTATTAAAAATGTGAATATTGTACAGAGAATCAAGTAGTTTTCACTCAGTTAACATCTCAGAGAGAAAATAAGAAGAGTAGCACCCCTTCATTTTTGTGGCTCATTGTAAGATAAGGAACCAATGGGTTCCTGTGTGAATTTTTTGTTTAATACTGCCCTTGAACCATTTAGATTTACCTGACTTTTATTTATGGTTTATTGCTTGGGTTATTTTTGTTGTTTCTTTTTAAAGTAGGAGGCATCTTCTTATGCTGTTTGAGAGTCAACTTAGAAGGAGACCACCAAAGTCTTAAAACAATACAAGCCAATCTGAAGAAAGATTGTTGTAAACTTGAATAGAATTATTTAAGAATATGACTCTGATAACACTGCATCTTTATATTCATACAGTTTATATAAAAGAAAACCATACAGGTCAGAGAAGTTTTTAGAGGAACCTGTCTAGTAAATAACTTTAGAATGCTTAACTTACACTTTTTTACAAGGACAGATAAATATAATACCTGGATAGAATTGAATGCTGCTTTTAAAAGGCCTCTGAAAGTTGTGTGACTTGACTTCTCATGTAAGTCAGAAAAGTAATTTCTGATCCAAGATATTTAATGAAGAGAGAATAATGGTTTTAAATTGCAAGATGCCTTAACCAATTAAACAAATTGAGAAAAAAAAAATACTAAAGCTCCTTTTACTTACAGTTGAAACCTACAGTTGTCTGGTTTTACTTGTGAGAACTTGCTTTTCAACATGTATACCAATTTAATAATTTCTGTAATGGAACATTCGCTTTTACAGTTTGAAGTTGCAAATGCAAATGATATTTTTTAAGTTTTCCCATGTAATATTTTATTGAACAGTTAAAAAAAAAAAAAAAAAGCTGACTAAAGAAAGTATTTACTTAACCAGAGGGGATTTATTAAGATGAGAAATTTAGTTTTCCTGCATGAGGCCCAGCACAACTACTACAGAAATCAATCCCCAGCAAGATGACTGTATCTATTTTGGATAGTATTGTACTCAGAAACATATACAGTTAATAATATATAGATGGAACTAACCCACATTTTGAAAGGTGTTAATGAAATTATAATTTAAAAATTTTGAAAATATTACTTACAGATTAAATAAGGACACCCCAAACCAGAATAATTCAAGGGTGGTTAGGAAGAAAAAATATATGCAGTTTTATTAAGTGAGGTAAACAACCACATACAAGGAAACTGGAATGATACAATCTTTATTTAAGTTGGCAGAAGAATATATGATTGGAGGTAGAATTGGGAGAACATGGTGTGCAGTTATTGTGAATTATTCTATTTTAGCAGATTTAATAATGTAATGTAATCCCCTTATTTAACATAACCACAGTTGGACTGAACGAAGTAGTACAAACTGTACATCAGAAAGATATAGGTTGGAAAGTGTTAATATTTAGGAGTGTGAAAGTTTTTTGGCCTGTTTTGAGAAACATATGAGAAAACTTCAGAATTAAGAAAAATGTTGTATTTTGAGAACTAGAAATTGCATTTCTATGCAGTTTTGGGCTCTCCAGATTAGTAGTGTGAGGTGCAACAACGGCATAAAGAGATAGTTGCTTTATTAATGCAGTTTGTGTGTGTGTTCGTTTGTATAGCCCAGTTTTTCATCTAAGTTGCCCAAAGCAGAGAGAGTTACTTTAATTGCCCAGTTTTTATAAAGAATATGAATCACTTTCGTGGGATGCTCTTGGATGCTTCTTTGAATGGTTGTAGATGCATTTCATTGCTGGTGTGCATGTGCCCCATGAGTGCAAGGACAAATTATTTGAACAAAAGGTCCATTAAATGCTATGAGCAGATACTTGAAGCACCTTCATGTCCACTGACCTCAGGGCATTAAATAGCCACATGAATACAAACATGGGTGATTTCATTATTTCCATCATATCACAGAGATGGAAATAATGCAATACATGTACTGTGTGATTTACTTAAGTTGTAACAGTATAATAATTTCATGCAATAAATTAAGTCCCTGTATGACCATTAGCAAAATATAGTATGAGTTAACATGCTAGATATACCTCTGTGTATATGGATAAAGGAGTCATAGGTTACTTGTGTTTAAGATTTTCCCTAGTGTGATTCTTCAGAGAGCAACATATCCCATAGTAACGTTTCCTCTTTCTAAGAGGAAACATACAGCAGGGAAGGGAGGAAGGGGAGAAGACTTCGCTTAAACAGAGACCTGTTTATTTCTAAGTTCTACAAGTAAAGCTGTAGTTATGATTTAAGTGTCTCTTTTTCAGTGTCCTAAAAGCTGGGATTCTGATCTTCTGGTCCATGTCCATTAGCAGGGTCCACTTGTATTGGCAGAGAAGTCTGATGGAGGCAAGGGGAGCATGGTTCTCAGTACAAGTTGCTGCCCATGCATGTAGAAAGGATAAAAAAATTCATCAGCAATATGACATGTCTTTGGTTCATGTATTTTAAAGTTTAGGTCCTGAAAAGACTGATTTTGTTACTTGTATACTCTCTGCAGGGACCTTGATAGTGGCTGGCTTTGTGTTAAGTGCCTTATGTATTTATAGCCCCAATAGTAGTGATTGTCTTTGTATTTCAGTACCGTGCCATACATAGTGCTGAGTGACTTGTTGGCCTCGTGGCTTTTCTCTCATTCTCTAACAAGCTGTCCAGCTTATTAGAAGCAATAAACACCAGAAATAGGGTGCCTTCTACGACTGATTGCAGAAGCAAATGTTCCATTCCAAATCAGTGACAGAGCCTTCTGTCTCTACAGGAAGGGTAAGGGGGCTAGCAACTCAGCATCAACTATCAGTGCCTCAACAATTTCATTTGCTATTTCAAATTCAGATTGGAATAGTATCCATAATCTCCTAACCAATCTCTAATCCTCAGGGATTTTGAACTGCCAGCTTGCAAGATGTCTATTTTTACATAGGGATCCATGCAACAGAGAAAAGACATTAGATTCCTCATAGGAACTCTGGATTACATTACAGAGTGCTACCCTCGAGTCTTTGTCATGAACCAAGCAGGAATTTTCTGTTGACTTGGTGTTTGTCCTGCCTTCTCCCAGAAAAAGTAGCCGTCACCACAGCCTGCTTTGGTAATGCATTGAGGTGTAGTACGTACCACAACAGGTTGCTGATTCAGTTCACACAGGTCTTAAACTATATCATCAGCAATTCTCAGATTTATAGAAACAACATCAATTTAAAACATTTGGTTATGGTTTTACTGTTATACATCATATAATCAAGAGCTTTTTGCTTCCCAGAGGAGAGACTATAGACAGCAACTCAGACCCTAGGTCATCATTCAAGATCAAGACCATCCTCAGGAGCTTTTATGTGACATACAGATCTAAATTAAGCCAGTCAGAACCAGGAAACATTTGGGATTAGAGCTGATAAAGTTAGAGCCTTGAGTCTTTCTAACCTTCAGCATATCTAGCCATCATAGCAGGGAGTCAATAACACTGACTTTTGTTCGAGTCACATTTTTCAAATGGGGACTTCTAAATGTGTGCTTGTTCATAGCAGATACAAATAGGTGTTGTGTTCTAACCAGTGGGATGCTGAGACCTCCTGACAAAATGTCTTGTTTACCTGTTTATAACATGGGCTTTGTGTGCCTTTTTTTTCAAAATTTTACTTTGTGTCTCGTACTTTCAGTACATTCTCTTTACCTGCTTAGCCAGACATACCTTCCAAAATAAGAATTTGATCCTGCAGCCAAACCCAGTGTGATTATAGCTGATAGACAGGGCGTTGCCTAGGTGAAATCTGCTGACAGCAACTATTTTGCAACAGCACAGATCATTTTGTGTCAAATAGAGCTACTTTAACTGGAGTTACTCACAAACATGAATGAAAAGACTTTCTGTTTTAGTATCCTGGCATGGTCAGTCTCCCTTAACTTTTACTTCAATAGTACAGGACTGTTTAATAATTTTGACACTAAGTGGAGTTTATATAATTTCTCTAAAAGTGCATTTTTCTGCAATAGCTGCTTATCTTCTTCCGTACAGTCATATAATATACCTTAATTTGTAGTAAGATTTAGGAAAGGCTTTTGTTTATATTTTTATCTAACAATGGAGACCTGTCTTACCTGTCTGTACAATTTTTTACTAATTGAAACTGTTTTCCTGTCTGCCTGAGAAATATTTGTGTGCCTTGTAAAACATAAGGCAGGGAGAATGAGAGTGTACTGCATGAGTTATGAATCTCCTACTGAAATAATAGGAAACTCTCACAAGCTTTTACTGTTTTCATTATGATGTTAACTGTGCCCACTTAAGGTCTACTCTAGAAACAATGTCCTCCTCCTTTAGAGGAGGCTTGAACTACTTTAGTTTCAGTTTTCTGCTTCAGATTTTAGATAAAGTTTATGTTGATTCCTTGAACTTTAGTAATTAGCAAGTAATTTTCTTGGAGCAGGGCTGATTTCTGTGGATTGGCAAATTTTCTTCTCTTTATTTCCACTCCCTACTATTCTTTTAGATTCTGCTTGCAGAGAGACCAGCAGGGTTTTAAGAGCACAATATGCATGACTGCATCTTTTCCTCTAATGCATCTTCCCTAACACTGGAAAAGAATGGCTCTCTCAGAATGTGCTCATCTAAGCTTCCAGTTCCCCAGGATCTTGGAAGAACTTCTTTGCAATAGCAGCTTCAGCATCTGCCACAGATAGCAGGCAGACTGGTAGTTGATTGGCAGAGCTAAGAAGAAATAGATTTCCAGCCCTGGGGCAATGCAACCTTCTTCAGAGATTGTAACTACAGCACCCCTCTAACGAAGAGCAAAATTTGCTTTTTCAAAACAGCAATAAATTTTTTAAAGTCACAAACAAAAAGGATAGACAGGGATCAACTTTTCACCTTCTCTATCAATAAAAAAATAAGGGTGCATCAGAGGACACTAGCAGGAGGCATGTTCAAAGTAAATAATACAATAAATTATATTACTTTCTATGATCATGGATATTATACACCCAACATTCTTTGACTAAAGACAGTATAGATGGATGAAGTTTGCAACAATCTAAGGAGAGACTGCACAACGCCGTTGAAGAGAGATCCAGTGAAGGCCACTGACTGGACAAACCACATCAGGTTCAGGAAACCCTCCAAGCTAAAACAAAGTTGGATGCTGAAATGTATGGACATTATCAAATGTGCTTGTCCTGGTCCTGCTGTTCACTGAGGGAATATTTGGATAAGAATTGGCTTATGTCAGGTGTTGGAGATAGGTAAATGGGCCAAGTGTATGCCTGGCCTGGACCAGTTTGACCTATGACAATAAAGGTTGTTTATGAATCATGACCTATTCACAGTCTTTGCAAAAATGAAACTAAATACTTTCAGGACTTTCCCCTCTTTAAATTCAATTAACTAGAGTCAAGCTTAGGCATTCTTATTCCTTTTACTACACTCTCAGCTTTGCTAACTTCTCAGTCTGTAGTATTTCAAAGATTTTATAACATATGTTAATGAAATGCCTCTACCTCTCCTCTTTTTTCTCACCTAATCTTGCCCTTACTTAAATCAAACTTTATTCATCTTTCTCTCTCTAGAAACTTGTTGCTGCCATTGTAATTCTGAGTAGTGACTTTTCTTGTTCTTTATACTGGCCTTCAGATTCTCTTTATTACAGAGAGGAAGTCTTTGAGCCTGCCAAAGAAAAGAGCAAGAAAAATAATAGAAAATCCATGGGATAGTGTTGTTTCCATCACAGCAATTTGGGAGGAGGAGGATTTTCATTCTGATCCTTCTTAAGTGAAGAGATGAAATCCACAGATCTCTGATACCAAATCTGTAAGTCATATTCCAAAATGCAGCAAGTCAGCATCACGACCTTAGGAAGTTCTCAGAAATAACTTTCCTTCTCTTCCTTTAAACTTGGGGGTAGTTGTCCTGACAGGGGTTTTATCCTTCTAAGTCACTTTGCAGGGACGAGGAAGTTTAATGGGAAGTCTCTCTTTTTAGCAGAGATTAAGGTGGTGAATTCTTATGTTCAGTTCCCTGTTTAGCCCAAAGTCCACCCAGTTTTCAGTAGACAGGCATAGATGCAGCCTTAGCTTGAGGAGAAGAATGGATAGAGGAACAGGGAAGGATCTAGAGCTCTTCATAGCATCCTTTCATCCTTTCCCTCCTGCTGCTGGTAAATCTGCTCCTGAAGAGCCAGTGCATTAAACAAAAAGCCTATCCTGTTTGGCTTCTTACTTCTAACACCTCAGATATTGAGGAAATGAAGGCAAACCTCTGCATCAGGGCTCTGTCTCTTTAGCTTTGTATGTACACCAGCAGGCACAGTAGGGACCCATGCTGGTTTGAACATACTATAATGACTGTAGGAGAAAGGAGGAAATTCACATTTTCTGTTACTTGTGTGGCCTCCTGGAACAATTAATATGTGTTTAATGAGTTCTCTGTGTATGTTTCTTTAAATTAAAAGTTTATTTTTTTAACAAGACCACTTAAAATCAACTATGAAAGTAAGGCAGCCAGTATTAAGGTTAAATTTACGATAATATTTTAAAATAACACAATAAAAATACCATGCCACAGATTTTTTATGCCAAAGTTTTAGATAAAGTCAAGGGGTAGGAGTCACTGGCAGAGCATTTGGAACTGTAGCCTGCAGAATGTGGAAGCAGCTTCTGATAGCTTTTCTTTTTCTCTTTTAATTAATCATCTAATTTATATTAACAACTAGTATGTTCAAAATTGAAAAATCTACTGGGAGATGAGAAAGAAGGTAATTTCATTTTTTCTCATTAGGTCCATGAAATCTGTAATAGGATGAGGTATACTAGTTGTAAAGTCTTGAGGATCATGCTAACCAGAAACAATCACTTAAGTTCACCAACTATCAGTGATTCATTGTTGTTGAATAAATCAGCTTTCAATGAGGTATGTCCTGATACCTTTTCTTCTTACGTGTTATGTATAGTTATAGCTATTTAATTTAACCAAGAAAAAATGAAGGGTTTTTTTGCTACATTTTAATTGAATTCCATCCTCCATCTACATACACACTTTTATAAATTATAATTGGAAGACAAAGTCATGGTAAAGAGAAGCCAATAAATTTTCTATCATAAGATGTAAAAATTAACAATAAGAAGTTCCTTATATAGATGATTAAATAAAAATTGTGCAGGCATGATATCACAATCTAGATAGCAAAAAGAGTAATATTTCATAAAGAGGATATATTTAATTGAATAAAAGTCTTTAAAATGAAAGGGGGAAAAAAGGAAATGTAAAACTGGACTAAAATAGACTGCGTAAGACAAGGCTTTTGTCTTTTCTGCTTTAAAAGGTAGCTAGAATTGATAATTGAACTCAGAGACACAAACCAATTCACTCAGTCTGCTGATAACATGCACTTGTAGTTCTGGGTCCTAAACAAACACAATATGGGCCTTGCAAGTGCTTTATAAAGCCCTGGTTAATAATCAGTTGTCCAGGAGTCCCCTCTGACCCGCACGGGCCCTCCTTCCCTCGGAACAAAACCCCAGCAGCTGTTGCCTGTTTGAGCCATGGCCGTGCGGGAGCTCAGCCCTTGTCACCGCCGCCTCCCTCGGCTCTCTGGCCGCATGCAGCGAGGTTCAGAGCAAATTAAAGGAACCTGGGCAGGTGAGTTACTGAGACCTGCCTCACTATCAGGCAGAAGGAGATGACTTCGATTTCGATCACCCCGACTATCAAGTGTGTTGTCTTGACAAACAGTAATTGCTTGACAATTGCTCTAGGCTTGGAAAACATACATTATCGTGTTCATGCTGTATCCACTGATAGAGATTGTTGTCATTACACATACTGGATATTGCTAACTCCACTGAGCCTACTGATGTGTGGAAACATAGAGAAGTTCAAACTAGAGGTCTGAAACTTGAAAGTGTCTTCTTTGTTCGAGTTATTCCTTTTGGCTAGTGGATGCCTGTCTTTAACTCAAGAACCAGTCTACGTCCAGCATCTACAGTGGTCTTTGGAATACTGTTGTTTTGTTTTATTTTTTCGGGTTTTTTTGGTGTTTTGATTGTCATAATTACTTCCCTGTATAGGTTTCAGCATTAAGGCTCTTGGACACATTAGAGAGCAATCCACACTCACGGTTCAGTATTTAAGGCATATGCAGAGGTTCAGCATTAATTACATATTTTATACTCTGTAAGAAGTTCATTTATTTTGGTCTGTACTGGAACAACTTCCTTTTGACCTACTGTCTACAGTTACTGTTTCCTCCCATTTCGGCAGAAGTTTTACTGATAATATAAACGTGAGCCTCTTCCAGTTGAAAACAATCCTATCTTATTTGAAATACAGTATTCCTTTTTCTGAAAACTTGCTGAGTCTCTCCCAGAAATAATCTTATCTTTTGATGGTTTTCCTTATTCCTTAACACACCTGCTTAAGTGTTGAGAAACTTCTCAGTACAAGAAAGGCTGTAGAGAAACACACAAGATTGTAGGAAATTTTTGTGGAGTATAGATTGCTAAAATAAAAGAAAGGAAGGGTAGGAAGCATGCAATGTGTAACATGTAGGGGCTCAAATGGTTAGGGAGGTGTATTAAAGGAAAGGCAGCAGGAGTCTGTCGGGGGTCAGCACATGGTCATTCATGACTTCGCGGGCATAGAGACGTAGAATCCTTGTGACATGATTTGCAAGAGAATGTGTGGACTTTGATTCACTCATTTACTCAGCATCATAAAGTAAATAAGAGACTGCTTTCTTATTTGATGAAGACTTCAGTCATCCAGATCAGCATCTTCCATTAAACTTCTTGTCTTTCCTTCCCTTTTCATGTGCCTCTTGCGTATTTTCAGCTGGCTCTCCCTCTAGAATGATGACTCATGCATAAGAAGAGGACAGTTTTGCTATTACTTGTAAATTTGTTGTCATATGAGACAACCTGTCATTATTTTCATTCTTGCTTTCAAATGAAATATCTCCCAGTCTGTACGTTGAAATTGTGTATTATTAACAACTACAGTAGTAGTACCTACATGTAGTATACAGCTTTTTATCCATAGACCTCAAGCTTCTTTTAAGCCTGGAATGAGATTTTGTTCCTTTAAAACTCTCAGAGCTCAGGTAATAGTGGCTGAGGCAAGATTAAACAGGATTTATTCCTTCTCACTGTTAGGCCACTTGACAGATTGATACAGCTCTTGTAGCCTCTGAGTGCCACTGGCTCAGCCCAGCATTGATGCAGTGCTTTGTGCAGACTCTTTCTCCCACTGCAAAACTTGCCCTGTTCCAACAGGAGGCAGCTTATGGCTTCCTTCCACAGTTCCTGCAGGAGGATTTCTGGGTGAGATGTGAGTCTTTCAGTGCCCTTTCCCAGTCAGGTCTTCATATCTAATGTGAAGAGAGGTTGTGGTGAGAATTTCAATCACCGTAATTTTGAGTTTCTTTTTTTGAAGTGGAGATGTGATATGGCATGGGAACTCCTCTTAAGAGAGATCTTCATAGTTGAATTAGCCTTTGACATCTATTAGGCATTCCTAACTAGGCACCTTGCCTTGAGAACTGTGAGTTTTATATTTTGAAAAAGATAAATATGCAGGTAAACAAAATGTTACTAAACACTTATTTCAGATCTTAGGTAATTTTAGACTTTTATAACCCTGGTATATGTATCATTGGCACATCCTGTAAGCATTATTTTATCTCTTAGATTCAGTGAGATGTAGGACAATTTTAATTGTCCCTGTCTTAAAATGGGAAAGCCATTGGTGAAATTCTGAGTCAAGGACAGGCTTCTGGCCCTTGTTTAACCTCCCATTCCAAACTCTAGCCAAAGCACCATCCATCTTCCACCTTGATATAGCTTTACCATCAGCAGTTTGATTTAACTTGAAGTGTCTATAGGAACAGTAACCAGAAATCTGTGCTCAGATGGTAGAATGAAAGACAGAGCAAATATATTCTTTAATGTGTTAATCAATCCTGTTTATTTAAGCATATTCAGGAAATTATGGCAAGTTGCTTAACTTCTCTTTTAATTTATTTACAGGTCTACTTTGCTTGTATTGCTGAGCTATTGTGATAGTTTGATTTTTATGATTTGCATCAAGTGTGAAGCTTTCAAAGCCATGTGTCAAAGGTAAGTTATTTCAATAATGCTGTTATATATATATATCCCTAAAAATATTGTATGTTTATGGGAGAAGTTTTCATCTCTTTATTGAAGACTCAGTTCTGTTGGGAAGTCACAGTCCCAAGTAAAGGATGTCATGAAGCAGTGGGAACTCCTGCAGGGAGCTCTGAGAGAGATTTTCTCCCAATGCTTGCCAATATAGTGAGGAAGTGTGCCTACTGCACCAGCTTTTAAAATAGGGCAACCTGATCCTTTCTTTACAGCTCAGGGGATGGGGGTGGGGAGTGAAGGTGAAAGAATAGTAGCCCATATCCTCCTCCTCATTTTGGGTCTGGTTTTCTCTATTGAGCGAAGAAAGCATTAATTGTGCATGACTATTATGAGAAAGGACCCTTTGCTGTCACCCTTCACATTTCTAGTGACATAGGCCAGGTTTAACCTAGTCCGTGTTAGGAGAACTAACTACACTTCACAGTGTCATAATGAGATTCCCCCTCATTTTCATTTTCCCTCAATGGTATGTAAATCATTGCTTGTAAGGGATAGAAATCTGTAGGAGTTATGAAACCAAAGTGATTGCACTAATGTGGAACTCCTTCTAGTTAGCCTGCAGTGTTTATTGCTCTCCTTAGTGTCATAAAACTAAGATGAAATACACCCCAAAACAAAAGAGACCATCTAATTTTTCTCTGTCTAACTAATAAAAGTAAAATTGACAAACTAAGGTAAATTACTTAACATCTTTAAAAACACAGATGGACAATATTTTAGTCAGAAAATTGTTTTGTTGAGAGTTTCACTTGTGTGTAGGTTTTAAAAGCTATCCAAATATAGGAATTTATAGATTTAACTTAGAAAGACTACCAAAATTAGTATTTAGTCAATAGTTATGACAGCCAATCAGTACACTGTCATACAGTGGAATCTTCATGAAATGTATTGTTTTATAAAAAAGGATGTTCATGCAAATACCACATTCAGACAGAAATGAGGATACTAAGAGTCCTTTAAAAGTACAGTGGTCTCAATATTCTAACTAGTGTTGCCTAGTTTTTAGCATATTTATTTTTTACTTCTTTGTAGAGTCTAAAGGTGTATTTCCCATATGATGAGCTACTACTGATTTCCTAGTTTCCATTAATCTTTTACAAAGTATTTATTTGTATCTGTAATCCATGCTAAGAGCGCTTTTTTAGTCTGTGCTAGGTGTATCTTGTGTACTCATTATGTAAACATTTTGAAATGATACCCTGACTGGCTATTATCTATAGACATGTTGTATTCAGAATGCCAAGTGTAAATGTAAAAAAATACTAATGAAAACTACTACAGTACTTTAAAATGTTCATAAGAATATGTTACTTGTTACGGAGTATTAGTGCCAAACTTGAAAACTGTTCTATTAGACATCCATCGATATAGTTAGAGGGTAAGACCTAGAATCAAAAAGTAAGTTCAAGAGAAGGAATGGAGGAAAACAATACTGTTTGTTTCCAGATACTAGAAATGAAACCTTCATAAGGGTTTATCCAAGAATGCTGTCAGTCTTCAGTTAGAAGTATCATGCCATCACTGGCTAGCTGCTGGAAGGAAGAGGGAGTTCTCCTTTCTTAACCATTTTCCATAAAACACCAGTTACTATAAAAGGATAGCTGGAGCTGTTCTGCTTTCTTCCTGTGCCTCAGGCTCCATTTTTTAAAACTTTTTTTTCTCCCCCTGTATCTTATCCATTGTAAATAACTACTGCACATTCCTGCTGTTAGTAATATTGTCATATGTCTGCAGCAATATAAAATAGACATTTTGGATGACATAAGAGTTGGGTAGAGGCTTCTAAAAAGCAGTAACTGGACTTGCAGTCTTGTTAGTTATGCATGGCTGCTGCTTGTTAAAGTGCTACTGTGCAAAAGCTGAAACACTGGAACTGCCTGCTTGCAGAACCAGGAAGACTGTGCTGTCTGAATCAGTCAAATTTCCAAAAGTAAGTTAGTAATACCCTTTACAAATGAAAAGATAGAAATGTGTCTAGAGCTTTAAACAAAAGCTGTAAAAATCCATAGCATAGGCCTCTATGGTGATCAGGAGAACTGCTTGTTATTATTAGGAATTATAGGGCTGCATTTTAAAAAAAAAAGACCTGGGGTCTTATGTACAGAATGAGACTGCAAAAGAAAACACCAAATGGTACAGACAGATTGGTCACATATACAGTACTACAGCAGGAGCTGACTGATAATCTTTTTCAAGTGTGAAAAAGGAAAGAAAGGGTCATGCAGATAACCATGCACTAAATTACTCATTTATGTACTTCAAGTATCAAGAGAAAAGCAGAGTTAGATAAATAACAAACAAGCCTTATTTTTATAAACACAAAAAAAATGAACTCGCGGACTTAAAAAGCCTTCATACTGTAACATAAAGCTGAATAAAAACTGAATAAAAAATAAAGTACATACTGTGCATATTAAAATACAGGTTTCAAGCTCAGTGTGAGTTAATACAAATTCACTTTTCTTTGAAGTCTATTAACCCAACTCCAATCTCCAGTGGGTTTTGATAGTTAAACTAGGAAGGACTGTCAGTGTGAGGAGGTGTGTATGTGTGTGCACACACACATACACACACACCCACACACATACACCTTGTTCCTTAATTGATAAATTTAAGACATTCATAGCTTAAAAGAGAAAGCAGGTTGATATCTAGTATCTTTATGTGTGGGGTATTGAATTGACATTTGTTTATCATCTCTGGGAGTGTGACAGATCTGTGGAATGACTAATACCAATTCAAGGCCAGAATTTAAGGGCAAAGTGGGTTTGAGGTACACAGAAACTGAGCTTATGGTGATGGTAGTTGGCTCCAGTTTCTGTGCCTCAGTCATTACACCATGTCCCTACCCAAGCTGCTTTTCCAATCCACCTAATACATCTAGCCACCTTTTGTTTTCAGAGAACAGGCAGTGTTGGGGCTTGCCACTTTAATTCTCTCTGTGACAAGCTGCAGAGCCACAGAAGCAGCCTGGCAGCAGCACTAGAGCTCCAAGTGCAGCAGAAGTAGGGAGCCCTGGAGGAGCCAGTCACAGGTCTCAGTCACTGGCCAGCCCATTGCTTGTAGAAGTTAGCATGCTTAAGTTGACATTGATCCCTCAAGGGACTAGCTACTAGCTAAACAAAACTGGAGCACAGGACTAGCCAAGCATAGATTCTCTGTGACCCTGTGTCAGGACCTGTCATCCTGTTGTAAAAGCCAGCTATGTTACCTCCTTGCCCTCTGAGACTCCCAGGGAATCCCCAAGTAAGTGCAGAGGGAAGTTATTTACATGTCCTTCGTGTCTCCAGTCCAATCTTTTTTCTTTTTTTTTAACAAAACAAAACAAAAATAATGAAAAACCCAAGAGATAATGGAGTACTTTAGAAAGGATTATTTGTTCCGTTATGAAGACTTACTACAACTAAGCAAGAATAATTTGTTCTTTTAATTATAGATAATGGAAAATGTGGAAGTATCTCTGTAGTTAAAGAATTGAGCGTACTGTCATGGATGTTATCACAACTGTTGTATACAGCTGGGAAAGGCAGACACATCGGAATATTACTGGTTGCTTAGAATATGTAAAAGTCAGGAGCTCTATAAAGCCTATTAAATATGCTGAGGGTAGAAATGCTCATTCGCTTTTGCAGAGGAAATAGAGCAAAGATACACCACAGCAGAGAAAGCTAGCAGGACAAAGGAGATACTATTGACTCATTCCAGACTGCCGACTTAGCAGCTCAACTTTGTTTCCTTTTAACTTTTGTAACAGTAGGAGCTCAAAGCTTCTCGTTCTATTTTCTGCACAAATAGAAACACCCAGACTTCAAAAAGCAGTGTGCTTTGAAGAAACCCAAACCATTAACACATTAAAAACTGTGTGTACTATTAAACAGGGCTTCGTGGTTACTTGGATTTTGCAGCAAGTCAATGCTGGTGTTTTGGTAATAATTTTTACACTGCTGCATTCTGGCAGACAAATTCTTGACAAATATCAGTTTGTAAAGCACTTTTTGTTGGTTTTAGTGTGATACAGTTTTATTGACTTTGCAGTGGGTAAGTACTGCTTCAGTATTTTCACAGACCGAGTAAAGCCCACAGACACTTTCCCAACGCAGTAGCATATTGCAACAAGTTTCTAACCCTGTAACATTACACTTGTAACACTGGGGAAAGCATATGATGTGTGAAATTTAGATTTTGTCCTCGGTACTGAAGTCTACATCCCTTTTTAAAAAAAAGTAGCATTTTTATTGTCCACTATGGACAATGGAGTGTCCAGGGCCATCGGTATGACAGCTTCTACGCTGACGGCGTCCCTGTCCCCAAGTCCCATCAGGGCCATGCTCCCCGGCAAGAGACCGGCCCCGGCGTCCCCGCTCGCTCCCGGAGGGAGCAGTGTAACTTCCCAGACCCCACACTTGCAAATACATCTCACGAGCAATCCTTTCTACAGGGTGCGCTTAGAACGTCATAGAACGTCATAAACTCAAACTGATCGGCATCGCGTAAGTCACGCCGGTACTGGAGCGTGTGAGTTGGATTTAACTTTGGAAGCGTTTGTTCCTGGGCCCGGCGGGGCCCCGCAGCCGCCGCCGCCGCGCCCCGCGGAGCCGCTCACGGCGCCGGTCCCGCGGGGCG
>VZTR01016607.1:0-42315 GCA_013400775.1 Chaetops frenatus | reverse complement strand
AAAAAAAAAAAAACCAAAACGAAAATTACCTAGTTGGAAGATGGACGGTGTTAAGTGTCGGATTATTTTTTTTGCGTACAAACCCCATCGCACAAGTGAGCTCTTTTAACAGCCTTAATAACTGATAGGGTAAAAATTGGCTGCTGGTGGAAAGTAGTAAAGAGTGGAATTAAAGCATAGATCCAAACCGTGAACCGTGAATAAGCTTTCCTGGAAAGAACTGAAGTGAGTAGAGTAGGTAGGCAATTCTCTCGCTTCTGTTCTGAAAAAGGAGTGCGACGCGTTGGCACTTTTTTTCCCTTTTTTTTTTTTTTGAACATTCTGAGAGAAAAGAGTAAAGAAAAAAAAAATAGGGTTGTGGTGGAAATGGGATGAAAAAACCGAGATGTAAAAGGCGTAAGTACCGAAGCGGGTATGCCTGCCCCGGGCGCTGCCCCGCCGCAGCCTGGTGGCTCGGAGC
The DNA here is from genome assembly GCA_013400775.1 of Chaetops frenatus. Lineage (NCBI taxonomy): Eukaryota > Metazoa > Chordata > Aves > Passeriformes > Picathartidae > Chaetops > Chaetops frenatus. Next base: position 41,855 of record VZTR01016607.1, on the reverse strand, counting down.
CTGTGGCTGAGCTTCAGCAGAAGCCACGGCGTTCAGAAATGTTGCAACAGCACTTTGGAAGTCTCTAAAGAAAAGCTGAATTGTTGGAACTTAGGTAACTTAAGGAAACTCGTTATGACCTACATTGCTGTTCTGAGTCAGCAGCTGCAGCCCCAGCCCCGGCGGGTCCCGCCGCCTCTGCGCACCCCGCACTCCTTGGGCGGAGCTGCCCCCCCGCCGCCGGCCGGGCTCGCTGCTTCCCGGGTTTACAAACAAACTCGCCTGGATCGAGACGGTTTCACTTCTGCTCTAAGGAATGCCTCCGCCGCGTTTGTTTTTTTTTTTTTTTTTTTTTTTTGTTTTTTTTTTTTTTTTTTTTTCCCTTCCTCCCTCCCAGGTTTGCGGACAGAGCAGCATGCCTGCCTCAGCGCTGGTTTACCGGCTGGTTTGTGAGAGCCAAAGAGCTTAAGCGGAGGACAGGGTCTTTTCCCCAAGTTTTTAAGAGCTGTACTTTATTTTCCGAAGGGGTACTGATTGTTTTCTGCACCGGGAAATAGGTGCCTTATAGGGAAAAGTTACTACATGTTGCACACTGCTTGCTCTTACGATAGAGAAAGGAACTCCGAAGTTCCAATCAAAATCCTACCAAACAACTTTCCATATTTCTTTTGTAATGTAAAGTAAAAGTAGCAACGATTAAACTCCAAATGTCCACCCTGTCAAGATTCATAGCTGAATCCAGTTTGCAGTGAGTTCGGACAGTTGCACCGAGCGTTTGTTAAAAGCACGGTCAGCGTCAGGGGAAGAACCTAGAATGTTTTAACATCTTGGTTAAAGTAATCTGTGCGCGAAGGTACCGCATCACCCCGGCCAGGCGACGGAAGGGGAAAATAATCCAGTCAGCTTTCTTTGATATTCAAAATGACGAAAGACTCGAGATGAAATGACCTCAGAAAACTCCGCCTTTGGAAAGCCACGCTTGCCGCCTCTCCCTTGCCCCCCTCCGTTCCCCCTCAATTCTCACTTTTTGTTTATCGACACGTCGTTGCCACCAGCAGGAGAACTGAAACGACAAAATTTAGCTCCAAACGCCTTGGTTTTCCGGTCAGGCGTTTACTGGGTTTGCACACCTCTTCGAGGGCTGCTTTTGATATTATTGTCATTGTTAGTGATACATTTTTGTAAACTTTTAGGGTTTTATTGGTCGAGTGCGGCAACTCACTGCATTTAATAATGAAACAGAAAAATCTAATTTCCTTTCCTTTATTTATTTTTTAAAAGAAAACCTCACAGCAGTGATAAAGGGTTGATTCGTTGCTCTTTACTAACAACTTGTAGCAACTCTGAGTCTTTTGCAACAGTGATAGTTCAGTATCCCCTCTTAAGAAACCAGCGAAATTCGGTGACACAGACTGATAGCAGCTCCCCGTGCCCCTAAGCCGGGAAGGGGGCAGAAAAATGCTTCCTGTGGTTTGGGGTGTCGGGGAAGAGTTGTTTCTCGGTGTGGTGGCGGCACCTCCCCAAGCCCCTTTTCCCAGCAGATGGGTTTGCAGCTGGACACGGGTACGTCCCTGCTGCCTCACCGTGGGGATGAGCCACCTCAGGCTCTGCGCTCGGCGGGTGCTGCCAACCACCACCAAAAAAAGTCAACGCCTTCACCTGCCTGATTTTTAATTCTTCAAAGAACGCCTGAAATTCCCCCGTGGTGTCATGGAAAGACAGAGCTCTTCTTGCTCACAAGCCCCAAATGTCAAAGGCAAGGGAGAGAAGATACTTGAGCTTAAGGGAGGAAAAAGTGAAAAAAAAAAAACCAAAAACCAAAAAACCAAAAATCCAAGCCCAACAGTAAAAGCCCCAGATACAGCTGGGAAGGAGAGAGGCGCGAGGGAAGAGGGACTGAGAAGGAGCTGTGCTGGGGCTGGGGCTGACGCGGTGCGTCTGCACTTCCAGCGAAGCGGGAGCGACTCCAGCATCCCGCTTTCTTCCTCTGCAGATTTCTTAGGATTTCTGCGGGGGCACTGCGGTTTCTCCCGGGCTGCGCTCCCCGGGCTCTGGGAGGCAGCCCCAGGACCCCGTGCCGTCCCTTTGCCCCTCGCTCAAACGCCTCCAGAGGGCTTGGGCAGCACTGCGGGACGAGGGCGGGCGGCGGAGCCCCCTCCGCTTCCTCAAATCTCTCTCCCTACGGTCAAGCCCACAGAACTGGCTGGAAAGGCGAGATTTTGGGAAACCTGTGGGGAGAATGGACGTGATCTGCGTGTCAAAGCGAAGCTGAAGGATCAGTAAGCCGCAGCTAAAGTCAGTCACTTCTACCGAGATTTTTGGGGAGCTTTCTTTTTTTTTTTTTTTTTTTTTTTTTTTTTTTTTTTTTTCTCTTGGGGGTTTTTACCCNTTTTTTTTTTTTTTTCCCCTGGGTGTGTCTAGACCCACGTAATTTCGTCATAATTTTTCAGGCACCGTTGGCGATATCCAGCGTGTGTGACCAGGTTGTTAAAGACTGGGGGATTTTTGTTCATACCAACTGGATCTCCGTGAGGTTTAATTTAACCCCGTGCGCCTCATCACGTTTCTTTTGCCGAAAAAAGTACCTTTCCGGAGAGCCTGCCGTCAGCTCGGTACTGCTCTCTATTGCGGGACCGAAAAGGTACGGTGCAATGTATGCAAAGTGACTGTAGGCTCTCAGGGTGTTACTGAGAAACCAAAGTCCCGGGACGATTAGAGCAAAAACCTGGTAGCCGTCCAAGAACAAAATCGTTATTTTCAATTGAGTCGAGGTTTGGTGGTTTGGTTTTTTGTTTGTTTGGGTTTTTTTCCCTCCTCTCTTTTTCTTTCCTAGCGTAGCTGAGAAGTGTCTTTGTTCTTTGTAAATTAGGGGGACCTTTAAAACGTTCTTGTCACGATTGATTGGCGGGACGATGTATGCAGCAAAAAATGACAACGATTAGCAAAAGAAATGCAGTAACCGGGTTTGGGTGAGCGGTGTCCCAGAGAGCACTTCCCTCCCACTTTTTTTTTTCCATTTTTTTCTTTTTATCTTTTTTTTTTCTTTTCTTTTTTTTTTTTTTAAACTTCCGTGATTTCAGAGCTGTGGCCAGGAGCAGGGGGTGTAATTTCATAAATGTCCCCCCATGGCAGCCTAGCCGCCTCTGGCCGGAGAGGGGCTGCCGGGCACCAGGACCATGGGCGTGAGGACATCACTTCTCCCTTCCGCAAACGTTAGGTTACTCGCTCCTTTTCGTCCCCCAGTCCAAAGATTTCTCTGATGATAACAAAATATCTGTGTAACGGCTCGCTTTCGTGCCAGGCTCAACATCCTGCTCATCCCCTCGATGTCAACTTTCTCAGAGTCCCATTTTCGAACACCCTTTTCTGCAAAAATGTCCCCAAGCTCATATTTTTTGTGTCCCCCGTCTCTCTCCCGTCTCAGTGGCATTGGGGCGGGGTTTCCTCTCTTGTCAAACTTTGCACAGACTTGGGTGTAAATTCAGGTATTTGAGCTCCACAGACGACTAAATTATCTTCCTATTTGGCGTAATTAAATTATGTGATTTAAAATCTCGTCGTTAAAAATACCAAATGCGAATACTCGGCACTTTGGGTCTCTGGTGGTACTTTTATTTCTCCCGGCACATCAGGAGTTATTTCACATGTAGAAAAAAGCGAACGATCACGTCTTTTTAGCAGAAGATCAAACAGTGCAATTAAGCAAAAAGTTCTGAGAGCCGGGAAAAGTTGGAATACCGCTATTAAAAAAATAAATATCAAAAAAGCAGTATTAACTGTTTAGTTCCACCTCCGCCCACCCTTCCCCCACCTCCCAAATGTCACCTTTTGGAGTTGAGTTAGCTGCTGGTTCTGGGTTATTTATCCGTGCCGAGCTGCTGAGGGGTCCGATTCTGGTCCCGGGGTAGTTCCCAGTGAGGCGGTGCTGGAGCCAGGGACCGGGGGTCCTGGCAGTGCAGCCGTCCCTACCATCACCTCTTGGTCAGGCGAAGCGAGGCGAAGAGCAGCTGCCAGCCTGCTGCAGATCTGCTTCCCAGGCTGGTTTTGTCTTCCGGGAAAAAGAGTGGTTACTGTAAAATGTTCAAATTGCTCGGATGGAAACTTTCCGGTGTGTTGGAAATATGTAAAGACAGAAACGACAATGACACCGCTTCGAAACGTAACTTTTGACTACCCAAAAAGCCAGAAAACCCTTCAGGACCTGGTAGTGAATGACAGTCATTTCCATACCGCTCCGCTGAAACTGAAACGTGTGTGGTTGGGGAGCTTTAGACTTTACTTTTCCATCACTTCTGGAGAGTGGGGGAGTCCTTTATCGCCGCCTGTCCTGCCGTCCATGCTACGGGGCGGCGTGTCCATTTCCCGCGAGTTTCCCAGCGGGGCAGCGGAGTCTCCCCTGCGGCCGGGATTCATTTTCCCCGCTTTCCCCTTATCCCTTTGGCTGACCTGTGCAGGACAGAGGGATAGGATACGGCCGGTCGCTGCACCGCCACCGCTACACGCTGCCACCTGCCCTGCGCGCCCCGGCCAGGGACAGTGGTTCTGCAGCTGCTTCCAAATGGTTAATGTTTTGTTGGGCGTTTTTTTGTCCTAAATATTTTTTGGTTTTTTTATTGTTATTGTTTCTCTGCACAAGCGTCTTGTCTTTTCTCGCAGGCACTGGAGCCAGTGAAGGCAGTGGGTGTGCAGGCAGCTGCGGCAGCCCGGAGGTCTCACCTGTCTCCCGCTCTCCTCTGAACGCTGCCGTGAACACGCTGGCAGTGCCGGTGATCCGGCTCCAGCTGCTGCTGCTGGTCAGTATTTACCACCAGAAAGTTGTTTATTGTTTTTATTTACAGGCAGAAAATGCAAGGGAAAAAAAAAAAAAAAAGAAGTAAGCATCTTCGGCCATTTTCTGCAAACTTGACACCCCGAGCTGCGAGTATGTCCATGCTCGGACTTTCCTGGGGGAGCTGAAGCGTTGCTGATCTTTCCCTGAGCACAGTAACTGCAAACGCCACAGCCGGGCAGCAAAGGAGCTTGTGGGTCCCATCGGCAGAGCCCCCAGCTCCTTTTCCCGAGCTTGTCTCTGTAACAGTGGCCATGGGCTATCCCGGGGCACGATTAACGCTTCCCGTGGCCCTGGAGCTGTCGCCGAGGGCTGCAGTCGCTAAGTCCCTCCGTTTCGTGCCGCCTGGCCGGTATCCGGGGAACAAACCTCGCCCTAGGGCACCCCGGGGGACAGGTGGCATGGGTACCCGCGGAGGAGCTGTGACAGTGCCGGCACAACGCTGGCACTACGCTGGGACAGTTCACGGCAGTTCACTGAGAAAGTCTGGGACTGTGGTCGGGCAGTGCTGGGACAGCTGGGGCGATGCTGGGACAGTCGGGTGCTGTATTGGAACCGTTGCGATAGTGCCGGGGCATCCCGGAACGGTGCTGGGACGAAGCTGGGTCAGACTGGAACTGCCCTGGCACCGTTCGAGACAGTGCTGGTACAATCTGGAACTGTCTTGGGACAGTCCTGGCGCAGACTGGGACAGGGCTGGAATAGTGCTGGAACAGTTGGGACAGTGCTGGTGCCTCTTAGGACGGTGCCGGGACGGCTGGAGCAGTCCCTGTTGCGAGAGGGCAGCGCCGGGAGGCGCCGGGTCGGGCGGAGGCCGAGCCGGGCAGGTGATGCGGGAAGGAGAGAGCTGCTTGTGGCACCGCCGCCACGCCAGGGCCGGGCCGCGGAGGGGCTGAGCCTCGGCCTCGGTTTCTGCCGCTCGCAGCGGAGACAGTCCCGGGACTCTGGCGGCTCGGCCCCGGCCCGGCTCGGCGCCTCTGCGGCCGCGGCGAAGGGTCCGTGTGGGGAAGGGCTGGCCTGCAGAGCCGGCCCCGGGCTCTCCGCACAGCTCGCCCAGGGCTTCTTACAGCTGGCCGCCGCCTCCCCCCGGGCTCTCCGGTAACACGGGGCTGCCGAGATGCGGCGTTCAAAAAGTGTCCGCATCCCTCATATCTTCCATGTGAAAATAGATAGCTAGCCCAAAGCTGGAAAAGGCGGTTGATAACATCAATCCCTTCTGACTTCTGTACAGCTGCACCAATATACCTTGTGGTTTCCTCCCTCGTTCGATTTTTCTTTTGCCTCCCCCCCTTGGAGAGCCCGGGCCGCCGCCCGCGCCGCCCCGCCCCCGCCGCCGGGCCGCCCATGCGGGTCACCCGAGGCGGCACCGCCGGCCATTCCGCTCCGGCTCGCTGGAGCTATTCCACCGATACTCCTCTATTGAAATTGCTAGTGATTTGCCCTCTCAAAAGCCAGTGGCTCTGAAAGATCTTCTTCATTACTTTTGCTTAGAGATGTAAAATGAAGTTTTTTCTTGGCCATAATAATTTAGCGGACCAAATTGATTAAAGAAGTTTGCGTTCTACAATCCCGTGGGACAATTTTAATCGTCAATGAAATGTTACTTGACTTGGCAGTGTAAGAGTGGGGATTTGACTCATCAAGATGTAAATAAAAAGTAAACAGAAAAAGTGTTTCCCTGCATACATCTGAATGTATATTTCTTCCTTCTAATAAATTAATTAATTTTACTTCGCAGTCATAAATTAATAAGTGTTCTAGAGGGAACTGAAGGGAGAGTAACCAAAATGATTAGTGTATTAAATGGCTAATGTATGGAGAAACTTTCAATACCTCTAATGTGCATCTGCATAGATAGAAATGAAAGTATTTGGTTAATGAAATGTGTGTGCTTGTGGCTTTGGAGATTTGCAATGTGCAAATGTTATAGTACTACTCCTGCTGAAGAGCTCACTCATACTAGCAGTGCTCAGTGCTTCAGGATGATGCTAGTTACTGGCCTAGAATTCAAACTACTTTTGAATTCTTGCTTCAAGTTATGCAAACTCCAGAGAGAAATGAGATTTCAGCCACTTCACATGTCTGGCCAGTTATATTACCTGGCTCTGCATGGTTTATTGTGCAACTGTGTATTTATCACTCTTCCGAGAGTCCAGACTTTCTCATGTATTTTACAACAAATTGAAGCGCTTGATTTGGAACTGTCTATCCTACCTTAGAGGCCAGATTACTGACATGATATCAAGCTAAAAGTAAAAATTTAAAAATGTTATATGAAAAGGAAATCTTGTCAGTCTAAAATGATATCCAGAAAGTATTTGCTAACCAAAAGCTAGTTACCTCATTTGAGTAATTTTAGTAAATACAGTGTGGTGTTTATTGTGTTGATTTTTTTTTATTTTTACTCTTCAAGTGAGTGGCTCAGCAATATGTGACACTACAAAAAGTGTAAGTTGAGACAATCAGTGCATGGTTTACACACAACCGTTTCTGGTACACCTTGGCTATCTGTAATACAGATCTCAGATAACAGACCAACAACACCTAGTTCACTTCCAAGAAGTATATTTAGTTCAGAAACTTAAGCAAAGTTTTCCACATGAGACCCTTATTCACCCGAGAGCATCTTGAATTATTTGGTGCTTGGGTAGCTCAGATGGGACCACAGGCCTAGATCCCCAAATGTCATCTGGGGTCCTTGGGCATCTGACTCCTGTTTAAATATTTATTGCTGATCAGTAGGAGGTAAGTATCTGAATAGCTTCAGATTCTGAGCCTGATTTTTTTTTCTTAGGCATTATATCAGAGATCTCTCATTGCACCTGTAAATGTACACTTGCTAGAAAGTAACCCTGGACAAGAATATCCTACTTCTAATGAACAAGCTTTATCTCTTCTGCTCTAGTGGCCTGCACTGCACTGTTAGAGAACTCAGCCCCATTTTGTAATTGGCAGGAGGTGAAAGTATTTCATCAGTAAATGTCTTTGTTCTTCACAACAGGAGAGAAGCATAAGTCCACTGAAAAGCAGTCTCTAAGGTTAATTCCATATATCCATATATCCATATAATTCCATATATTGGAAGGAAAAAATGAAATCTCAGAAACAGTGAAAGAAAGTATGGGGGGGAAAGTGAAAAAAAATACAGTGCAAGAGCACAGCAAGAATGAGAAGAGGAAGGCATATGTTTGAGATACCATGGGGCATATATAAATCAATATATAGATAGACAACTTACATAATGTTCTCAGAGCTTGTTTTATAAATATGAGAATAGAGAGAACCGTAGTTGAGGGATATTCTCCTGAATATGAGTAGGTAGAAGTTTTGTGCTTAATAGAAGCTAGTTTCAGCTGCAGTAGAACCCTTCACTAATGCAGTGCCATTCAGAAGGACTTATCTGAGAGCAGTAGTTATGTCTTTATAATAATAATTTCAAGGAAGAAATGACTTTTCATTTTTGTCATTAAAATAGTTGGTTTTATTGTATTTTTTTCATTTATTTCTAAATTTGGATGACAACTGCAGGAACAGGTATGGCGCATAACAGATGTCTGGCTGATTGGCCTATCTCCACATCCCAGCTGCTTGCTCACCTCATGCCAAGTTTGAGTGAAGTAATGGGTCTTATGTGGTCTCCCAAAGCTCAACAGATTGTGGGTCAGTCAAGGGATTCCTATCAGGCATGAAGCAGTCTGCACAGGAGCCTTCCCTTAACAGTGAATGCTAGCCCAGAAACTCTCACCAAGGAACTGTAATTCATAGTACTCTTCAGGAACATGTTTTATCATGCAGAAGGCTATTACATGGAGATAATTTAGAATATATGGGTTATTGATATCACATGGCTATGCACACTAATTGTATTGGCTGATTGAAGGAACAGGACAAGGCTAATTAGGAGAATTTATTTTTTTTAACACTAGCCCTGCATGTTGTGCTGCCAGGATCATTGCCCTCACAGAGCTCTCTAGAACACATACGTGCACTTTCCACCTTACTATGAAAGTCATCTACTGGGAAAGTTTGTGATTGTCTCTACTCCTTCCTTTTGGAACCCTAGGTCTCTGAGGAAGGAAAATAAGCATGTCATATGAAAACCCCCTGAAGTTTGTGCTTGATACTTTAACTTCCCTTTGCAAGGCAGCTGCTGCCTTTGCACGTGTGGGAATCTGGTGAGCCGTGCAATCTTAGGCTGAGGATTTCTATTCACTAGGGATTAGCTGAACTGTTTTCCTAAATCAGTCACCAGATCTGGATTCCAAATTAACAAAGTGGTGCTGAGCAATAATGTAGACTGTAGGTAGCAGCTGTGCAAATTTATTCACTGAAAGCATTATAAAAGCAGGCTGTATAACTGCCTTAGCTTTAGTGCAGTGAACTCTGAGCAGTAGGGGACTTACTGAATTTATAACAAGTAAAAAGCTCAGGTTCTTTCAGCTTCCAGGATGCTGAATGAGAAGTGCTGGTCTTTGCACAATTACTCTAAACACAACTGCCACAACAAAAAGTTTAGAAGATGCAGAATGACTGCATCCTAGAAAATAGAGGTAAAAGGGACCCCAGAGATCATTGAACCTCTCCCTGTGCCCTGATGATCTGTTAGCCTTTGTCTTTTCCATTTGTCTAGCCTGTTCCTAAAGATATCCATGGATGGAGATTTCACACACTCCTCATGCAATCTATGCCAGTGTTTAACCACCCCTGATGTTGGAAGTGTTTTCTTGGCGTGTCTTCTGTAGTCATCTGTAGACTAAACCATGCCAGTTCTTTTGCATTTCCTTCATTGATGTATTATTTTTTTTAACCTCTGACAATTCTTCTCTCTCTTTTCTGAACTCTGTCCAATTTCTTTTTTACCATATCTCAAATTAGACTCAGTATTCCTTCTAAGACCTTGCCACAATTCAAGTCTCCCAAGGCTATCTTACTCTTTACTCTTACTATCCCACTGTGGGGTTTACTCTTTTTTACTATTTTTATTGCAACAGCACTGTTGATTAAATCCTGGCTATGCTCCCCTATCTCCTTTCTATGGGGCTGCTGTCTTACCACCTCTTGCCTAGACTTTATTTGTTTAGTGTGAAAATGCAGGACTTTGCATATGTCCTTACATAAGTTTGCCACCTATTTTTAAGACTATTTCTCCAAATTGTCAAGATAATCTGAATTTAAGTCCTATTTTCCAGTGAGCTGGTGGTCTCTGTGGGATTATCTGCAGTAATGAATAAGCATATTTTATCTTCCTTCATTCAGGTTGTTAATGGAAATATTGAGAAGCCCCAAATTTAGCATGTATTCCTCAGGAATTCTACTTTATATATACTTCCATTTCAATTATTAACCATTGAGAAATGGTTCTAGTGAATGCCTTCCCAGCCAGTTTGTACTTGTCCTATATCAGCTTCCTTTAAACTGTGTTTTTGTGTCTGAGGGAGAAGGATAATACATGTCAGTGTCAAAAACAGTCAAGATATGACACCTCCTGCTTCTCCCATCTGTTATCCTGCCACAGAAGGAAACTAGATTCCACCTAGTCTTATCCAGAAAATGCCATATATGCTTAATTCAAGTCTTTATGAGGCCTGGAGCACCAGTTCCCAAACTGTGGCCTCAAGTGAAGGCTGGGCCTTTGAGGGGATGCACTAACCTGCCTGAAATCAGACTGGAGAAGTGTGGCTCACAGGCTGAAGTACATGTGCCAGGGTTACTGTGGTGTCAGAGTCTCAGCAGTGGGATTGCTAGAGCAGTCTGATGTGAGACAATGCCCTTAAGCATTTTCCATCTGTCTTTTCTACAGGTGAGCTTGGTGTCTTAAAACAGGCTTGAGCCAAGTAACATTCAGAAGCTATTTGTAGCAAAACAGTTGGATCATTGGAACACACCAAAAGAAAAATAAAACATTGAAATATGACTTTCATTCAGATATACAATGAAAATGCACAGAAGATGACCTGCAGAGGGGAAGGGGAGATACAACTTGCAGCCAGAGATTGAAACCTGCAGTCATTTCCTTGATCATCATTATAAGGGCATGCCAAGATGAAACAAATATGAGGGAAAACTTGGTACACATTATTGTAGCCTAGAGTTATACTCTGTGTACCATGTCACATCACACTTCTTTTCGGTCAGTAGAGAGTAGATCCTTTGAATATATAACTCATCTAGTCTATTTTAGAGAGGAGATGCACCCATAAATACTCAATTGTGCAGAGAATGATCTGACAGGTAAGATGTAGACATATGTATTTTACGTGTCTAATGTTACGCTTTTTTTTTTTTTTTGCTTTTCTTTGTTTCAGATGCATAACAAATCACTTCTCTTCTCTCAATTCTTATGGAAAGAGGGGCACTATCTCCACATTTGGAATGTGCTGTTAATTTGAATTTTAGGAAACCTTGATATCAGCAGGGCTTTATTTAAATATAGAATATCTAAATGCTCCAATTATAATACCAAAAACGTCTACTCTGCTTGATATATCACTTCTCTCATAACTGCCATAATTTCTCTTGTTGCCTGGTTAAGAACTGCAGGTTTAGATCAAGTCTCTCCTGGCTGAAAAGGTTTTAAGAAAGAGGATGGCTTCATGGCTCACATTAGGGAGTTCCAGTTGAGAAACTGCCACTGTGTTATCTATGAGACATGGAAGTTAATCTCAACAGATTTCTAATGCAGATTTACTGAATAGCAATAAACACCTGTGCAGATACCTAGGGTGTAAATCCAATACATAGTTCACTTCCTTTGATTGATCCAGATTAGTTCTCTCAAAGTGCCTTGCCTAGACAAATCCTGAGCGTGTCTTTGATCTGCTAACAGGTAAACTGCCAGTGCCAGAGTATCTGTGGATCTGGGTGTCACGTGTTACTGATGGAGTTCCAGAGGACAGTGCCTCTCCCACTGGCTTCTACATTTCTATTTGAGGGGTTATAGAAGCAAAGTAATGGCATTGAAATTTAATTTTAATCTGATAGATCTGATGACTTTTTAAATATATAGGGTCACAGTATTAAAATTCAGTAGCACATTTTCTACTTTTTAAAGCTTGAAATATAAACAACCAGCATGCAGAACAGCAGTTTTTATAGGGGTTTGCCAAGGCACAGAGAAGAGACATTTTATGCATCCATTTACAGCAGTATGCAGAGCATGAAACACCTTTTATGCTTGAATAAAAGTGTTCTGTGGTGCAAATAAGAATGTCTGTCCTGAAACTGAACTGGAAAATTCAATTCAATTAAACTCTAAGTTTTGGTAAAAAATCCTAAGAAAAAGATAAAGTAACATGATAATTAATTTCAGGAATGAAAAAGCATAGGCAGAAGCCACAAATGTAAAAGGACACTTGGCTTTAAAATGCTAATTGCCATGTTCATAATTCTCTTCCCAAACATCACTTTGCTGGAAGGCTCTGTATTATTGCCATTGGACCTCACAGAAGTGGTGAGTTACTGGCTGGTGTTATTTAAAAGAATGAGAAAAGGTAGAATGTTCTAATCCTGGACATGACACAGTGCTGTAGTCAAAGACAAGTCTCTAAAGTTACTTGTTATCACAGAATTACAGAAAGCAGTGCTAGAGCAGATATGAGGTCTCCTCCTTCCTTCTTATCAAGGCACATTAAATATCCTGTGTTCTCTGTAACAGAGATTTGACTAAACTGCTTTCCAATACCTCCAAGGATGGAGATTGCAGAACCTCTCAAGGTAATTAAATCCAGTGCTTAATCATTTTAGAAAACTGTCCTTTTTGACATTTGCAAATTACACATACAAGCCTGAACTGCAACCTGAGTCTCTTGCTGCAAGTTAAGTCCATTGCTACCTTTTCTGGATCTTGATTGGAAAAGGATTGAGAATAACTTGCTTTTCTTGACCCCAGCCATTCTTGCAGCTTTACATTTATTTTCCATCTTTCCTTGTGTATTCCTGGATGCAGTATAACCTGTGACAAAGAGAATGAAGGATCCCTTCATATGCCTTGTCAGGCGTGCATCCCATCATATTATGACTGTTTTGTTTTGGTTTTTTATAACCAATTGACTCTGTTGATTAATCTTCAGTTTATGAAATTTTTTTTCCTCAGAAGTATTCCTTAGACTATCATCCTTCAAGTGCTACCCAAGTGCAGGATTTCATTCTTCTCTCAGTAGAATTGTCTCCTATTTTAAGACCATTTCTATTTTCTTTTTTTTAGGGTAATTTCATTCATCGCTAAGCTAGTCTGGAATCTATCTGTCAGTGAGAGTTGTGAGGCATGGGAGAGGTGTTAGATGTTTACCTTTTGGGTAACTGTAGATTTCCACAAGTGACTTGAGTGTCTAAATGCCCTTCGTGGTCATACAATCATAGATCACAGAATCATTAAGTCTGGGAATAACCTGCAAGATCAAGTCCAACATTTGATCTAATATCACCATGCCCACTAAACCATATCACCAAGTGCCACTTCCAGTCATTTTTGGAGCACTTCCAGGGATAGTGACTCCACCACTTCCCTGGGCAGCCTGTTCCAATGCTTAACCTGTCTTTCAGTGAAGACATTTTTCCTAATATCCAACCTGAACCTCCCCTGAGGTAGTTAAACTAGTCAATAAAGTCAACGGAGCTTGGAGACAATTAATCTCACTCTTATTTAAACATCTACATTAGGTCAGCTGAACAGATTATTTATTTTACCCTTTATCAGTAATTAATGTTAATTCATTGCAAACCTATCAAAGGAAGCCTTTAGGTCTACACTTGCTTGGAAGACATTATGAAAAAACATCATAAAGCTCTCTTAGAAACACATTACAGCAATTTTATAGATTGAGCAGTAGGAACTGGAAGTAGGAGCACCAATTATGCCTTTCTTTCTCATCTCTTTTGTTCACATGGAACAGCTCTGCCTCTCATCTACCTACTCCTAGTTTTTAATTATGAAAATATTGTGGAGGAATCTTGTTACAGAGCAAGATTAAAAGCTTGTTTTTCTTTGAGTCTGTTAAATCACAGAATGTATACTTTCTCTGCAAGGACTCCACCCAAAGGTGAAAAGCATCCCCAAACTTTACAAATTTTTACTTTTTTTGTTCCTTGGCAAAGTAGTAGAACACTCCTAGTATTTACTTGGATATATTAATTAGGAATAGTTTATTATTACTGTAATTCATAGTTACTATATTTTTTGTCATAGGTGTTTTTCTGTGTTTGTTGGCAAATAAGTAAAATAGTAGTTAATATATATGCATTTTCCTTTAATGGTCAACTTTATGAAATTCTCAGGCTTTAAGCCATATTTGAAAGGTGTATGACATGATGGACATAATCCCTGTTCTCCTCTTGAGAAGGTCACATTCCTTTCCAATGTACAGTTTGACATTCTTTGTGAATACCCAGAGAAGACTTGGGAGTCAAAATTTTAGTTTTTGTGATGTGTAAGAGTATGATGATATCACCTCTGAGGTGCATCTGTGCCATAGGGCTCCAATGTTTTCCTCTTCTAAAATGCAGATATCTGAGGTGGGATTCTTATAATCTAGTTGTAGATGTCTGCAATATGAATGTTTGTATCTAAGCACATCACCTTAGGAGAGGAGTACATACTTCTGGGCAATTATTCATCTTACCTATTTTTGACATCTCCTTTTTGGTGGGAAGAACCACATGTTAGAATTGTCTACTTCTCTCTTCTTGTGCCCTGTTAATGAGAGGGCTGAGGCCAGCCATGGTCATCAGCTGTGCCCATGTCCAGTGTTTCCAGAAGACCAGTGCTGTAGCAGCAGTCAGCTGTCACTGAGGCCCACAGGAAAGGGGGGACAGCTCTGGGCTAGCCTTGGAGTCACCCTCATTGACACCAAACACTGAAGCAGAGCATTACAGCTGGCAGTGGAGTTTGAACTCTCAGAAGCAAAAGCATAACTAATTTTAGTTTTTAGATTTTCAGTATCTTCTCAGTCATTGATAAAACTCTCATCTTCAAAGCATAATGTCCAAGTGTTTGGGACATTTTTATTTCTACATCTCCTCCCTTTGGCCCTGATGGTATTGATGTTCTTGGATGATATCCCTGGACTAGATTCACTCTCGAAGTGCAAACAAACCCACATTTACAGGGAGAAAGTGTCCTCCTTGTCTTTTCATTTGGCCACAGGAAGTATTTTTCATCATAGGTTGTAGTGAAGAACTAGAGTCCAGCCAATCCCTCTGGTGCCTTTGTTGTCAGGAAAAAATGATCTGTCTAAGTCCATTTAGTGGGAATTTCAGCCAGACACTTACAAGTGCTGTTTCTTTGTTATTTTCTCATTATGTGTTTCCTAAGTTTCTAAAGGTCTTGACATACGTTCTCTACCAATAAGAAAAAAATCCCTCCTCATGAGATTTAAGTACGTTGCTTTTATCGTTAATGGAGCCATGTTTGAGCATCTGTCGTCATGTTCACTAAATCATCTGTCAATGAAATCCACATTTTTAGTAGCCATTACCTCAGCTCAGGGATAAATGACGTTCTAGCTTTCATGTCTAATCCTCCATATTATTTTCAGGTGGATAGGGTAACACTGAGGCCACATCTTAAATTTATTCTAAAGGTGGTTTCAGATTTCTTACTAATCAGTATATCTACTTACCAATGTTTTTTCCCATGACTCAATTCACCAGCAAAATTTTGATCGTTTGTGAGAATACTGCCATAGCCAGACAGAGCTCTTCCACAAATCTGTGATGGTCTTTGCTCTCAAACAGCCTTTGTTGTTCAGGATAAAATCTCAGAGGTAGCATCAACTTCAGACTCATTCAAAATGAGTTAGCAGACTTCTTCAGAGCCACATTTGATGCTATCAGATCCACCAACCCATCCCAAGGCATGCACAACTTGAGCACAAGGCTCTGCCTCAGCCTGTGCTGGCAGGGTTGCAGTAGCTGAGGGCTGTAGAGACACTGTGCAGTCATTGATATTCCTATTTATGAAGCATTACACGTGCTGGCAGCCCAAAGGCTTGAGGGACACCAACTCTTCAGTCTTTGTAACAATGAATGGCTTGCGTTTTCTGCTGTGAGAGCACCCCTAATGGAACACCCAGAAAGAGCTTCACAGGTGCCAGAACTTGAAGGAGGAAGAGGGTTTGCCTCTGTGACAGCTCTTCGATACATTTCTGTATTAAACTCCCACCACTGTCCCTTCTGTTCCAGGGGAGAAAGGCTTGTCATGGGGACTGGGAGCTGCTGAGTAACATGGTGGATATCTGTTTTTGTGCTTGTGGGATGGAGAGCAGAGCTGAGCAGGTAATGCACTCACCTTGCTGGGGCACATAACAACACTAGAAATATTTGAATTCTTATGCAGAACAGACATTCCCATTTAGAATGGGTCTTACCTGCATAAAGCATCCTGAAGTATCTTAGGTTCTACAAGGTCAGTGATGCTCTGTATTATTCCTTGTAAAACACTCTATGAAACACTGCGCTGTATCTTTGCCAGGTATTCTCATTGTTACTATTATAAACAGCCAACAATGTGTGGTTGCTAGCACTATTACTATGACTTTTTCATGGGAATTAGACCTCATTAGAAATCAGAAGCAGGATTTGTTTTGTGTACTGATAATTTTTCTTGATTAAACCCAGTAATATATGGCAAGATTACATGCCAACCCACAGAAATCCTTCACAGCTGTTATTTTAAACCTGTATCAATGAACAGTTTATTCTGAAGCATTTCAAATGTGTATGCATACACATGATATTCATATATTATATATATATAGGTAGTGACAAAGCAAGTAGTTTAATGTGTTTTATGGGTCCAGCCTGGAGTTCTGTATACATGAACCTGTGTGTGGTCAAGGAGCCTTGCATACTTTTGAACTTTAAGTTGGCCTAATAGAAGATATCATAATACAGTGCTTGCTTTGTCAATCCTGTTTTGCTGGCTCAAAATGACTTGCAAGATTAATTTTTCAATTTTTATCATAAAACCCAAGAAAAAGAAGTGTTTACTTACTGCAAGGAGTTGATTCCATGTTAATGACCCTGAAAGAGGCTTGTACACAAGGTACAGATTGTTGCCAATTGGATGTATATTCATGTTACAGAATATGAAAATGTGAAGTTATACCATGTTGAAAATTTTGTTAGAAGTTAAAAAAGCTTTTAAGCAATCATACTGTGTGTTTGATGGTGGAAATTAGTATGAATGTTTCTGGCAGTGGAATGATGTGACGTGGTTATGCATTTCTGTTTTCACTGCCTGCTCAATATTGGCCTTTTACAAATACAGATTACCATGTCGATGGAAGGAATTTACAGCTTTGGCCCCCTTGTCTCACTCTGTGTTACAGCTCCTTTTTTTTTTTTTTTTGTACTTTATGTTACATATACTCCCAACTGCATTTTTCTGACAGAAAAAGGAAAAGTCTGTGGATGGAGATCCTGAAAATGTGTGAGCTTTACTATTCAATTGAATGAAACGAGTATTATTTCCCACTTACCTTGATTTCCTGTGGGGTGAAATGTTGCTCCTCTGAAATGAGTAGCAAACACTCTGCTAAGTCTGACAGGATGGAGAGTCCATCAGCGATCCCTTACCAGCTAGTGACATTGTATACTGGAAGCTCAGAAAAAAACAGCCCTTGATGATGATAATAATGATAGAAAGAAGTCAGAATTTAGGACTGTCAAATAAAACTGTATATATGATATGTTTAATATTGTTAGTTTTGGGGCCTCACAACCCAGATAGAACTGCAAGACCCATTTGTGTTCTGTGGGCTGTTACACTACATCTCTTACTTACCTCATCTTGTGGGCAAGGAGCTGCTTGCTCTGACTTCATGGAATTGCAGCTGTATTTGTGGAGTGCTCTCGTCCTTTGGCACTGCCTCCCCTGTACATTCATACAGTTTAAATGCACCAGCACTTTCTCTGGAAGCAAACTACAAAATTTGTCTTTAATCCTGATGCAATGCATATTCAGAGTTTTTTATTTTCCTGGAGTTCAGTTCCACAGGAAAACATACTTGACTGGTGCTCCCACCAGCCAGCTGTGGTTTATAATGGCAATAATTAACAGCAAGGTGCTGCAACAGAAATGGGGAGCAGAGAAATGCAGTCCAGCAGCTTCAGAGATATGATTTTTTTCACTTCTAAGGATTTCAAAATGCTTAACAAACAATATTACAGGCAGGATGGGCAGCTGTGGCCATGATGGAGGTACCTCTAGTGCTTCCTGTTTTAATATTCTGTTTTAGGGGTTTTTTTTTTTGTTTGTTTGTTTGGTTGGTGTTTTTTTTTTCCAGAGCTCTGCCAATGTGGATGTATTTAGGTTAAATTTATTTTTGTCCAATGTCAGTCTCTAGGTTTTTAAACTTTTGAATGGAAAAGCGGTTGAATATTTATAAGAAGAAGGCTAGATTTTTGCTTAAAAAAAAAAAAATCTTACCCCTGTATTTTTGAGCTAAGTCGGGCCTTTTTCTGCCTTTGAATCAGGTATGTATGTGCCTTTTGCCATCCTCACAAAGCCTTTCAAGTTTGGTTTCAAGGCATGGAAAAAACCACAGTTACCAAATATCCCATAGAGGTTTACTAAAGCCTAACAGCAAATATTTCCAGAGATTTCATCTTCTCCGCCTTGCACAGCTCCTTCCCCTGATCAGACTTTCCATACACCGTCCTCACAGGATGGCTTGAACAGTCACTAGCTGGGGGCACCGGAGGCCAGAACTGAGGCAACCCCTCTTGTCTTGTCCCTGGGCGTTACTCTGAGCCACAGCGAGGCTCTGCAGTGGAACCAGGAGTAGGGAGCCAGTCCCTCCTGAGCTGGCATGCATCTCAGGGATCCCAAATTTTAGTTTGTATGCTGTTGGCAAGCCTCCAGCACAGGTTCTCTTGGCCACTAGCCTTAATGCACAGAGACAGTTGGGCAACCTCAACGAGACCCTGAGCAACCACATCTAATGGTGAAATGAGTCCTGCTTTCAGCAGGGGGTGGGAACACACAGCATCCTGAGGGTCCTTCCCAGCTTGAGTGAGTCCATGGTTCTGTGGTTCTTTACTGGCCATTTCTCCACTAGTGTGTGTAGGCCTGAAGGCAACATCCTAGTTGGTGGGTTTCTGTGGGTATGATGCACATACTGGAAATAATATTTATTACTTTATTTTTAAAAACAAGTGCATTCAAAACACCTCATTAAGATAATATTCAAGATGCATGGACAGGTATCCTAAAATTAAGATTAAAAAAATGATCTCTGCAACCTCAGTATGCTTCCAACATATGTTTGCATGGAAACACTGACTAGTTTTGTGATTGCACTGTGTTTTCCCTCATATGGCTTCATCTCTATATTTAGCATGAATCTACTCTGGAGATGAAGCAGCAACAAGAAGGATTGGTGCATGCCAACTGCAGAACTCTAGCTCACTTGTTGAGAAGGTGCAAAGTATTTTTCTGAATGAAACAGGGCATGGTAGAAAAAGAAAACAAGATCTCTGGGTTTAGGTATTTAAAGTCTGTTCTGGAGAGTATCCTTGCCTCTTCTACTGTCTTCCTGTGTGGTAATGGGCAGACATTTCCCCAGTGCTTATTAATTCCAAAAGACCCTTTCTGCTTGTTCCAGTAGTATCTGGAACAAGATGACTGTGCAAATGTCATCCAGCAATCACAACTCTTTCTTCAGTAATGTCATCCATGACTTTCCATCTAATAAAGCTTTCACCAAGTCAGGTTAGGTAATTATTACTTCCTTATATCTGTTTATCATCTAATATTCACCTTCTATTTCTACTTAATAGTTATAAATATTTATAAATAATTACTTGTCAATGAATTGGGCAAACTATCTTGAAAATCTCTGAAATTCACTGAAATATTCAGGCAGCACATGAGATTGTTTTTCAAACCACAGCAGGCTTAATTACATCCTGCAGTTCATTCATTTGCATGGAAGTCAATTGGAGTTTTACTTGTGGAAATTCTACAAGATCAAAAATAATGCCCAATGGGCACATAGCTCTATAGTAGAAAATGTCAGATCCGTGTGATAGTATTTCTGACTTCTCATCAGTTAGACTGTCTCTACTCCCACACCTTTTCTCTCTTTCTCAATTAGCTTTTCTTGCATTTTTATGTGAGTGGTTTTCTTTTTTTTTAAAAGGGTTCTTAGAACTTGCTCTATATATGGTACACATTTTCATTTATAGATCACTGAAATGGATAGGCAGATAAATAGGGTTTTCTGAGCTCGTGAAATATGTAGCATAAGATAAAACCCTCTTCTAAGTCTGTTTTGTGAAATGTATCAAATGATATTTTTAAAACTATATTTCTGGAGTATATTTTCAGCATTTTTCATTGCTGTTCTTGATCTATGTTTGACAGTCCCTTAATCTGTCTGATATAAACAGAATGAATAGCAGCATCTAAAAATATGGAAATATGGCTTCAGGGACTCCTTAGGAGGTTACTTTGTAAGTGTACATTTACTAGTTCATCTGTAAATTTATTTTATGAGGTGTTTAAACCTCAGGAAAACTGAAAAGCATAATATTAAAGCCTGGTTTACATCTACTGAAGTCAATGGGAACTTTGCAATTTACTTTAATGGTAGCCTATGTCCTCTAATTATGAAAGGGGCAAGGCTGATATACACAAAACCACAAGGAGAATTCTCTGTTTCATCATATCCTAATTCTGTTTGCAGATGCATTTGCAAAGCACAATGCGGTTTGTTCATGGATTAAACCATTCAGTGTTTGGACCTAATCCTGAACCACATTGATACTTTAGGTTGTGTTTTCCTTCTCGGAAGATCACAGACTGCTCATTTTCTCTGGGGCTCATGGAGGTGACAAGGTAAGAAATACAGCCAAATGTGCAGATTTTCAAAAGGCTTTTGAAAATTACACTTTTGGTTTTTATCTTACCTCTGCCCTATGGTATGAGTAATGGAAGAAGTTAATAAAGCAGTTTTTTTCCTAATTGTCTTGTTTTTTTCATGTGATCTGTTTCGACAAGGTTCCTGGAAATGCGTGTAGTATCTGTAGCACATATGTACATCTTTTCCCTCAGGGTTCACTGCAGTGTAGTAGAAAGTTTCCACCACAATATAGTAATTCCAGGCATCATTTTTTTAGTGTTAGTGAAAGTGAGTGGCAGTACACCACAACAAAAAAAAAGACTCCCAGAATTTAGCTTTTTTTTAATATTAGTGTAACGAGCACAGCAGTCTGAACTGGCTAGATATGGTAAGTAGTTTGTAGTAGTTAATAATGCTAGACAAAAATTCCCACAAGCTTCTTGCTGAGTCTGCTTCAGATATTACTCATTTGGTGGCCTAAATACCGGTCTTATTTTACACTTTTGATACTTGTCAAAGATTTAGATATTTTGTTGGTAACTGGAGTTGGTAGAGCTGCAGATACGAGTTTGACACAAGTTTCTGGCTGGGGTCATGCTCAGTTGGAAAATACCACTTGTGTGGGGTGGAACTGATCAGAGGGAGCTGAGCTGAGGGGCTGCTGCCTGGTCCCTACTGCTCCCACCAGCCAGCCCTGGGCTCTCTGCTGGGGTGATCTGACTGATGGCATGGTAGTAAAAGATGAAATGGATAAAGTCACCTCCTCCCTCCAGCCCCCACGTGTCCCCTGCCCTAGCATAGCGAGCTCCCACCTTGTCCATGCAGTTGGCCAGCAGCACTCTGGCTTCCTGCCTTTGCCTCCTGCCAGACTGATGGCACATCAGACCTTTGTGGTCCGCCTCCTCGAGCCTACTGAGTCCTCAGGCTGCTGCCCCTTCTGGTTATCCTTCCCCAGGGCTTCACTGGAGACTGCTTTTTTTGAGGTATCCCAGTGTTAGGGCAGCCAGGACTCCAGCAGCTCTGGGGTTTTTGCTGCCCAGTGATGCAATTGCTTTGGGAGTGACCTGGAAATATTGTATACTGTCTTTCTCAAAAAACCCAGTGTGTCATAAATTCTTCTTCAGAAAAAAAAAAAAAAAAAAAAGGTTATTAGTATTTATTGCTGGCCTAAGACAAAATTTGTGTGTGTCAAAACTACTTTTGTAAAAGTTAGTAAAAGAAAACATGTAGAAATCACTCCAGATCGCTGCTGTAGCCCTTAATTAATCTTTATAGTCTAGACATGGACAGAGATCTCTGTAGTATAATTAGAGAAATAAATAACAACTGGAAATTATGCGTCTAAGTGAGACAGACTTGCTAGATGGAGGAAGGTGTGCAGAAGTAGGGATCTATTTCTTAAGGAACCTATGAACATGGTAGATGAAATTCTTCATCAAATGGCCTCTCAGCCAATCCTGTTTTGCCTTAGTTTTGAGGACCACCATAGCTTCTATGGAAGAATAAAAATAAAAGAAATTTCAAGTGCTCACAAGTCTACAGTGTTTACACTAAATATAAGACTAAATAGAAACAGGGCTGTAATTAAGGCTTCTGATTTTGAAGAGGAAAATTTCCATAAACTATATGATTTAATTGCTCAAGTCGTCCAGATTAAGGAGCCTCAGGGTTGAAATGTAGAGGAGGTGTAAAACTTTTAGAGCTTCAGATGTGAAAGCTACCTAGAGCTTATATCCCAAATAAAAGATGAGAGACAGTTGGGAAAAGCACCTTGTCTAATTTGATGGGTAATCATCACATAAAAGATGTTGGTAGGTAATGCAAGGACAGAGGAAAAAGAGGGATCAGAATAGAAAGTTGTATCTCAGAGGCAGGATATGTAGGAATAAAGTAAAAATAAGTGAGAGAAGCTTGAGAAAAATACCAAAAAGTTCTTATCTAGAAAAAATGCGGGAAAGAGAAAGACTCTTGTGCTGTGAAGAGGAACTATAATGTGTGTTGGATAAACTAATGATGATCTGGCAACAGGGCAAAGTATGGAGGCTTACTGAGGGTGTGTAAACAGCAGACAACCTGCCAAAGGGGGAGCAAAGATTAGGACAGTTCATGGGCTCCAATCAGGGTAGTGGGATAACTGTTGTTCAAAATTCAGGCAGAATAGGAATATGAAACCATATGTGTGAATATCTCATGAAGAGGAAAGGGACCATGTGACAAGACAGTTCCCCTGAGTATGAAGGGAGGAAAGACTGTTGTGAAGATTGGCCTGTTATTCTGATCGTAGGGTGCAAAACTTTAAAAAACATATTGAAGGAAGGAAATTTCTATATAGTAAATGTGGGGGAGGAGGGGGAAAATTAATTTTAAAAAGCCCCTACCTTTTAGAAGGTGCAAATCTGGTACTTTGATTTACTGGAAAAGTGACATCTTGTAAAAGCTAACCTTTCTGGATCTCAGTGAAGAGTTTCTGTGGTACAGCAACATATTTGATATATCCCCATAAAATTTGTATCTGAGAAGGACAGAAATATGGGAGTAGGGTAAATGTAAGGTGGAGATAAGCAGGAAATAGCAATTCTCTGATTGAGTTTATCTGCTGGTTTGGGTCAGGTAATTATGCTTTTTTTCCTGCATGGACTGACGTTGTATCCTATGCAGTCTGCTGTATTTAGTAGTCTTGTGCACATACAGAAGGTACTCAGAGCGTGGATTCTCTCTTGCTTTGCTCTTACCAGAGTTTAAAATATATGACATTTTGGCTGACAGTATTTGTCTTTAGATGGAGAACCATAAGTGTCATTCTGGTGTTCAGGATAGGATTGTAAAATGACAAACAACTCTGAGAAAGGGAAACAGTGTAGAAAGGAAGAAAAAGACAATGGGAAAAGCAGAAATACAAAAATATGCAACACTCAAGAACCTTTTAACTTCTGCTGTGCAGGGAACTGTTGAGATTCTGGATCTGTATCACTTTTGGCAGTCAAACTCCCATATAGCACTAACAATTCCCAAGGGGAAGGAAATAGCAGTGTACACCTCCTGTGCTGCCCTGTGGTCTGGACAGGGAGACTCTGCCCAGGAGAAAACACACTGGGCTTTCCTCAGGGGTGTGGAGGGTAGCACATACTTGTGTCTGCAAGCAGATCTGACCTACAAACAGACGTGCAGACAGATGGGTTGGTTCAGGTTTCAGTTTTCAGGAGCTCTGGTTCCCTGCATGGTATTTCACTTTCCAGTGTTGCCCCTGCACCCCCTTGCACACTGGAGACTCCCAGCACTCACCAGCCTTTAGTACTCTGAGGAAATGGACTCACTTCCCCAGTTGTAAAACTGGGTCTTCCAGGCCTCTTCAGGCCAATGTAGAGTAAGTGACATTCCCAAAACTTGTATGTTACCTGGTATTCATCCTTGTGGGACAAATACCTGATCACTGGGAAGGGGCTACACAGACACTGTAACTTCACCAAAGAAGTTACTGCACCCTACAGATAAACAGTTCCCTCTGACTTGACTGCAAAGGGCTATGGTTGGAAGGAGACAAATTCTTCTGAGGCAAATGAAAAAGCACATGCTGATAAAGATCCATACATATACAGAAATTATGTGAGTAAGACAAGTAAAGAAAGCTTGACACAAAAGGGAGGAATGCGAGGACATACTTTTTGAGGGGAAGAATACTGCTAGAAGTAGAGAACCAACTAAAATTAGAGGAATCTGGTTACTAGGGGAAGAAAAGCATGTCAATCGGGCACACATGCAAAACAAGTGAGAAAATGAAGCCATGGTATCATATGCAGCTATTTCTTGTTCTGTGTGTATCAGTTTGAAGTAATGTTTAACTTTGATGTCAGAGGTCACTTCTGCAGAGCCTGTGGCTGTCCCTGAGGAGGTCAGCTGGAGCCAGGATGCCTTTGAGGAAGAGCTTCTTGGTCATAGTGTGGTTTAGCAGCTAAGGGAGTTTGGATGAGCTGTGACTCATCAAGGGGCATATGCTGCTTAGTGGGGGAAGGGATGGAAGGGCTTCTATGGGAAATAATGCTGGAAACACATTGCCAGAAGTGATGAGAGTGCTTAAAAACACTGCAGCTGCAGTGCTCTGGTTCAAACCAGTTTCCCAATAGCTGCTGAATAAGAAGTTGGAGGGGTCTATAGCAGTCACAGACACCTTGTGCATCATCTCAGAGAGCAAGGCTTAAAGGGTTGAAGTTATGAGTGTCCTAGGTGAAATAGAGAGAATGGGACATGAAAGTATTCCCAATTCCAAGTTTATTCCATGCAATGTGAGTTTGATAGGTAGAGTGTAGAGAGGAGGAAAATGTGGCCAGATTCAAAGCTCTTATCCTTGTGCAGAGGTTTATTTGAATCCCAGGCTATCTGTATCCCATGCATGTATTTAATTCCCCACGTATGGCAATAGAAACTAGAATGACTTCTTAAGGGTGAGCAGTAACCTGAGCTCAAACTCAAACTGACCTCTAATCTGACACTTTTGTGTTATCCTTTTGGGATTAGAAGTGTCTTTTTGCTGTAGTCTAGCACACAATGGAGATGGTCAATCACTGATAATGACATGCTCAAGGAAACACTCCTTGAGCTATGTGGAAGCAGCCAGAAAACCTGTTTCAGTAAACCTCCCCAGGCTCCAGCACTAAAAAGTAGGAACACATTTGCACAAGCATTTTTTCTGCTATTTCCTCTTTGCTTTTCAGCTAGCTCAAACCTTGTGGGGATGTCCAGGCTATCACAGATTTGGTGTTAGAACAGTCTCTCTGCTTCCAGCCTGCTACTGTGGTTACCCTGAGCTACTCTAAAAGTATTAGGATGCAACTGGGCCCTTTGTGAAGCCATTGCTTTGTTAAGGAGGTTAAGGAAGATAAACTGCAGTAACCATGTTTCCAGATTTTGATAGTTGTAATTCTAGGTGTGACAAACAAGGACTTTATAAACAAAAGTACATGCAACCATGGGTAAGACTGAAACTCTGATCAACTTTGCAAACAATATGTTTAAAAAAACTCTCCATATCTAAACTATCTTTTGAAGTCTTGTGTGTTTTGTGTTTACGAGTGAGTTTGTAGAAAGGTACCCTCTTTTCATGTGTTTGCATTTCCCAAAATAAAATGAGTTTTTGGAAATCAATCTTTTAACCATCAGAATAGTACAATGCTGCCTGCTTTTCACAGATGGGAGAATTGAAGGGACAGAGCTGTGAAGTTACCCATTCAAAGCTGTACAGAAGGCCAGTGATAAATCCAGGTGTAGAAGCCAAGTCTCCTAAATTGCAGTCTAATGCCATCAACAAGGCAGTGTAATCAACAAGCATGTTTGCCTTCTGATGTTACAATGAGCTATGCCATGACAACTCCTATGTATTAATTTATCCAAGAGGAACACATTTGAATGTGTGTATTTGCCTGTGGTCTTGTAAATACTTTGAAAGATCTCTTTGAGTTCTAATCCTGAATTTAATATATAGTAGTTTTCTTTATAACTGTTTTTTTTCCCCCCAAAAACAGTTTCTTCATAAACTGTGTTTAAAAAATACAGTTTAGAGTCCAACTTCAGAATCTTCTTCAGGTCCTGAGCACTTTACATTTCAGCTTGCCTTTACAGAAGACAGTAGATAGTTTGCAGCTCAGCAAAAGGAAATGGAGTTGTATATTGTTCGTAGCAGTGGAAATCACTTTTAGAAATATTGCTGTAAGTGTTGGAAGTGTCAAAAGCTCAGGTCTGCCTCTGGTTTAGCTGTAGGGGAGGCTATGGCAACAGACCCAGCAGCAGAGGAGCTGTGAGTATGGAAGCCCATTGCAGAGCCCAGCGCTGCCTGGTGCATTGAGCAGTATCTGTCACAGTGCTGGCAAAGGTACATGTGGCTTTCTGTCTCTCATAGTCGTGTCCTCTCATGCTGAGTCAGGAACATGTTGTCTCTGAGATCTAGTCTTTGGGATGGTAAGCACAAATTGTGGTGCTAGCTGCTGGTTTTACTTGAAGTTGAGAGTTTGAAGCAGCCCAGCAGCTTTTTGCAGTGAGTAGGGAGGGTTTCCTTCTGGCTGTTAGCTCAGTCTGACAGAGTGATATTGGGCTTCCCAAAATACAGCTAGCATCCGGCATTGAAACACCATGGAAGCATTGTCCTAGTAGTAGGTTGCTTTGTGGTTTATTAAGAGCAAATATTAAATCCTATTGGAAAATGACATTACCTCTAAAACAAAGTCTTTATAGCACCTTTACAGTTTTCAAATCTTGATTTTCAACAGTTGGCCTGCACATGGGTGATGAGCATGCTCAGAGAATATGTTTAGTTAGCAACAATCAAACCTTTAAAGTATCTGCAATTCATCCATGCATCTCCCACCAGCAGGTGTCATTCTGGAAAAAGGAAAATATTGTAAATTCCTGAACTGGAGAATTTGGCTGTGACAAAGATAAAAAAAGTTTGCTTAAAATATACCTTTTGAAGGATACTTTACTCCAAACTAAAACAGAGAGAAAGCTGGCTGGTCTGCATTTTTTTAACAATCTTTCTGCAGCATGTAATCTTGACCTATAAATAGCAAAGGGCAGACAATTGGTAAGGCAAACCAAAGTGTACTTAAAACCATATTCTGCTTTTTACTGTTTTCAGTGACGTGTTCACCACTGCTTACTCACTGCCCCCACCTCCATGACTATGAAATCAGCAATATTCGTCAATCTTCCCACAAGAAACAAAGAATTAAGATGTTGAATTCAGGTCTCATTTAACTTCAAGGTAAACTTGAAGTAATCTCATGGAAGCAATTGAAAGCAGAAATGTTTGTAATTTAGTCTGAAGTAACCAAAAGTAGTATTTAACTTTTTACTCCATAAATAAGCCTCAAGCAGAAAATAATCTCATAATAATTTTAATGTCTCTTATAATATTTATGTTTTCCTTTAAGTGTTCATCTAAGAATTAGCTGCAACCTCCTTTAATATGCAGAGAGAGATTTTGATGTCTCATGATCACAGTGAGAAAGCTGTGGCAGAGTTGTAAAGAGCCAAGACCCTGCTGGTTCATTGCTGAGGGCTCCTGGTTTATCAAGTCTAGTCTTTGGTTGTTAAAACCAAACTTACTGTGAAATCCATGCAGGATGTGCCTTGACCACTCTATATGCTACTGGAAGTTTGTTCCAACCCATCACAGATCTGATGGTTCTAAATATTCTTCTGTCTTTCTGTCTTTTGCATTTGTCCAGATCCCTTGTATCTCTATTGTCCTTTTACTTTAAATAGTTTCCCACTGCCATTTGTATTGGCATGTAGCTGAGAGATTTGGGCCTGAGCATCCTAGCCTGAACAAACTCAGATTGCATTGTTTTCTTCTAGAAGTTTAGGTTTCTGATCCCCTGGCATTACTTAAGTTAAATTGATCTGCTTTGAACAGAAGTACACAGAAGTGTGTATCCTTTGTTGCTGCCTTGCACGCAACATTAATGCAACAGCTTCCATGCCCCTCTAGAAATACTTCACCTGTTACATCTTAGCCCTGTATCTTCTTCCGTGTAACTTCATCAAAATCATCTTCCCTTTGACTAATCCAGCCAGCTTTACCTTCTTCTCAGCCATTTCTAGAAGGAATACAAAGGGCTGTGTGCCACTGTGATATGATGACCCACCAAAACTCTTCCTGGAGTCAAAGGGAAATTTGCTTGAGGGAAAACGTGAAAACAAGTTCCAAGGCTTGGCTGCAAGGAGCACATTAAAGTGGGAATTAATTTTTCATTTTTAGAGTTTTTATTTGCAGTGAAGTGATGTAAAATAATTGTCTTGTTTGCAGTCGCATCTTTTCCAAGATGTTATTTAATTACAAATGCAACAATACTTTTCTTATGAACAGTATCAAACACTCAGTTGCTGAATGAGAAAAAATAGTATATAAACATAGAATAAAAAACTTTAAAAGCTGTATTCTTGGGTTTGCATGAATCCTGTATTAATGCTTTCTGACTTTTAAAGTATTTAACTTTGAAAGTGTAGTTGTATTCTAAAATTTGAAGTCAGCATAAAAATATTGTGAATATGACTCGTTCATTATGACCTTTATAGGATCAAGATAACAAGTGATGATAATCTTCAGCAAGTTTTTGTACAGTAAAGGATGACATTTAGAAAAAGTTATTTCTTTGAAGTTTTTACTATTTTTTCCCAGGTGTAAGTGAAATCGTATCAAATTATGTTTAGTCTCTTTTGGTTTTTAATTTTACAGGTTTATTTACTAGTTTTAGAAAAAACTCATGGGCTTAAACATAGACCTGTGCATTTTAGAGCCTGTAGGGATCCCATCTGGCCTCTCACTGCCAGTTCAAAGGTGTGGGATTTTGTCAAAGCTCAAAAGTCTCCTGTAAGTCCCACATCATGCCAGCCCTGCACAAATATCCTGGGTACTCCAGGGTATCCTAGCAGGCATTAGGTACCTTCTTTCAGGAACCTGAATTTCCCCTTTAGAAAACTGCTGTAAAAGGTAATATGCCTCTGCAAATGCTTAACAAAATTAAAGGTATCAAGTCTTGGGAAGGTAATTCCATCAAAGGTGTTTTATTTTAGGTTAACAAGACATAGAGGCCGGAAAGTACTTTCGTATCTAACAAGGACAGAGTTGCTGTATTCCATGGGATGCTGTCAAGGGTCTGTTTGGAATTCCAGTGGCTGAACTGAACCTGTGTGTGAGTTGGGAGTGGCTCTTGTTAAGCAAATGCACCATGGAAGGTCCTGGCCAGGAGCCTGGGGCTTCTCATCAGGACCATAGAGGCTTGAGGTTCAAAACTCTTGGGAGTCTGCCTAAAGGAAGCTTAATTCCCAGTTTTGGGCATGATGCAGCAAGCTAATTTTGCTGAACAAAGTTGTAATTTCAGGTACCAAGACACTTGGATAGAGGGAATTAAAGAAATATTCCTTTAATTAAGAAAATACTTCTTTAATTAAAGAAATTAAATTAAAGAATGCGTTAATTACATACACAATTAGAAACTTATGTTAATCAGGTCCAGTTTTAATGGTCTGTTGAATAAAAGGGAAGTTAAAAATCTTGACTATGCTAGTTTGTATAGTTATATATAAATTGCACGATGTGGGGTTAAGAATTTCTGAATTATTATTTTATAACAAGACCAATTTGTTGTATATAATAGATAAAAATTATATATTGTATATGTATAAAATGTATAACTCATGCTAAAATAAAATTAAAGCTAATGGAAGGTAGTGAATTCTGGATGAAATTCACCACAGCCATTAATTAGGATTATATACACAGAGAACACTTTCCTGTGAGCTTT
Source organism: Chaetops frenatus (assembly GCA_013400775.1). Lineage (NCBI taxonomy): Eukaryota > Metazoa > Chordata > Aves > Passeriformes > Picathartidae > Chaetops > Chaetops frenatus. Next base: position 11,910 of record VZTR01016607.1, on the reverse strand, counting down.
TTAAAATCACTCACTAGCATTATGATGGATAGGAATTTGGACTGCTTTTGTAGACATTTAAAAAATGAAATTTTTACAGAAAAAGTCATGGTGGATGGTGAGTTACAAAGCGATCATAAAATCTGTTTTAGTAATGTACAATATTAATTTTACAGTTTGGGAGCAATGTACTCTGTTTCCATGTACTCTTTTTTTTTTTTTTTTTAAGCATTTTTATCAATCTTTTTCAGGATGGACTCCCAAGGCATGGCTGCAATTGTTGTTTGAAACAAGAAACAGATACCCTCTTGGTGTCATTCATCTCTGATCACTGGGAATCTGAGCTTGAGTGAAGGTGGAAGAAAACTCCTACAGAGAACTGGGAATCATTTATCTCTTAGAAGGGTATAATGGCATTTTTAAAGCTTTTACCAAATATCAGGACATGTGATAAGGGTTTATGGATTGGGAATTAATTGAAAGATTGTGAAATGCGAAAAAATTCACATTGTGAGAAGTCTTGAAGAGCTACAATCTAAGCACCCTGAGATTTGTGACCATGCCACAGGAACATCTTGAGGTGATGGAACTATCTCAGATGACTGTTTTTTAAAAAATATAATTTGCAAGCTCCTGTACCCTTCCCCAGACAGACTGGGAAAATACATTCCTTTTATTAATGTTAGCCCAGGGGTCTGGAGGGTATTCTGGGCAGTGAAACACAGTTTTTGGAATTTGCCACAAAATTCAGATTAAAAAAATAGACAGTGCTAGTTTGTACCTGGGAGCTGGTATCTATTTAAAAAAAAATGCTGTTTTAAAAATTTATTTTACATTTTTATATGTATTAAATAACACATCTATATGATGAAACATAAAATGTATCATTAAAACAATGACTAAAAGTATAGAACTGTGTAAATACTACCTAAATCATATGTGTAAATATTAAATAAACAGTTTCATTTCTAGAGGTTACAGAAAACACTTTAAAATTGTATAGTCTTTCCACCTCTCCCCCCACTAGTTTTCAATATAATTGCAGTTTTAGAGCTAATCCATGTATTAGTTTTTTAATATTTGCAGTTGTGTTAAATTTTACTGAGGAACAATTTAGTTTGGGGAAGCTGTTGAATCTGTGGTTCGTGTTGTTTGAACAAGAAGTCCCTGAGTATTTGTCCCAAATACCAATATTTTTCCTATCCTGGCAGCTGTATATTTGTGGTCACCTGATGGCAATGCATGCAGAGACCATGTGCAGTGGCAGTGCCTCCCACAGGGAATGTCAGGAGGGAAACTGGAAGCGATCAATGCACACAGAATTGGCTCTTCTTGGTGGAGGTCTCGTGTAGGCAGCGCTTAAATGACACTTTATGTTACTGGATAAGGTGATAGTAAGAGATGGAAATAATTAGAAAACCATTGCTTATGTTCCCTGGAATGGGCTGGAAAGAGCAGCTCTTCTGAGACGCAGCTTTACACTGAACACATGCAGAGCTGTGTCATCAGTAATTCTGAAAATGTGTTTACAATGGTTGGGGAAAATATTTAGTCACCATTTAAATATGTTAGCTCGTACACAAATTTTTAAATGTCTACTGCACTTAACATTTCCAATAACTGGTTTCATTAAGATTTTTAGTGATACAAATTAACAACAAAAGGCAGTTAATACAGAGTGCAGTTATGAGACCAAAATACATGTGGTTTAAATTTAAAGAGTTAAATGTTAGCATTTCCCTATAGAGAAAGGTTATTTGGGCAGTGGTGTACTGACATTATCACCACCCACAGAGAAGGGGACCTGTTGATCATATTGGTTAAGTAGAAATTCAAAAAAGGAAAACCATCAGTCTAGAGGGTTTGCTTGGTGTAAGTGAATCACACAGGAAAAATGCTGATACCCAGGGTTGTCGTAGTGACATTCTTTGATGGTTAGAAAGAGAAATAAGCACAGGATATTTTTGTCAAGTTAGGGGGTTTAGATTGCTTGGTAGGTAAAATTGGTCTTAGTTATTAATATAGTGGAAAGTTAAATGATGATCATGGAAATATAATAATAAGTGCTGTTGTAAATCAGACAGGAATTATTTTCTGTGTCCATTAAAATATTCGAATATGTTAACAATTGGGCTGAAGTGTGCTGCTAAGAACATTAATGTGGAAAATAAAGGAAAGCTTCAGTCAAGAAGGTGTTTCTGGACACTGCCGTGCTGTTTCTGGCAAATCATATCTAGTAAGATACAGGTAGACAACCAGCATTCATTTAGCAGAAAATAGTGCTATCTGTATGGCTGGATTTCTGTTTGAAAAAGCCTTTATGATAATCTTACTGGACCTAGCTAGAAACAAATCTATTAGTAAAAAAATTGCTAATTTGCCATTATTGAATGTTAATGTAATCTGACAACTGTCTATAAGCTTCTTCTGTTATTGCTGGAAGAAAACAACATAAAATTGGATGGGTTTGCGTAGTTTCGTACAGACACAGGGCTGCACAGACATAGAAAAGCCCATAGTATCAGCATCACTGCATTAGGGAGATCTTGTCTCTGACCCTCAGTTAGTCAGCTTAAACACAGGCTGAGCTACCCCAGGCTACCAGTCCTCTGCACTTTAGCTTTTAAAACTTTCTGTGTGAGATAGAGTTTCAACATGAAAAGTCAAAATACAGTGGTTTACAATCAGTTTTGCTTTGTTTGAAGCTAAAACTCAAAGCAAAACTCCTGGAGTATAGAACTATATGAAGCAAAACATAAAATTAACACTAAAACTCTGAAAACTGAGCAAGCTAGTTTCACTCAGCTCTTGAAATAACCCCTTTCTGCAAGTTCACTTTTCAATTGCACATGTGAGATGTCGATAATGAGTTGGTTTCCCAGCCCCATGGCAGAGATAAATGCCACAGCGCTAAAGCTTCACCCTCTATTTGAGCAAGGTCTCACTCTCATTCTCTGTTTTGGCTTATACTTTTGACATCTGCCAAGAGATGAAATTTTCTCAGTTCTAGGTTAGTTACATTGAGCTTTTGTTCATCTGTGAAATAAGGAATTTGTGGTAAGACCCAAGTTCAGTCTGTATGTTTTTCATAGTTGTATTCAGCTCTGAGAACTCATTTCCCAAATCTTTATATATTCTCTAAATGGCTCCTAGTCACAAAAGGAGAGTAGCCACTTCACCACTTGGAGGTCATTCAAGGATTCATGTGCTTTAAGTTCCAAGCCTGGTATTTCAGAGGTGCTGAACACCTGCTGCTCTTCTTAGCTGGTATGGGAGCTGCAGGAACTCATGCCCTTGTGAAGGAGATAAGACCCCTCATCCTGAGGTGCTCTCATTCACAGTGGGGCAGTGAGCAGCCCTCTGCTCTGTTTTCAGTTTTTGTAAAATTTTAGTGTAACTCAACAAACTGGTGAACTGCACCTATATTGTCCTGCTTTCAGCTGGCTGGTACAGTGCTGTGTTTTGGATTTAGTAAGAGAATTATGTTGATAACACACATGTTTTAGTTGTTGCTAAGTAGTGCTTACTCTGAATCAAGGACTTTTCACTGTCTCGTGCTCTGCCAGTGGGCATGTGCACAAGAATCTGGAGGGAGCATGGCCAGAACCAGTGACCTAAAGTAGCCAAAGGGATATTCCATACCATAGAATGTCATGCCCAGTATATAAACTGCTAGAATTTGTCTGGGAGCTGCTATCAGTGCTTGGAGGTTGGCTGAGCAGTGTGTGGTGAACAAATGTATTGAGCATCACTTGTTTCTGCTAGGTTTTACTTACATACCCCCTAGCTCCCCAATGTCTTTTTATTATAATTCTTATTATCTTAATATTTTCCTTTGTTTCAGACATTGCTCATCTCAACACAAGAGGTTTTTCTTTTTTTTTCTTTGAATTTGCCTCCCCATTGTTGTAGGTGGGGAAGAGAGCAAGCAGCTGTGTGGTACTTGATTGCCATCTGGGGTTAAACCATGAGAGACAGAGATACTTTTAACAGAGCATTGCTGAGTCTGCATGAGTTCAGACAGGTCAGAACTCCTTTGTTTGCTGGGCAGCTGGTCCATTTTCTGTCCCCAAAAGTACTGAGGGACCTAACTCCTGAGTTTTCTAAATTATCACTGATGGAGAAGCAAGACCTCAGCAGCAGTGGGGCTAAGGTAGTTAGCTTCTAGCTGTAACTCTCACACTTCGGCAACTTAGTTGAGAAGAACTAGAGTGATGTTCAGAAAACAATTAATATCAAATAATCAGTGATCTTGTGTGCATGTATTTTGGTTAATCACGTGTCAAATTTTCCTGATGAACTGGTATTTAGAAAAGTGCAAAGGAAATGGCTGAGTACAAAGTTTTAAGGGTGTCTTGAAATACAGCTCACAGACTTGAGCTACACAAGAGTTTTTGTGAGTGGAATTTACAATATAATGGCTCACCTTTGCACAAGATTGAATTTTATATAGTATGATCATATGTTGCCAAAAAAAGCCCCAAAACATTGGACTGTTGGTGGAGTGCAAATATTATGTGACTCTGAATCTCACTTAGTATTTTAAACCATGAGAGTTTAGATCTGAGTCATCGTAACTTGAAAGTAGGAGATATATATGTATGCGTATTTGGCGTGCAGGCTGTAAACAAGGCTTCTGTCTTGGGGTTATTTTCCACTCAAATTGCAGATTTCATTCTCTGTTACTGTAAATTATTATAGACTCAATGAAAAGTCAGAAGTCAACTTAGTTGCTTCCAAAATTTGAAAACAAACCTGGACTAGAAATCTTTACAGGCTACTGCTTTCTTCTCTGTTTCACCCCTTTGATCTTCAGAGCCCTTGGGCCATCAGGCCATGTTACACTTCTCTTACACCCCTGCTTTTCCGTGGTGCTTCCTGAATGGAGCTGGTGTTAGAATTTCCCCAAACTCTAATTTGTCCTGTCAGAGCACTCTAATCTTGCATAGAGGCAGAAACATTGTGAGCACTGCTAAAAGAGCGTCTTTAACCCTAGATCTTTATTGGACAACTCCTGTAGTTAAAGCAAGAGCTGGAGAAGATGGCCCAGAAGTGCCTGCTAGCAGCCCCAGGGGCACATGTGGGGAAAGATTGTTTTTCTTCCTTTTTGCCTTTTAATTAATCATTTGACTTTAAACATGCATCTAGCCAAGCTATGCAGAGAGTGACTTGCTGATCAGAAGACTGTAAGGTAGGATTAGAGTCTCTAAGACAAAATCTGCTCCACTATGGAGAACAATCCCACCACAAAATAAAATTTACTTTAAAAGTAATGAGATTTTCCACTGTTACCTTAGTAGCAGCAAACCACATGTTCTAAACAATGTTCTAATTTTTTTCTTTAAGTTTTTTTTTGTATAAGGACTAATTTTTAGTAACAAAGCCCAGACTATTAGCCCTGCCATTTTTCCACTGTTGGAGGAAAACATGGAGTCTTGCTGAGCTGTATGGTAAATATCTTGGATATATCTGAATCTACCACTGGTAAAAAGGCTTCTAAAATGCTAGCATGGAGGAACCAGTTTAAGGTAGAGGAAATGGAAAAAATGGGAAAAAGAAGAAACTTCTCTTTGGATCTTTAGTTCTGTTATTTTTTAGATTACATTTCTTCTGGGCTCCCAAAATCTAACAAACAAGTTTTCTTTTAAAAAGTATTAAGTTATCAAAACATTTGCCAGGTCCTAGTATTAAATTGTAGCAGTCAGCAATGTTTAAGTTCAGCCATATCATTTTGCTGAGTAAGTCATGCTAAAACTTAAAGTTTTCCCCTCAAAATGGTCTTTCCAAATGAGATTGATATTGTGAGAAAAAAAAAGAAAAAAGAGAAGAACGCTTTCATCATGAGGAATTATGGAATTAATTTTCTTTATAGACTCTGTTTGTACAAGACATTTTTGTTAACTCTTAATAAAAATACCATTCAGCTGCTACTTTCATTGTTTTTATCCTGGGACCAATACAACATTGTCATTATTGGATATAAAGTGCTGTAAAAACAAATCTAATTTGTTAAGTTTATTTTGATAAGAAATAAATATAAAGGTAGTGCATAGTTTGTACAGTGCTGCTATCATAGGACTCCTGGGTATAATTTATATAAAGAAAATAAAAAAGCATACATAACTTTCTAGTTGATTTCCTTTAACAGGGCTAATTGAAAACAGTTTCTGTTATTTAAAAGTAATTTATTTTAAATATACTTTTTAAAACAAAGTTCTTATTGATATCCATTTAAAGTATATTATCTCAGTGTGGGATACAAGTAAAAGGTCAAATCTTGTAGGAGTATTTTCTGTATGACTCAGTTCTGATCATAGATAAACTTATTGGGGAAACCAAATTAGTTAACCTTTTCACTACCAAACCCTTGTTTTAACAGGCTACGATGGTTTCTTTCACAAATACAGGACTTCAAAGCTCATACTTCTGTTCTGAAACATGAAAAAGAGAGTGCTAATTTCTCTTTTCTGTCTCTGATAAAAGGCAAAGTTTCGTGATTTTAACATGGAGTTAGACTTGTTGAGGTTCAGTATGTAGGCACAGTAAGCAATACACTATTAATTTTTAGTCAGGAGCTGCTGTGCATAGTGGTGCAGAAACAGAGGCTTTTTTTAAACTTTGATTATTACGGCAATTTATGGACATTGTTGAATGATATATTTTTTCTTGCCCAGTAGCATAATCCATATGTATGGCTCTGATTACTGGAGCACTGAAAGACAAAATGGCTGTAGGTGGCATATCTCTAGAAAGCAGCCTTTTTCCATATGACTTGATAGGTTGTCCAATTCCTGCCAGCTTAACTAGCGTGCGACGTTTCTCAGAAATCCCTTCAGCTCTGCTTCCTCCTTTGTTTCCATCGCAGCAGCACTGGCAGTTCAACGACTTGGGTTGTTTTAATACACTCACACCCCAACTCAACACCGCCGCAAACTGCCCTTCTTTCCTAAAGCCAAATCCACAGTGATTAAAAGGCTTTAATGGGCTTCAGATCTGGGACCACACTCGTGTCTGGGAAAAACCCTCTCAGATGCTAATGTGCTGAAGCCCTCCTCATGGCATTTGGCAATCTCACCTCTTATCAGCACGATTTAATGTGGTAGCAGGGGGACAGTTTGACTCATTTTTACATGTGAACTCATTCCTACCACCTTTATGTATTTTGCATAGTATCGACACTCACTGACTTGAGTGAAGAAGTTCTGCTGAAAGGGATTAAAAATGGTCTCTCTCCAAATGGCTCCCAGAGAGCTACATTTCAGGCAGTATGTGGAGGAGAGCTCTTGAGACACAGGTATTAATAATATTTCTAATGTTCTGTGAAGTAAACACATTAAAAATATCCAAGAGTGAAGATATCTAGAAGTCTGGTTTTGAAGGTCAAAGCACGTAGACTGTTAGCTGAGCTGTAGGAGTATAGTGGTTCTGCACAGCAAGAAATATTAAAAAAAAAAAAAAAAAAATATATCTGTAAGGCTTGTCCCGAGTTGAACTCTAATGGGCTTGGGGTGGAAATTTTGTCAGCCCTGGTCATATGCAGTAAAACATTTGTCTCATGCTGGTAGTGGCAATGAACATTTTTTTCTTCCATAATTTACAAAATATGAGCGAGTAGGTAGTTAAAGCATTTCAATTCTTCCATGAATGGAATAATTGTACATGTATTTTCTAAGCAGAGAAATAACTAGCACTTGGGGAATTACTTTGTCACTCTCACAAAATATAATTTCATCCAAATGGGAAAAATAATGCAATTATCTGGGCAGATAATGCAGCACACTTGGCATACATGGGCAGTGAAGATAGTCTTTTATTTCATGAACAAGAGATGAGTGCTTTGGAAAACTTGTTGTATTGCTTTTAATTATTAAAAGAGCAAATTCATGGTTTCTTTGTGGACTAGTCATACTGTATAGTATTTTCTTTTTTGTTCTATTTAAATTTAGATTGGTTATTCATACTTCCTGGCAGTGGTTATAAGAGGAGGATGACTGAGAATTTAGTAGGTGAGTTAATCTCATTTTTACTGTGTCTCAAGAGTCACCCACTTTCCCTTCATATGACTTGATACGAGAAAGTTCTTACAAGTTTTGCAGAGTGAGACCCAAGTTTCGACCTTCTTCTTTTCTGCCCTGTTTTTGTTGCTCCCCTTTATTCTTCTGCACATTTCTCATTTTCCAGCCCCTCTCACCAGCCCAACACTCAGTTCACCTCCACATTTGCCTTTCTCCTGGCAGATGCCAGGTGGGATTGCCCAGTGGGCATTTGAGGTCAGGGAGTCAGTAGAGAGTGGTTAGCTGGCTGCTGACTCCAAGGGCTGAAGCCCTGAGGTTCCCAGCAAAAACACGTGTGTAGATCCATGCCCTGAAAATGAGCAGAATCCTAATGTCCATAAGGAATCACTCGAACGTCAGGGCTGCTGAGACTGGATGGATTTGTGTGACAGGTGAGCACAACGAGGTGTTGCAGCTGTTCTCCCTATCCAAGTGTTACATCTTCTTCCTCCTACAGTGGGTGTCAGGGGACACAATAACATGGAGGTTCATACCACAGCCCCACTTTCAGCCTGAGTTCTTGCAGAGGTCATGTATGGGTGTCCTCTTTTCTATTTGGCCAATTAATTTCATGTGACTTTTAGAAAAGCTGGTAACTTTAAGATCTTTATCTCATTCAGCTTCTCTGGCCAAGGAGTTAGCAGCTTTACAAAGAGAAAAGACACAGATGTGCACATGCAGACACTGACACTGCCTTCAAAACAGGCCTAAGTTATAGACAGCAGAGAAATATTTTTGGCATCCTTGCACTAGTGTTTGCACTAGACCTCGGTGAGGATTTTCAGTGGAAAAAATTGTGTGGTGTGGTTTCTCTAGATGTTTCACTTTCTGACTTTCCCTGAGAGATGTTTGAAACAGGCCTGGAATGTGCTACCAGTCTCATTACCTAATATAAACAGAATAAGGGAGATTGCAAATGGGTCAATGCATCTTGTAACAGATATATTAAAACATTGTCCTGATGTCAGAGAAATACACAAACCTCTGTGATAAATCTTCCTGGTGCACCTCACAGATTCTGAATTTTGCTGTATACCCTCCAACGCTTCCACTCCTAAAAAAACCCTCATTGTCCTGAGCCTTTTAAATAAAGCACTGTCAAAACATGCCACCATTTAGCAGTGGGCTGGAGAGATCTTTTCTCTCCCCATTGCCACTCTGGGTCATGGGTGTTTGACATACCCAGGGCTCCCTCTGATCATGAAGCTACAGCACAGCCCTGTGCTGTGCTCAGCAGCTGTGCACATGCTCCTTTTTCTGCTGTAAGCCTACGGTGAGCACAGCAGCAAGACAGTTGTGCTTGGGAAAAGAGTTTCCAGGTTTTAGCAGTGAAATATGCAGAACTTTAAAGCCCAGAAGTGACAGTTTTGAGCTAGAGGAAGGTTATCTTGTTTTTCCCCGAATTATGTCTGTTGGTCTTGGGAAAGATATGGCCTCTTTCCAAACCTCACCACACTTACAGCCCTAGAATATCTTGGATGCAGCAACAATAAAAACTACCTTCAGCTTTATATTTTCTTTTCCATTTCAAGCCCTCTAAATTATATGTTGACATTCTCACTGCTAGCTGAAGAGCAGCGTATCTCACAATATTTCTGTCTTCATGTGAGACACGTGGCACGATGTGGGGGAATATGCCCAGAGCAGTGTGTTGTGGTCATCACCTGCAGCCAGACCCAAAGGGTGGAGGTTGCAGCAGCTTCCAAAGGACAGGTTCATAAAAGAGTTGAACAGTTTGAATCGAAAAAGGAGAGCTCTAAGTGTTTTGAAGGATCAGGGTTTAGGGATTTCTGTTGGCTTCAGCTTCATGCAAAGCTGAAGCATCTCTCACTGACAGAGAAATCAGCCTTTTTGACCAAAGTGATAGACAATTGATTGAGTGTTTCTGCTTCCCTGCTTCCCAGTGCCTTACACTCCTGAGTATGGGTGTCTCTTATTAGTGATTATGGACCTGAAACCTTTCCACAATTACTGTAGTTGCAGTTCTGCAAATAGGAAGCAATAGTGAGATATGATCACTAAGCGTGGCCCTGTTGCGTCTGTGGGCTTCTCTAAAGGTTGACCGAACACAGTGTCCCACCATGGTACACTGCAGTATATTATCTCTAAGAAAGCTTAGGCCATACTGTTCACTCTTTGCCCTTCCACTANAAAAAAAAAAAAAAAAAAAAATCATCGGCTTTCTTTTTTTTCCAGCTGGGAGAGACAATGTATATGTGCTTCTAATGTGCTCTTCGACTCATTATGCAGCTGCAGAAAGTGCTCCAGTATGCAAGTACAGGAGATGTGTTTGTGTCTGGTCATCTCTGGAATGCGTAGCCGCTGAGCGAAAGGCTGGGAATCTCTTGCAGACGGCTGTGCCAGTGATGACCTGCCAGCACTGACAGCCTGGTCTCTGGTGGTGGAGAGGGGGTCATGGGTGCCTCTGCAGCACTGGGGGTCTCCAGAATGCTGGGAGTGTGAAAGCTGGAAGGATGCCCCATACCAGGATGTCCTGGTGTTTGCTCGAGTCCCTCAGGGCCTTGCAACTGGCACTCAGCAGTTTGAGTAGGACTGGGCTTCTGCCGGCTGGAGAGAAAAAACCCTCATTTATGCAGCATTTCTGAGTATGCAAAAGGCCTGCTAGAAAACTGATGAAATTAAAATGATCACACATGTCCTTCAGCTTAGGAAAAGAGAGCTCTAAGTGAGAGCATGTGTGCTCTGACTGGGGCTGAGAAAATGTCAGTCTGATGTTCTTGGGAAGTTCATATTGATACAAACAGGGAGGCTCCCTGCTGCCCACAGATTTCCCACATAAAAGTCCTACTGGTAGCCGTGGGAACTTAGCAGCAGCCACGCTGTGGCTAAAGTCACCACTCTAAAAATGTAGTGAAATTAGTGTTCATAAAAGTGAAAAACATGCCACAAGAATGAAGATGTTCTGATTCACAGCCATGAAAATTACATGAGTTCTGGCATTAAAAAAAAACAAACCAAAACAAAAAAACAGCTAAATTTCACAGTTACTCTGGCTTCAGAAGGGAATTGCTGGTGAATTTTTAAGAAGTTCCTTTGAGAAAAAAGATCTTGGCTATCCTCAAATCAATTTGTTGCACCAAAACATACCCGCCTCTCCCAAGTGGTGCCCACGATGTGACTGGTCCTTCTCGCCAGCCCTGTGGGAAGGGCTGATCCTGTGCTGCACAGTGGCCCCTAGTGAAACTGAGCAGTTTGTTCCAGAGTCTGTGAAATAATTTCCAGCAGCTGGTTTGTTACTAATTTCAGTTCTGCCTTCTGATCTGACCCTCATCTCACTCAAACTATGCCACTTGCTATGTATATTTTTAAGACAAATAAAAAAACTTCATGGGAGGGCATGATGGACCAACAGTCTTGTCCCAGTGAAAACTGAGCATGAACCTGGGACCCACAGGCAAAAGTACCAGTAGGAATAATGCAGATTAACAGTATCATTTAACACCATTTCTGGTTTGAATTTTCCTCTTTTTTTTTTTTTTTTTTTTTTCTTCTGCTGTGAGTGCTATAAGGAGAGAGGACAGTTATGCCAGCTGCCAGTCTTACTAACTAGAATTTGGATTTTTGTTTCTTCTCTGTTCCTATTACAAAGACTCACCCTCAGATATTCTTGTCCCTTGCAGCTTTTATTTTCTTGCACCACAAGGATCTGAAACTTCAAATCTGCTCTTTCCCTGTGTTCTCTGTCAAGCCTGTTTTTCTTGATTTTCCAGGAGAGATGCTGCAAAGTGACAAGCATCACTCTCTTTGCTCCTCACAGTGTTCCCTCTGCCACCATGCCGTCTTGCAGAGCAGCAACAATAAAAGCCACCTTGGGAAGGAGGTGGCTATTGTGCTCACTGGGCAGACACCACCTTCC
>VZTR01016599.1:0-16008 GCA_013400775.1 Chaetops frenatus | reverse complement strand
CCACCCCATCCCCACCTCCCCACCTCTCCCGGGTAATTTTTAGGATGGTGCAGCTGGAAGGGCTCAGGGGAAAAGGAGGGAAGGGCTGTGGGCTGGCCAGCAGCTCCCTTTCCCCTCGGACAAATCCATCCCCTTCCCGTAATGAATGCGCTCCCACGCCCGGCGCTGCCGATCCCGGCTCCCAGCGGCTCCGGGACCCCGCCTGTGGCTCCTTGTGGAGCATCCCGGGCTCGGGCTGAGCCTGGAGGGCCTCGCTGGGGCCGCTTCCTCCTAATCCTGTGGATTAATTTAACTCCAGGGCCAAGAGGAGCCCGGGAGCTGCGGCTGGAGAGGAGGGGGGTGGAGGAGAAGGGGATGGGGGACGGGGGACACAGGCAGGCCCTGGTTACAGACGGCTTTTCCTGGGCCTTTCCTCCTGTTCCAGCCTCCTCCTGCTCATTCCCGACCCCTCCAATGGGCTCCTGCTCGTTGTCCCCCACTCTGGCCCAGCAGGAATGGGAGTTTGGGGCCATAATTCCCACATTTCCTCGTGCTGGAATGAGCCCTGGGACAAGGCCAGGTTTCCCTTTGTCACCCTTCTCTGCACGGGCAGGAGGAGCCAGAGGGGTTTTTCCCCTTTTCCCAGCTCTTCCTGAAGGTGCAGAACTGGGCACTGGTCCCTCCAGGGGGTCTCTTCTCCCCTCTGCTCCCAAAAGTTGCTCAGACATTGGAATACCTCCCTCGGGGCAGCAGGAGGAGTTTCCACCCTGCATCCTTGCTGCCACTCCCAGGACGGACCCTCTGCCTTTTTATTCCTGAAATTACGATTTCTTGCCAAAAGCAAAGAGGTTTGGGCAGTTTGGGCTTTTCGTTCCGAGCTGCAGAGCAGTTACTCTGAAAAAAAGAAATGAAAAAACAGCGCAATAGCTCCTAAAAAATTCAAATACAGTGGGATGAGCTCATGTCCTGTAATGTACACACTTCCTGGTTTTTCCTTCTCTCCTGGGTTTTCTTTCTCTCCTGGTTTTTCCTTCTCTCCTGGTTTTCTTTCTCTCCTGGTTTTCCCTTCTCTCTTGGTTTTTCCTCCTCTCCTGGTTTTTCCTTCTCTCCTGGATTTCCTTCTCTCCTGGTTTCCCCTTTTCTCCTGGTTTTCCCTTCTCTCTTCACTTTTCCCTGTTCTCTGCCCTGCCCTGCTGGGAGGGTTTTCCCCTCCGTTCTCTCCCTGCTCCACTTTTCCCATCAATCTTTTCCGGGATGAGCTCCTGGGGGAGCTGCCTGGGGGCCAACACTCTGCTTTCCCCATCCTTCACCCTTCCCCACCCAGGAAGGCGCTGCTGGAAATTTCTGCACCTTCCCCTTTTGCAGGCCGCAAGTGTGAAACGCCACCGGGTCATTCCTGCGGCAAAAAATCCCCGGAAATTTGGGTTTCTTTTTGTTCGCGCTGCCGCCAGGCTGGAAAAAAAAAATGAAGTGTCTGAGTTTGGGGTGAATCCCCGGGAGATTCGGAAAACCGGCAGCACAGGGGCTTTGGGGAGAAGGTGGGAGTGGATTTCCCGGGGTTGGGAATGGGAGCAGACCCGTGGGGCCGTGAGCCAGGCGGGTGAGGCTGTGTTGGATGCGTCAGGGAGCCCATCCCAGCTGGAAAACGTTCCCTGTCCTTCCCGCGTCCCTGCCTGACAGCAGCAGCTGCTCCGGCTGGGAGCAGCTGGTCCCAGGCATTCCCTGGGAGCTTTTTTCCTCTGCTCCCTCGGTTCTGGCTTTGAGGTTGGGGCTCCTGGAGCCGGGCGCTTGGCACCGGGAGCTGTTCCCAGCCCTTCCTGGCTCCCGGGGTCACCGGGGGTGGGTGGGTGACTCCCTCCGGCCCTGGCGTGGCTGGAAAATGGGGATAACGCCCATGCAGGAGCTGTTGGAAAGCTTGGGAATGAAGAGGTTCATCCTGATTTTGTTCGTCTTGGTCGTCTTGACCCTTTTCACTCCGGAATCAGCACCGCAGCGGGGACCCCAAAACAAATCAGGGATCCTTCAGCAGGGGTTGGGGAAGGGAGTTTGGGGGTTTTCCCTTCCCAGGTGAAGGGAGGGAGGTGAAATTTGGCTCAGACCCTTTCCTGGGTGGTTTTCCCTGGTCCTGGTGGGATCTGGATGCCTGGAGCAGGATGGGAGGAGCAGCCGAGCTCATTGATGATGGAGCGGCTCCCGTGAGGAGCTTCGGGGAATTTGCTGGAGCTTTCCAGATGTGCTTTTGCTCCTCCAAGGCCCAGATGTGCGAGCTCCTACCTGCCTCACATCACCTGGGGCCAAGATGTGCAGCCCTGCTGTTCTCAAGCACAGATGTTCCTTCTCCTGGACATCCCAGACCTTCTTTGGAAGAGGACAAATCCCAAAAATCTCATTTAGAAACAAATTCTGGCTGTGGCCAGAAGAACTTTGAAATTTCTTAGGATTTTTTTTTTTTAGGATCTTTAAAACATGGGGCAGGTGCTGCCCCTCGGAATCCGTCAGGGAATTTCTCACTGATTTGGGGGGAGAAATTCAGAAATCAAAGGGCTTGGATCTAAAAGCTGAACATGTCTAAGGCATTTCATGCAAAGCCAGAACCCAAGGGAGGGAAAACCTCACCAAGGTACATTTTTCCCCCCAAAACAACCCCTGGAGCAGAGCTCCCCTGACTCCAGCACCTTCTCCAAGGTCCCACACCGTGCCCTCCCCACAAACCCCGGGACGTAGAAGGAATTTTGTTTGGAATGCAGAGGCTTTTTGTGGTGATCTCGGCACAAACGAGGCGGCTCCGGGGGGATCTGAGCCTCCCACCCCTCAAACTCCCCAGCAGCTGTCGGGAGCCACAGCTGCAGCTCCCAGCGCTGCCAAGAAGAAAGGCAGATTTTTGGGTGATGATAATATAGGAGCCAAACAAAAAAGAGGAAAAAAAAAACAACAAAAAAAAAAAGGCTGGAAAATGCTGTTAGAGACTTCAGGGAACTTTATGGTCAAGCTGAGCTTACGTAAGCTCTGCTTTAATCCTAAATTAGCAAAGGTTCGACCGAAAGAAAAAGGACTTTGCTGTGAGCACGATTTGGTTCTGGCTCTCAGCAAGGCTGGGTGGTTCCTGTGGAAAAACAACAGCCAGGCTCGGAGAGGGGAGAAAAATCGATTAATCCAGCGAATCCTGTTTTCTTGGGAAAGAGGGAAAAGGTGGCAGGGCAGGAGCTGTCCTGAACTCAAGGGTTTCCTGTGTCCCATTGTCCCTTCTCTGCTGCCCTGGAATGAGGGCACTTTTGGTGGCCTGGCTGAGACCCTCCAAAATCGGCATCTGCACAGGGAACCCGTAACCCGCTCATGGAGCATCTCTGGAAACCTGGGATTGCTCCAGGAGAGCCAACGCTGGAGTCCCAGATCCTCCAAAAGCCGCCCAGGACCTGGGGAATATCCACACGGGGCTTGATCTCCAGCCAAAAACACGGGGCAAAACCTGGTTTATTTATTCCAGCTGTGCTCCTTTGGGTTCAGGAGAGCCAGACCTTGTGCTGGGATCAAGGCTGGGAGGAGGGAAAGGGAGAAGTCCAGGGAAAGCCGAGGTGGAGGAAAAAGTGACTGGCTGAACATTGGGAAAGGGCTGGATGGCGTCTGAATTCTGCAGGAAATTTGGGAATTGAAGAGCTGAGCTGTCTCCTGTGGGCAGCCCAACCTCCAGCTGAAGCAGAGCTGGAAAGGTTTTTTCCATCTGTAAAAATTCCCAATTGTTCCTGGTTTTTTCCCCTTCCTAAGTTTTGAAACCTGAAATCTTAAACCCCAAAACCTGATCAAACATGGGAGGGAATTGGGCGGCACAAGTCAAAGCATCATTTGTTGGCAGCATTTTGGTTCCTGCCTTTTTCAGGGTGAAATGGGCAGCTCTGAAACAGGAATTTCCCCTGGAAAATGGAAATTCCTTGAAATAAGCCCAGGCACTGGGAATTCTTTTCCCTGTAACAATTTGAATCAGGGACCACGAGCTCCCCTTTTCCTGTGAGAAGTTTTGATTTTTCTGAGGTGGTTTTTTTTTGCAATGGGGGTAAAGATTATGGTAGGAAACACCATAAACAGCACAAAACCAGTGGATGATTTGTCCATGGGCAGAGTTTTTCCTCTTGAGAGTGGTGGGGCCCAGAGAAGCTGTGGATTCCCCATCCCTGGAAGTGTCCAAGGCCAGCTTGGACAGGGCTTGGAGCAACCTGGGGTAGTGGAAGGTGTCCCTGCCCATGGAAGGGCTGGAACAGGATGAGATTTAAGATCCCTCCCAGTCCAAACCAGTCTGGGACTCCAAGATTCCCACAGCTGTGGAGAAAGCCAGACTTGAGGGACTCCTTTTCTTAGATATTGGGAAGAAATTCCTCCCTGGGAGGGTGGGGAGGCCCTGGAATGGATTTCCCAGAGAAGCCGTGGCTGCCTCGGGATCCCTGGAAGTGCCCTGGGACAGTGGGAGGTGTTGGTGCCCGTGGCAGGGTGTGGCACCGGATGAACTTCGAGGCCTTTCCGAGCCAAACCAGAACATTGGCAATTCCAAGCTTTATGTCACCGGCCACCGCGCTGGCTTTGCCGGGCTCTTGAACCCTTCCAGTGTTTTTCCCCAGTGGGACTGAACCCCCCTCCGGATCTCCTGATAAAAACGGGAAGGCACTCCCGGTTTTCAGTGAACTCAGATTTCAGATTCTGTTGTGTGGCCTAAAGCCAAGGGGTGGCGGGTGGAGGTGTCGCCGATGTCCGCGGGCGGCAGA
Source organism: Chaetops frenatus (assembly GCA_013400775.1). Lineage (NCBI taxonomy): Eukaryota > Metazoa > Chordata > Aves > Passeriformes > Picathartidae > Chaetops > Chaetops frenatus. Next base: position 11,278 of record VZTR01016599.1, on the reverse strand, counting down.
GCAGGAGGGCTCCCGGGCAGCGCCGATCCCTGGTGCCGCTGCCCCGGCGCTGGGTCCTCTCCGGGCGGCAGGAACTGTCCCTCGGTGTCCTTGGGTGGGAGAAGATGCAGGCTGTCTCAAATGCCCCGCTTTTATACAGTTTTTGGTCCATTTTGATTGGCGCCTTCTGGGATCCTTCATCCGATTGGTTCTCCGGGCTTTATTGAAACTTTACTGGTTATCTCTTGTTGATTTTGTCTATTTACCTATAATATTTGTATCTATTGTTAATTTAATATTGTTGTTGTTCTTGGAACACCCAGGAGGGCTTGTCTGGGCTTGTTTGTCTGGGGTGGTTTCACACGGCAGGCAAGCACTGTGTTTTCACAGATGCTCCTTTTTTTTAGGTTTTAGGAGTTATTACAACTCACTGCAATTTAATAACTACAATCCTTTTAACAATCATAACAGTTACTTATTTATCTGTTACTACAATTTTATTAACTTATTAACTGTGTAATTGTTTCTAACTTATTTATAACGCAGGGAACCGCCTGGACGAGGGCTCGGACGTGGAGTCGGAGCCGGACCTGCCGCTGAAGCGGAAGCAGCGCCGGAGCCGCACCACGTTCACGGCGGAGCAGCTGGAGGAGCTGGAGAAGGCCTTTGAGAGGACCCACTACCCCGACATCTACACCCGCGAGGAGCTGGCCCAGCGCACCAAGCTCACTGAGGCCCGCGTGCAGGTAAGGCCCGGCCTAACCCCGCTCATCCCAGCCTAGCCCTGTGCACCCCGGCCTAGTCCCGAATGTCCTGGCCTAACCCTGGGCACCTCGGCCTAACCCTCCACATCCCAGACTAACCCTGCACACCCCAGCCTAACCCCACACTCCCTGGCCTAACCCCACGCAGCCCAGGTTAACCCTGCACTCCCTGGCCTAAACCTGCACAGTCCTGCGTAACCCTGCACAGCTCAGCCTAACCTCACACTCCCTGGCCTAACCCCATCACCTTGGCCTAAGACCACACTCCCTGGCCTAACCCAGCGAAACCCGGCTTAACCCTGCACTCCGCGGCCTAACCCCACACACCCCAGCCTAACCCCACACTTCCCGGCCTAACCCAGCACAGCCTGGCCTAACCCCACGCTCCCCGCCCGGAATGCAGCTGCTCCTCTGCTGCCTCTTCTCAACAGAGAAAAAAACCTTTGCAAAGGAGTTAAAATAATCAAATCGGAAGCAGATCTTTATTGGAAGCTTCCAGGCGGGCACGGGCACACCCAGTCGTGGGATTGCTACAATCTGATGAGGGTGATTAATTTGATAAGGGTGATTAATTAGGATCTCTGACAGGTACAGCCAATAGGGCGTTCAGCCATCCCAGGAGCTCACCCCATGTCAGCCCCAAGGGGCTTCTTGGCCCCGTTTCCTTGTTGTGCCCTCCCCGATTGGAAAACAGAACTTTCTTCTCCTTGGAAATCCGACTCAGCCGCGTTCTGGGGATGTGTTAGAAGGTTAATTATTGTTCTGAAATCTTGGAGAAAGGGTAGGAAAACCACCAGGAGTGATGTAGCTCTGGGATGGGATCCTACAGAGCTACAGATATGGGAGAAATATGGAAAAAAGAGTTGGGAAATATGGAAGCATGGAGAAAGATCTTTGGACTTCACCTCCTCTTGGAGAGGAGATGGGAGTGAGGCTGCTCCAAGGTGGGAGCCGAGGTCCAACTCGGCTCTGCCTCCTGGGCTCCATGGGTCCCGTCCAACTCGTCCCCATTCCCACGGATTTAGAGAGGCCCTTTGGATTTGGCCCTTCCAGAAGTACCAGCTGCAGGGTTTGCATCCCCGTTGGGACCAGGAGCCAAAACTTTGGCATTTTCTCCTGAAGACAATCCCTCCTTTTGCCCGGGAGGACGCGGCTCGCCTTTATTCCCGGCTGGAGCAATCCCGCGTTTCCCAGCCTCGCCCGGGGGGAGCGGATCAGATTTTGCCGAGTTTGCAAGTTCCGCGTGTGAATTTTCAGAGACGAGTTTTTGGGTTTTGGGGTTTTTTGGTGTTTTTTGTTTTGTTTTTTTTTTTTCCCCCTTGAATCTCAGGATAGCACGACAAGGGCGGAGGGCGGGAGAGGGGAGGAGCGGGAAAGGGAGGGTTTGGAGCCGGGAATTTTGACACGGGCACGATTAACGGCCCCGGTGGGAGCTGCAGACGGAGCCCCTCATGTGTCCCGCATAAAGGCTGGGTCAGCAGAGTGTGCAAACAGCACCGGGATCAGCAGATCCTGGGATAATGGAATCCCTCAGGAAAGGGGCAGGGACTGGGGACTGGGAGGGCTACAGCAGGAGACCCCCACAGCCCGCGTTCCCAGCGGGAATCCCAGGTACTGTGGGAGCAGGGAAAGGCCTCTCCAGGCTCTCTCCTGCTGGGGAAATGCTCCCGCAATGAACTTTTCCAAAGGAAACCAGGCCGGGTTTGCCCGTGGGTGTCGGGATAAGGATGTGCTCAGCCAGGAGCCAGAACCGCCAAAGGGTTTTGGGGTTTTTCCCTTCAGAAATCTGGGAATGGGGTTGTCCCCCACTCTCAGTTAAGGACTTTTCCCAAAGAACTGTGCAGCACTCCTGGCACTGTGTCAGGTGCTGTCACCTCCCTCCAGCTTCATCCTGGGAAATCCTGGATTTCCCTAGAGCCATCATCCCTCTAGACTTGGCTATGGAGACTGGAAAAGGAAATCCAGCAAAACTTAGGCTGGTCTGGCTTTGATCTCGGCCCAGGGAGCTCAGAAGTGTTGATTTGGTGGCCATGTAGGATCAGGGACGTTTGGAGCCTGGGAAAGCGGCTCATTAAGGGAACGAAGCCACCCGCGGTTGGAACGCGTGAATTCCCCCATTTTTGTTTTGCGTGTTTTGGCCTAATCGCTCTTCCTCATGTAGGTGGGCACAAGCTGTCGAGCAGGGGATAAAAAAACCCCGGATATTCCTGCAGTAAATAATGGAAAAAACAGAGTTCTGAGGGAGAGCGGAGTTTAGGGAACGCCTTGGGATGGGACGAGGGTTTGCACGAGGGATACTGGCGAGGAAGGGAGATCGCAAATCTCCCAAAAATGCCAGGGAGAGCACAAACCTTTCCCGAGGCTGGGAGAAAGGAGGTAAGCAGGGAAAGCCAAATAAAATAAATAAATAAATGGAAAGAAATAGAACTTTTCCCTCGTCCCGGGCTGGGATCTCCCAACCCCTCCCTTCTCCCAGGGCCCTCGGTGAGGAGGCTCCTGCCAGGGCTGTGCAGCAGCTGCTCTCCGAGGCACATTCCTGCTGCCTTTCTCATTCCAGCAGCCTGGCACGGGTGCCTTCTTCCCACCACTTGGGAGGCTGCCGGCCCTTGGCAGATTTTCTGGATATCAGGGCGGATCTCCCGCTGGCTCTCGGGATCTGCAAACATCGCTCAGTCAAGTTCTGGTGGGAAAAAAAAAAAAACCCAAAAAACCCTTCCCACCCCACACGCATAAATCCACATGGACACATCCAGCAGGGAATCTTCCCCCACCTCAGGGGCTCTCTGCTGTCTTGACTGGGTTTTTAAGCCAAGAGTTGAGTTTTGGGTTAAAAATGGCTCTAAAGCAGCAGGGCCAGCTCAGACCAGGGGTTCTGGGGGTGTTTACGAGGCACGGAGGGAAAGGACACAGGGAATGGCTCTAAACTCAAAGAGGGAGAGTTTAGATGGAATATTTGGGAGAAATTCCTCCCTGTGAGAGTGGTGAGGCCCTGGCACAGCATTCCCAGAGAAGCTGTGGCTGCCCCTGGATCCCTGGGAGTGTCCAAGGCCAGGTTGGACAGAGCTTGGAGCAGCCTGGGACAGTGGGAAGTGTCCCTGCCATGGCACGAGGTGCCACTGGATGAGCTTTGAGGTCCCTCCAACCCAAACCAGTCTGGGATTCATTCCACGAGCCATTCCGTGATTCTGCGAATCACCAACATCTGCCCGCCCTGGTCCCAGAGCTCCAGGTGTGAGCTGGGGGCAGAGGTGAGGAGGGGTTTGTGACCCAAAAGAGGGACTGGAGAGCAGCTGTTCCACATCTGGTCCTTGTTCCACTCATCCCCTCAATCATGGCTTGCGGGTGGCTTTCTTCCTGCATCCTATTCCTATTCCTATTCCTATTCCTATTCCTATTCCTATTCCTATTCTTACATCCTATTTCTATTCCTATTCCTATTTCTACTCCTATTCCTATTTCTGCATCCTATTCCTGCATCCTATTCCTATTCCTATTCTTGCATAATCTTCCTATTCCCATTCCTGTTCCTATTTCTATTCCCATTCCCATTCCTATTCCTATTCTTACATCCTCTTTCTATTCCTCTTCCTATTTCTACTCCTATTCCTATTTCTGCATCCTATTCCTATTCCCATTCCCATTCCCATTCCCATTCCCATTCCCATTCCCATTCCCATTCCCATTCCCATTCCCATTCCCATTCCCATTCCCATTCCCATTCCCATTCCCATTCCCATTCCCATTCCCATTCCCATTCCCATTCCCATTCCCATTCCCATTCCCATTCCCATTCCTATCCCTGCATCCCATTCCTGCTCTGGAATTCCCACTTGGATCCTCCCCGGACAAATCCAGTGGGGGGTTTAGCCCGTCTCTCTTCGCTCCTCTCTCTTGGCCTCTCCCGGTGGAAGCTGAACTCCCCCCGAGCGTTGCTCCCTCTCCCCCATCCCGGGGGCTCCCGTTCCGTGCCCTCCTCCCTGTGGGAAGTTCTGCCAGGGCCCGGAGCCCGGCTGGGCCGCGCAGCTGTCGGGATAACTGGGAGTTTGACACGTTGACAGCTCATAAAACCCACGAGCTGAGCCAGCAGCCGGGGCCGGCTCCGGTTTCCTTGGCAGGTCCCGGGAGGCTGAGCCGGGGTTTCGGCCGGGTCACGGCGGCGTTCGGGTGTTTTTGGGGTGCGGATTCCAGCTCAGCTTCTGGGAGGGGTGAGGTGTTAGTGGGTCAATCCCGGGCTGAGCGGAGCCAGGGGTGAGCCTGCCTGGGTTTTTTCCGGGGAGGGAAAGGCAGCCGGTGGAATTTCCAGCCGGTGGAAATTCCGGGGATTTGTCCCCGCGCGAGGCGATGTCCTGACTCACGGCCCGGAGTGGGGGGAATTCTCATCCCTCTGAGTGAAAACAATCCCTCCCGGAAAACAATCCGTGAATGTCCCCGGCATTAGGGAATTAACAGGAATCCACTCGGTTGATTTAGTGGGAGCTTTGATTCTGGTCTTGGATGCTTTCTGGGATTCTTCACCCGTTTTTGTAATTATGCCGCGGATGATGTCCAACTTTTGATGTGGGGTGGGGGGTGGGGGGTGGAACCCTTAAAAGGGATTCTGTGACAGCTTTGAAGTTCTTTTCCCTGGCATTCCTGGCGGGGGGACTTTTTCCCAGAACAATCCATTTCCTGGAAACAATGGGGAATTTGTTTGTGGGGTGGTTTTCAGCAGGAAAATCCTCTTGCCAGGAGATTCTTCTGTAGGTGTAGGAGTGACTTCTCCGAGTGGTGCTGATGTCACAAAAGCCACCAGGTCCGGCAGCCATGGGGCTGGGGAGCTGGAATTAATCCTCGTCCTGCACAATCCCAGTTGGGGACTGGCTTTCCCCAAAGCTGTTCCATTTTTAGGGCAGGTAACCGACAACCCTCTGTGTTTATTTCTGTTACTTCACCAGCAGGAAGAAACAGAGAGTAAAAACAAAACTGTCCAAATTTTCTGCTTTCAACTTGGAAATCCCTCCACTGGGAATGTTTTCCACAAATATTCCCTGGTGCAGAGGTTCTCCCTTCTTTCCAGGTGCTGTGATGAGCCAGGTGTGGGAGGCTCTGAAGCTTTCCATCCAAAAAACAGGCCCCAAATTGCTCCCAATAAAACCCCCAGAGGGTGTTTTTAGCTCTCAGCATCACCCAGGGGTGGTCACGGCTGGGTCCCAGCAGCTTTGGGATCCCGGCTCCTCCTGGGGGATTCCTGGGAATCCTGGAGGTGGGTGTTGATTTTTGGCACCGATCCCCAGGAAATTCCCCGCGCCGAGAAACTCTCGTTCCGATCCCAAATTAAAGCAGTGGCAGAGTCACAGGTGCTTTATTGACCCCTTTCCTGATGGATCCTTGGCCGTTCCCACCCAGCAGCAGAGAAGACCCCTGGCCTTCCATAAAAAGGCTCGGAGCAATTCTGAAATAAGGCTCAGAGCAATTCCAAAATCCGGGAGCGTTTCCACAGAAACGCGGATTTTTAGGAGGGAATTTCCCAGCTGCAGGGAACGAACGGCCCCGTTCTGCCCCACGGAAGAAACTCCGTTCAGTTTTCCTTGGGATTTTTCACCGAGAAATTCCCTTTTGTAGTGGGAAGGGGCTGTGAGATCCAGCAGAAAAATCTTCCTCCACCTGAACTCCAGTAAAGCCAGGGATGAACTCCTTGAATTCCAAGCCGTCAGCATCCAAACAGGGCTGATGGGAGGGCGGGAGAGAGGGACTTTGAGAGGAGCCTGGTGTTCCAGGATGGGGGGAATTGGCTGGAGCTGAAGGAGGGAAGGTTTGGGTGGGATTTTTGGGAGGAAATTCCTGGCTGTGAGGTGGGGAAGCCCTGGGAGAGCAGCTGGGGCTTCCCCCAGATCCCTGGAAGTGATCCAAGGCCAGGCTGGAGCGCTCTGGGATAGTGGAAGGTGTTGAAGTGGGAATGGGGTCAGCTTTAGGGTCTTTAGGGCCAGCCTGTTCTGAAGGTGTGGGGCAGGGAATCCATGATCCAAAGGGATCCATCCCATTCCCCCTCTATCCCACTCCCCCTCCCTCCCATTTCCCTCCATCCCACTCTCCTCCGTCCCATTCCCCTCCATCCCACTCCACTCCATCCCATTCCCTCGAGGAAGTTTTTAAGGATTATCCCAGCACTGCAGGAACCAAATTCCCAACGAAATAGCACCCCTTGTAACGAGGCCTTGCTTAACCAAAATCAGGTGATTTTCCAAAAAACCCCCCCCCCCCCCCCACTCACCTGTTTATTGAAATCCTGTAACTCCAGGAACTGGGAGATGCCGGCAGAAATTCCGGCTGTATTCGCCGGATAATCTGATTTGCCAGGAGCCATTTGTTCTGCTCCACTAACCTGGTTTAATATTTTATATATTAATATATTAATATTTATCTCCACCCCATCACCCGCCAGAGGCAGAGGCTCAGCACCGAACCAGATTAGGGACAGCAGGAGGAAAAAAACCCCATGGGCCCCAAATCTGTGAGGTTTTTTTTTTTTTTCTTCCCCCCAGGGGAATTCCCTGGGAATTTTTTTTCCCCCCTGTCCTGTCAGGAATCCTATCCGTGCCCTCANNNNTGGGAAGGATGGAGCAGGGAATATCCCTGGGGGGAGCAGGGAATATCTCTGGGGTCCCCCCAGCTCCAGTTGCCCCTTAAAACCCCTCTGCATGCCCTGAATTCCAGCTTTTTATAGAACAGACCATGCCCTGCTGTGGTTCAGGAGAGCTGGAGAGACCCTGACCCCACAGAATCCCTTTTATCCATCTGGGAAGGGCCCTCAGCTGACCCCGTGGAATTTTTGGGGTGTGGAGAAGCCCCAACCCCACAGAATCCCCTTTATCTGTCTGGGAAGGGCCCTCAGCTGACCCTGTGGAACATTCTGAGTGTGCCGAGGCCCCGACCCCACAGAATCCCCTTCGTCCACTTGGGAAGGGCCCTCAGCTGACCCCGTGGAACATTCTGGTTGTGCTGAGGCCATAAAAGAGCCCTTTCCCACCTGGTTCCTGCAGCCCCTGAGCACAAACAGGTGCCGCAGCCCCCTTGCTTTTCCCAGCCCTGTTTCCCATTTATTTCCTCTCATCCATCCCATCCATCTTTCTCCCACATTGAGTCCTGATTAGGCTGAGCAGGAGCACAACAGGGTTGTGGTGGTTTTTTTTGGGGGTTTTTTTTTTTTTTTTTTGAGGCTCTCCTTGACCTTCCTTTCCTCTCCTTGTCTGACAAATTTGTGGGAGCTGACCCACAGCTGGGATAATTCGCTCCAGCCCCACTCTGGCAGGCAGCTGCTCCTGGGGAGGGGTGGGGGGATGAGCTGAGGAGCTTTCCCAGCCTCGTGGTTCCTCCCTCTCCCATCCGTGGGAGGCCTGAGGGATGTTTGGGATATTCAGGATATTTAGGATATTCAGGATATCCAGGAGCGGGGCCGAGCAAGGTGCAGTGGTTGTCCCACCTGGGCCCTGGGTGTGACCAGGCCACCAAGAACTCCTTGGATTTCTCCTTCCCATCTTTTTTCCATGAGGGCATCCCCGGTCTCTGCTCCCCGTCGGCAGCACCAGGTGGTTTTCACGACACATCTCTCTATTTAGGGTGTGACTTGGGAGCTGATTTGGGGGGAAAACCCCCAAATGCAGCAGGTTCAACGTGCTGTTCCCAGTCCGTGCTCCCATTCCCATGGTAAAGAGCCCCTGGACCAGGGCCCAGCTCTGCAGGGGAACCACCTCGGGGATCTGCTCTTGGGAATAACCAGCAGCTGCTGATTTTCCTGCTGCTGAGCTCCTCCCCCATCCCTTTCCCCAAGTGCTGGCCCCAAATTTGGGGTTGCCTCTGCAGTGTCTGGGGAAGGGAGTTTGGGGTTGGCTCTGCTGGATTTGGGGAAGGAGTTTGGGGTTGGCTTTGCAGGATTTGGGGAAGGCAGTTTGGAGTTGCCTCTGCTGTGTCTGGGAAAGGGAATTTGGGGTTCGCTCCGCAGGATTTGGAGAAGGAATTTGAGGTTGGCTCTGCAGGATTTGGGGAAGGAGTTTGTGGTTGGCTCTGCATTGTCCCGGGAAGGGAGTTCGGGGTCAATCCCCAAGATGAGGGAACCCTTTCCTAAACCCAACCCCAAAGAAACCTCTCCGGCAGCTCCCAAACTTTCTCCTCTTCCTCCTCTTCCTCCCGCAGCGCGGTTGGAGCAGGCCCAGGCTCCACGCCGGGCTCGCTATGGTGTAACAGGATCCCGTGGCAGGGGGAATCTTTTGGGGGGGCTGATAAACCCCGAGCAGCCGGGAACTGAAGGCAGGTTCCCTTTGAAGTGCACCTCGCATTACTCCAGCCTCGGGATTTCAACCACCAATAAAATGATTTACGAGCATAAAAAGGCCCGAGCCACCTTTGAGGCGGGGGAAGGGGAGGAATTGCAAACGTCATTAGCCGCAGAGGCTCTGCTTTTTTTTCTCCTCCTGGGTTGGAAATGAGGGGCAGAACCGACCTGTTTGGGCCGTGAAACGTCCCTGCCTCTGCACGGGGAGATAAATCCCATCAGGGGCTTTGTGCAGGGGCTGGGTGCCTGTGGGGCTGCAGCCTCCAGCCAGGCTCTGCGGGAAGCGCTGCTTTAAACTCTCGGGAGTCTCTTTTGGTGCAGGTGCATTTTTTTTTTTTTTTAATTTTTTTTTTTTTTTTTGGTGTGTGCATGTTATCGTTTCTGATTTGTTTGGCTGCGCTGCTCCATCCATCCAACGCTGGGACCCGGCGCCGGCTTTGGGGCGCCTTCCAGACTGAAAGAGCCTCAATCTCAGCTGGCTGAGTGTGGAAATCGCCCAAAATGTAAAAACATTGGGGGGCGGTTTATCCTCAGTTTAACCCCTTGCATGGCTTCTGTAAGGACTCAGATCGGTTGACTTCAATCCCAAAAAAGCAACAGCTTTCCTGGAGTCGCGGGAGGAGCGTAATTAGGAGCTGGATTTCTTTGCTGATAATCCTCTCCCTTGGAGTTTATCTTCCCTTTCTTCTCAAACGCCGCAGACCTCAAAAAGAGGCTCATCCCCTGGCACGACTCTACCTGGCTATAAAAGGATCCAGGGTATCCTTTTATCTCCGTATAAAACAAAGGAATTACACCGGATGCGGGAAGCAGGGCGGGAGGCGCCGCTCCCGCACAGGTGGATTTTAATCCCGAACAGATTTAAAGCGTAAACGAGGCAGAAATCACCTCACACGGGGCGTAAAACAGCACAAATCTGTTCCGAGTTGTGTTTTGATCACAGGAGCCAGGCAAGACCCCAGGGCAGCCAAGTGCTCCTGTCCCGTCCTAGAACATCTCACTCCACGTCTTCTTTCCCAGCACCTTATCCAGAGTGGATTTGCAGCATCTGGCTCTTGGTTGGAAAAAAAAGAAAAAAAAAAAAAAAAAAAAAAAAAAAAAAAAAAAAAAAAAAAAAAAAAAGAAGTTTCCCACCCTTGGGAAAGTCAGAAATCGCTGGAGGGGCTTTTGCGCTCCTGGGGTTCTGTTTCTCTTTCCCTCTCGATCCCCGGGCTCGGATCTTGGTGGTGGTTTTGCTTCAGCTGTTGGGCTTTTACGAGCTGTTCTCTGCACTGGGATTTTGATCTTTTTGGGGATGGGAGCTCTTCCAGCCCCAGCTTTTTCCTCTGCAAGAAGAAGATCTCTTTCTCTCCTTCTCTTCTGCAAAGACAAGGTTCAGTTCTCTCCTTTTCCTCTGCAAAGAGAAGGTTTAGTTCTCTCCTTTTCCTCTGCAAAGACAAGGTTTATTCCTCTCCTTTTCGTCTGCAAAGAAAGGTTTCTTTCTTGCCTTTTCCTCTTCAAGAAGGTTTATTTCTCTCCTTTTCCTCTGCAGAGAAAAGGTTTATTCCTCTTCTTTTCCTCTGCATGGACAAGGTTCAGTTCTCTCCTTTTCCTCTGTGAAGACAAGGTTTATTTCTCTCCCTTTCCTCTGCAAGGACAAAGTTTATTCCTCTCCCTTTCCTCTGCAAGGAGAAGGTTTATTTCTTGCCTTTTCCTCTTCCAGGTTTATTCCTCTCCCTTTCCTCTGCAAGGAGAAGGTTTATTTCTTGCCTTTTCCTCTTCCAGGTTTATTTCTCTCCTTTTCCTCTGCAAGGAGAAGGTTCAGTCCTCTCCTTATGCACCAGAAATTCTCAAGGTGTGGAAGTGGAAGGGAGTGGCAGGACAGGAGCAGAGCACGTCCTCAGCCCCGATTTCAGGCTGGAATAACGCACCCACGAGGGTAAAAAAAATGGACAGGGGATCCTCTTTGCACAACCAGGGCACACAGAATTAGGTTATTGAGGTTATTTCTTTATTCCTTTGTGCTGCTCTGTTCTCCCAGAACATTCCATGGACCGGGCTGGATGAATTGCAAAGTCCCCCAAGCCTCGAGGGGTTCATTCACGACTCTCCCCTCAACTCTGTGCCAGCTTTGGGGGATTTGGGTGCCAGGAGCCGCTGCCCCGCTGGCCCCGGTGGCTGGGGGCACATCGGGTGTGAGGTGTCCTCTTGGGATGGTGGGGAGTGAGACACCTGTGCTCTGGTGTGC
>VZTR01016594.1:9126-20588 GCA_013400775.1 Chaetops frenatus | reverse complement strand
AAAAAAAAAAGGCAAACCACAGACATATATATCGAAGCAACTTGTCAGAGATACTAATTCATAAAAAAACATAAGGAAAGCAAGATGTGACAGCCAAGAGCAAAAACTTGCTGATGGTGTATTTCCCTGTGGATCATAACTGCCATGCTGTAACCTCTAGGCAATTAGGGGTTTTTTAACCAGTGCTTACTTTGCCAGTTGAGGTGCAGCAACACTTCTTCTTGACCGGAACTTGTATGAAAATATTATTTCTTTCCACAAGATGAGCTAGTCCGTGACACAAACAGTATTTCAGCCATTACTATAGCAACAGCGGTAATCCCTTAGGAATTAAAACACGAGAGTGCATTGACACATAAATGTAGTGGTATGAGGAGGCTAAGGTAGATTCTGAGATAAATTCAATTCCTGCATATACACACACACACACACAAACACACACAAGCACATGCCGATGATCCTTTGCCACTACCCAATCCTGCAACAACAAGTCTCAAGTTTTACCCTAGGCTCTAGGAGGAATATTAACTCTCAGTCCCAGCACCTATTTTCCCACATCCAAGTGAAAGGAGGGTGTAGCAAGACACAAGGCAGCCCACCTAGCTAAGTAAATGCAACAATTAAAGGCACTAGAGTAAGGCAAGTCAGTATGCACAAAACATGTGGTCTGGCCTTGGGTCCCAACAAAACTCCAAAGAAGATGAACTAAGGAACTGAATCAACACACAATTTTTATGAAAAACATGAGAGAAAGTTGTCTTTCCAAGACACCTGGCATGCATGGAGGCAATATTACAGCCTAGAGTACTCATGTTCTACAGACTACAGATACAGACATTAAGTAAAGCTTAAAGTACTGAGTGGTTACACTTAGAAGTGAAAGTGTTCTACTCGCAGTAAGCTGCTTCGTCTAAATCCTATTTGTTATACCTCTCAAGAATTCTGTTTGGAAGTGAAGAACCTAGGTGTTATTTCTTTCACAAATATATATACATATATGCAGAAATTTTATTTGAACACTTATTTCATGCTCTGCTAGGCATTCTTTTAGACATCCAGAGTGGTTTCAAACTCCCAGGTCTTGTTTCCATATTTAAAAGTGGTGACCATCTTGAAGTAAAGCTTCTTATGTTTGTCGAACAGACATATTTTCCTTCACTCACCTTAGTAGCATGAAGCAAATATTGCAGAGGTGTAAAGACATACAAAACCCTGAGATTTGGAGAGAGTGATCAGGCATTTCAACACAAACAGGATCTTGAACAAGATACATGAGAAAGTCTCCTCTGCTCAGGGAAGCCCTGCCTCTTTCACAAAGCCAGGGGAAGGATAACAGTGAACTTTGGACAGGGTACAGAGGTTTACCTCAGTTACCATGTGACTTGTTTCTGTATACCTAAGCCAGGTTGTATAAGTGATCCTCGGTGAAAGCCTAATGCAATTAACTCACACAGATTTCAGGCAGCCTCTAGTTCTTTTACCAATGTATCTACACAGACATTTTTTGCATAACAGTTTCTAGCAACATTTCTACAGTTGCCATTTCTAACTTACCAACTATATTTGGATTATTTTCTGTATACCCTTATAAGCTTGTTAAGGGAGAACCATGAAAGATGCCACTAAGGAAGACTACTTAAATTTTCTAACCCCCAAGATTTACATACATTTTTCCTGCTCCAGGTGGAGTCAAGCTGTTCTTAGGCTGACACCATTTAAATTGGATTTATCCACAGCCAATGCACAACGTTTCACAACAGTATAAGTGACAGAATACTTGACCCACCCTCTGCTGAATGTACAGCCAAGCTCAAGATTAGAGAAGGTGACACTAGACACATGCTTTAAGAACAGCTAATGCACCATGTAAGTACAGACCTCCAAGCAAAACCTCAGAGTTCTAGGTCAGACTCAACAGGAGGAAATCGGTAAGCCATGCAGAGTGAACACCAATAAACAAACAAAGAAACAAAAACAAAACACCAAAGCATTATTATCTTTTAGAAGGCTTATAAGTCTCTCTGCTTTCTGTGATTTTAGACAACTAAGCCAAAGATCTACCTGGCATTTCACTACATTTCAAAGTGCACGTAGGCATCCCATCACCTAAGCTCCTCCTATCTTTACTGGTCAACAGTCTCTCCTCAACATTCATATCCTGTTCCACTCCCACTCTCTGACATTCCATTTTATTTCATTCTATTCCATTCCAGCACATTCCCTTTCCCCCTACCCAAAAGAAAAATGAGAAATTCCCTTTGTTTTTCCAAGTTTGTTTTATGTTTTCTTTTCTGTTTATCTCCCCTTCTCCTCATTTATCCAACCAAAAGCATTTTCTAGCAGGGGATTAAGAGTCTTCCTCTGTAACTCTTTGCACCAGGTCAGATGACTAACTCTTTCCTCTCCTACAGCTGATACAAGTTATTTATCTTGGTATGTGATGTTTCTCCTCTCCCTCTCCTCTAAATTATCTGTACTTCTCCCAGTCTTAGCTCTAAGCCTCTTCCTGTTCATGATCACATTTCATTCCATTGGAAGTATTTTATGTTCTTTTTCCCAGCCTCTTGTCAAAGTGCATGTTCACACAATTATAAATTAATAGAGGTCAGAAATGACCTCTGTGACTGTTCTCATCCAACTGTCCTTTTTTTAAGATATAAAAAGCCACACTAAATTATGGTACTTATTTAGAAACTAAAATACATTAATGTGCCATCACTACCCCAACCCTAACATGATGCTTGATGTTTGAATGCTATGTTGTGGATGAGAGAGCACGTCTTCCTGCAGAATGTCTTGTTAAATAAACCCTTAAGGATGTGCCTGCATTGCTGCACCAAGGTTAATTTTTAATTGACTCTTTTTTTCCCTTTGAAACCTTTGGTCCTGTTAACAATCTAAACTGTGTTTTGTCATTTGATACTTTTATTAGCTTCAAGAAATGGAGCAACTTTCCTGTAAATCCTGTAATAACTGGAGCCAATGACATCTTTGAAATTTTATTACTTATGTAGCTGAATCCTTTCCAGGTGTTTTTTCATCACATACTGTACTGTTTGAAAAGCAGTGGAAAAAGCTGTAACTGCACCTTACAGAAATGCTCTTTGCCTCAATAACAAAAGTTTTCAAATATATGCTTGCCAGAAAATATGTCATATCTTTTGTCTATTCATTTTGTTGTTCTTTCATTGCTCTGAAGACAACATGTTCAGGATTGAACCAGCTGAACAGATGGCTGCTATGTGTCCAAGTCATCAGGGAATGAAAATGCCTGAAAACAGCCCCTTCCTTCCCCCCACCAAAATGAAATCACTGAGACCAAATCCAAAACGCCATATATACAAATCAATGTTGTTCTTCCTACAAAGGATCCTCACTCAGAGAGCATTTTGCTAAACTACATTCAAAGGCCTTCTGTTCACACTATTGGAAAATACATTTATTAATCAATTAGGTAATTATTTACATACTTGTATTTTAACTCTTATTAATTGATGGATTATCCATGTTACAGATGCTTTTTCTAAAAAACACACACCTACAAAAAATACAAAGAATCCTTCCTCTTGTCATGTAGGCTGCCATGTTCAGAATCTCCTGCTGTAGTGCTAGGTCTTGTTCCTCTTCTGTGAAGAGATTTTGCTGCAGATTGGTTAGGAGCTGTCTCTGTGCTTTGCAGCCAAATTCCTACATTTAGCCGAGAAAAGCCTAAGGTGTCTCATCTGAGAATATAAACCTTGTTCTGTACATCATGGCACTTGGCTAGTATATTAGTAAGAGGTCTTGAAGGTTAAATGTAGCTGTTCTGGCTTCAAAATTCTTCATTAGCCAATGGAGAGAGAGATACAATATTCACACATTAAGAATAATGTAAGGTAGTACATTCTTTTACTAAAATTTATTAGAGTGAAGAGTATCCATTAGTAAATTACATACAAGTACTGTAGGTTTCAAGCTCTTTGTTTCTTAAGTTTACTTTGAATTTTAACTGTATCCATGGTTTAATTAGGTCATTCAAACCAAACTGTTATTTAAGAAGTCCTAAAAATGCAAGACTTGTGTAACAAATTTCTTTTAAATGTTTTCATTTAATTTATTATTCTTTAAAATGTTTTTATTTACTTTATTACTTAGAATTTATGAATAGATTTAGAATATGGACAGTTAGAGCTGAATCCAGTCCTGCCTTGTCCACATTTTGTGTTGGTTGTATCTGATCTGGCTCTAATCAAAAGCCCAGTAGGCATGTTAGTATGATGCTGTGCCCAAACTAATATGCTTCCATGCCACTCTGGTGTGCAGCAGTTTTCCAGTGTTCCTCCATTAGGGTTGAAAGTATGCGTTCTGTATCAAAATGTTAACATAGTACTTTGTAGGAGCTCACTTGTCCAATATTTTGGCAGACAATCTGAAAGAACTGAGAAATGAAGATAAATACTTCTCAAAAGGATCTGAGGATAAGTGGATTTGTGGAAGGCTGTGCAGAAAAAGCAAGCATCTGGTGAATTTACAGTCTTTTTTTAGCTAATTTTGGGCTTCCGAGCCAAATGAGCTAATACATCTTGTTGAAAGCTCTCCTGTACTATGCTCTTTGTGAAAATACTTGGTTTAGCCATATGCTGACTAGAGGCCACATGCAGATCCTGATAGGGAAATCAGTGTATTTTGGGTATGCATTTACTTTGATTTGAAAAACCATCAGGAATTCTCTTGGATGGATGGAATTCATCTGGATGCTTCTGTCTGCAATGAAGATAAATTCTCTCCAGTAATTATAGCTTGATTAATGTCCTCAGCTTGTGTGGCACAAGTCCAGGAGATGTCAAAACATCAAATAAAGGGTAGATATTACCCAAATGGGCATTTCATTTACTGGCCACGTATAACCTAAAGAAAATTTTCTGTTCATGCATCAGCAAAATACAAAATACTGAAGAGCACGCAGTCAGAGATTAATAGACTGTATACATGTTGTAAAGAGAATGTTACCTCAGTGCTCCAAGTTTGGTTTACAGACAGATAAGAGGAGAAGATTCTTGTAGCAGGATATGAGATCCTTTGGGGGACAAGGTGATTTGTGTTCCTATCAATTATGCGGAGAACAGTTTCTTGGTAAGAAAATGAAGGCTCATACTGATAAAGAGACAGATCAGATTTTTCATAGTATTTACAGTTTCCATTCAAAGCCACAAAACTACTTTTATTGAGCAAGAGATTTTCTAAGAGGACAGAATAGATTTGGTTTTTTGGGTTGCAGCAGAATATAATGTATGAATAGACCAGATAATATTTTGCCTGTTTCTAGTTTCTATATTAATACGCTAAAAAAACTTTCAGAATTAATTTTTACTGAAGAACATAATAATTGCTACAAAGAAGAACAATTTTCTCTTTTTATTTCATTTAGAAGGTAAAGTTTAGAATACTTCAAAGCTTTTTGTGAACTGCTCCAATCTCATTTCCCACTTTTAAAAGACCTGATTTTACTTTTGGATTTTTAAAGTTCAATATTTCTTCAGGGGTGCTCACTCTGAGAAATAATTCAGCATCATGTAACTAAGCCAGGGTGGGTCTTTTCAACTCCAGTAGGTGAAGTGCCAACTCATCCTCAGAATATGGGTGCACTGACAAGATACTGTGAGATATGAATGCAAAGTGAGTTAGTTATTATAGGACTACCCATCCAGACTCTTTCAGTTGGTGAAACTGCAAGACAATTTTCTGGTGAAGGCCAGTAGGATAAGCAACTTCTCATTCTCCATTGCACAAGTTATTGTTACCTAAAATGTTGTAAATTATCATAGATTTCTTTACTGTAATTTGCTTACATTTTTTTGATGTGTCCTTTTCTCTATCCTGTCTGTTGGTCTATCACAGAATCACACAATCAATTAGATTGGAAAAGACCTCTGACATTATCAGGTCCAACCTAATACTGAACGCCTACCTTCATGTCAGCTAGACCATGGCACCAAGTGCCATGTCCAGTCTTTCTTTAAACACTTTCAGGGAGAGTGACTCCACCAACTCCCTGGGCAGCCCATTCCAATGTCTAATCACCCCTTCTGCAAAGAAATTCTTCCTAATGTTCAACTTAAACCTCCCCTGGCAAAACTTAAGCCTCTGTCCTCTTGTCCTATGGCTGGTTGCTTGTGAGAAGAGACCAATCCCCACCTGGCTACAGTCTCCTTTCAGGGATTTGTGGAGAGCGATAAGGTCACCCCTGAGCCTTCTCTTCACCGAGCTAAACAACCCCAGCCCCTTCAGTCATTCTTCACAGGGTTTGTCTTCCAGATTCTTGACCAGCCTTTTTGACCTTCTCTGGACATGCTGCAGCATCTCAGTGTCCTTGAATTGAGAGGCCCAGAACTGGACATGGGATTGGAGGTGTGACCTCGCCAGTGCCAGGCACAGGGGACAATCCCTGCCCTGATCCTGCTGGCAACCTGTTGCTGATACAGGCCAGGATGCCTTTGGCCTTCTTGGCCACCTGGGCACACCCTGGCTCATGTTCAGCCACTGTCACCAGCACCCCCAGCTCCTTTTCTGCTGGTCCACTTTCCAGCCACTCTGCCCCAGCCTGTGGTGCTGCCTGGGGTTGTTGTGGCCAAAGTGCAGGACTCAGCACTTGGGCATGTTGAATGTCATGGTGCTGGTCTGGGCCCATCTCTCCAGCATTCCAGCTCCCTCTGCAGAGCCTTCCCACCCTACAGCAGATTAATACTCCAACCCAACTTGGTGTCATTTGAAAATTTGCTGATGGTATACTCAATCCTCTCATCCAGATGATCAATAAACATATTAAACAGGACTGGACCCAACACAGATCCCTGGACACCCCTGGTGACCAGCCACCAGCTGAATGCAGCACCACTCACCAGTCTCTGGGCCCGGCCATCCAGGCAGTTCTTAGCCCAGCCAAGGCTGCACCTGTCCGTGCCATGGGCTGCCAGCTTTTACAGGAGAGTGCTGTGGGAGAAGGTGTCAAAGGCTTTGCTCAAGTCCAGGCAGACACAGCCTTCCCCTCACCCACCAAGTGGGTCATCTGGTCACAATAGATCAGATTGGTAAGGCTGGACCTGCCTTTCCTAAACCCATTCTGGCTGGGTCTGATCCCTTGGTTGTCCTGTATGTTCCATGTGATCACTCTCAAGATGATCTGCTCCATAACCTTGCCAGGCACTGAGATCAGGCTGACAGGCACGTGTCTATCCTGTGTATCATCTATCACATGCCCTTGTATCTGCCCAAGATTTATGGCATATTTATTTTATTTAACCAAGAATTTACGGTAATTTCTAAGTAGTTCTCATAGTTCATTAGATTAATAATGCTTTATTCTCAATACACATGGGGGACAAGAAATAGTTAATGCTTAAGCAGAGCAGTTACATTATTCTTATCAGTTCAAGGAAGTCAAAAATTAAGCATGTGGCAAGCAGGCAAAAGACTGCAGTGCTGTCCATATCCTTAACCTTTCAAATCAGATCAGTCAATGCCAAGAGGTCACAAAAGATTATATAAAAAAAGGGAAAAGTTGGCTGACAGCAATCAGTGAGTTGCTCCCCATGCCACCATGCATAATATGCATTTAAAAACCCTTGTCACAGAGATGTTTTTCGTTCAGACTCCCTCTCACCAAATGCCCAGTTTTCTTCCATGGCAGCAGCGATTCACCCTCTGGCAGTGGGAGTGGTTGTACAGTGAATAAGAGTGCAGGACAGTCCCAAGACTCCTTCAGGAGCTGCACATGGCCATTAATTCTATGATGCAAGAATATGCTGGAATTTCTTCATCTTTTCAACAAGCATGGAACTTCCTTCCTTGTTGAGTCAATTTACTTTTGTTAGATGTGGGCAATATGTCTTTTATGAACAGGGATAAGCCCAAGAATATTTCCTTTTCCTGGTGGTCATAAAATGGTAAGAACTGCTGTGTTTTACATGTTCCACAAATGTGTTCCTGTATGATACCTGAAATGTGGGTATGCTCTCAACACTTTATAAAAAATACTGAGTCCTAACTAAATCTGAATTCCATTCTCTGCCAATGACATCTATGGGAGATCTTGGGTTTTAAGCCTTTTGCAAAATCACATTCACAAATATATATGTAGGCTAGCAGAAACATAATGGAGTTGAAAAATAAATTTTGTGGCTGTTCCTGGCACCAGCACTGATGAGAAAGACAGTTTGCTGACAGTCTGAAGTCAACTGACACGGAGAAGTAGAGAGTTCCCAAATGCCAAATGGAGGTGTCCCCAGCACCTCTCACACACTTGGGGAATTAATGAGTTTTTCTCATTGACATTTTAACTAGGTCTTGAATATCCACTGGCTGTATGAATGCAACCACTGCTAAAGAACCAGGTAGGGGTTTGGGCAGCTAATAAATGCTCCCCTTGTATTAACAACAACCAACTAGAAATCCTTTCATTGACTAATATTGTAAAGCCATTTTTGAAGCACTAGCTCAGAGAACTGATAGATTGCTTAGACCTCAAAATAAAAGGTATTTTTGCAGACACTTACACCTATATGGAGATGCACTGAAGAGGAGAGTATATACGGAGAGGGAAAGAGAAAAAAAGGAAAAACTTTGGGGTTTCATACTGTTTACAGACTAATGCATGTGGGCGATGTCTTACTGTAAACACAGATGGCTGTGAATCACACTAGGTCATGCTGAGAAGCCAAGCATATATTTGCAGGCTTTTTATTCCCCACTGAAGCAATGATTACTCAGCAGAAGGGCATATATTTGTAGTCCTTAAAATAAAATCTTTTTGATAAGACAGTTTTGAATGAAAATAAATTATAGATCCAGCAAGCTGAAGCTTAAGAATGGTGTATCTAATAATGTTTTCTTTACTGACTGCAAATAAGGCCTGAAGATTTAGGTTTCGAAATTTTCTTGTCAAGATGGAATAGGAAAAGCAATCCCATGTCTCAAGTATTCACCAGATTTCATGCCTGCTTCAGCCAGTATGCAAGGTAATCCATAAACAAGGTAGAGCACTGGGATGCAGCCACATAAAAAGGCAGATGGATAGAAAGGACAAGACACAAGATAGAGAACTAGTATGAAACTTGAGTAACTAGTTCTACTGCCTGTCCAGGTACATACTGACTGAATGACCTTGTGCTGGCTACCTAGGCTTTCCTGCCACAGTACTATAACATGGGATAACAAGGCTAACTTGCCTAAGCAGAGTGCCATTAGGTTTGATACTGTCACTGGTATTTGCATAACCACAAAAGACCAAATAATTACCTAGAATATATCTACACTACCTGCCTATAATAGGTCAGTGTACAGATAGCACAACCTCCAAAGGTCAACGAGTTTATCTGCAGATTAGTCTTGGCTTATAACTACATATAACTATGTAGTCATCTGTCTCACTGGGAGCTGTGGGAGATGAGGAGACCACAGACACTGTCTTCTTCTATGGACAGTTTTTCCCTGGGTCAGTCAAACCATAGCTGCAGCTTTACTAGCTAATAGTAACCAAATATCTCTTAGGGAGCAGCAATAGTACTTAACCTGTGTATAAGTTAAACTTAACTTAAAATGTGTGGTTTAAGTTTATGTTTCTGGTATGGGGATACCATAAACACCTAGGACAGCTGAGATGGCACCAATTCATTTACTTGTACTGGCTACACAAATAAGATGCCATTCTGTGAGATTTCTGCAGTGCAAAGTTGTTTTTCCCATAAAGGGAAACACAGGTGAGTGCAGGGAAGCAGAGTGGACCAAGCAGTGGGGTTTCATTTGTTCTTTTCCCTTGTACTGCTGGGTTTGTGCCTGGCACAGAGGAGGATGTAGAGAGCACTATCAGCTAAGAAGTCCTGTATGACAGAGAGCCAGGCTCAGACAGCTGCTGTCCAGAGGGCACACTGCCTCAGGGAATGTGGCCAGCAGACATCCTGGGAACCACAGAAGTGGCAGTACCAATGCAGCCAGGGAGAAGAGTATTTTGAGGACCAAGTTAGAGTCATTCTTTGAGGACACAAACCATATGCAACAATGCTCCTGTTCATGCTGCTTATCTCGGAATGTCTAGTTATATACAGTGAGTGTCAAAGAATTCAATCAGTTGAAATTGTCCATTTAACAGAATGCACAACAATAAGAGTCATTAAATTGTATTAGTTGTAGAAAATCTTATTAATTGAAGCATCATGTAAGTCTGCAAATTACCCTTGGTAAGAAATTGAAGCAACTTTTCAACACACTAATGTCCAAAATTTTCTGTAACATCTACAAAGCTTACCTGCATGATCAGTGAAAAGATTAGCACAGACAATGCTCTCCTTGAAATTTTTGCCTGATTATGCCTCCCTTGAGGCCTAACAGTGATTGAAATACATTCCTCCTTCTCATGCATTCCTCTTCTCTCCCTTACATTGACAATAGAGCTGCTCTGATCTCACAGTAAGATGTGCTCCATGTTCCAGATGAAAAGAATGTAACAACAGCAACAAAACCCGCAGGAATTAAAAACAGTTTTCAAATCGTTCACATGGACTGCCATTTCAGGTTCCAGCTGTGCCTTCTGGTCTCATAAAAGATTTGATTTCTTCCAAAAATGTCATGCAGCATAGCTTCCAGGGTAAAAATGAACTATAACAACTTCTCTTTTTCCTTTGACCTAGTCTAAATCTCTTCTACTAGAAAGATGATTTAATTTTTCATCTGACATTCTTTGTTTTGACAGGCTTTAGGGAACTTCCTTCTCTGCCTCCTAGAGTTAATTTTTTTTTTTTCAATTTGAAATACTGGGTGCCTTTGAAGTAAATATAAAAGAGTGTTAAACTTAGGCAGTCCAGATTTCAGCTACTGAAAACTACTTTTTTTCCTAACAAAGAATCATTGTTAGAAGTTAAAATAAAAAATTTAGCCTTAATATCCATGTGAAAAACTGCCATACTGTCCCTGCTTTGGAATGTCTAAATCTAGAGCACATTTGCAATAGGTGAGTAATCACTAATAATTATCATCACTGGCATTCAATAGATTTGTTTAGAGGAATAGCTTCCAGTTTTTGATTGCAGTGTGCCTCCCTGAATTACGTCTCCACAATGAAAAATGTGTGATTATTGCCTGTCATATCACTAGCAACTGGGCTTTATTTAGTAGATTGGAAATTATTTTGTTGGCGATGGAGTGGGAAGTCTGCGTTGAAGGACATTACCATGTATTTTGTTCAAAAGACACCAAGGTTTCCTTTTATACTATTCTAGAGAGGCAAATTAATTTGCTTGGCAGCATGAATAGTCTATCTGCCTCACACAGCTGATATTTTTAATAATGAAGTGGGATGTAGCTTTCATGTCATACCATAAGGAGAAGTGAGAAAATCTCTCCAGTAACTTGAACCGCAGCAAGATATGAAGAGGATGATTAGCATGATAGATTTAACACAGAATTCTAGAGAAAGCCACAGATGAAACAAA
>VZTR01016574.1:24887-46917 GCA_013400775.1 Chaetops frenatus | reverse complement strand
GCCCACTTCCGCCCGCCCATTGGCCGCCCGCCGCCTCGCCCCGCCCCTTTCTGCCCTCTCATTGGCCGCCCGCCGCCTAGCTCCGCCCCCGCCCCACTGAGTGCCACCTCCCGCCCCCGCAGGCCCCGCCCGCCACAGTGAGAGGCGGGGCCTGGCGGGGTCCCGGCCCTTAAAGGGGCCGCGCGGCGGGCGGGCTCCGGCGTTCCCCCGCCCCGGGCGGGGTTCCGGCCCTGCACGGNTTTGCACGGAAGGAGCCCTGGACTCCCGGGGAAAACCGGCCTGGGCCAGCCAGGCCCCAGGGCTCCTCCTGGTCTCTCTCCCCCGGGCACGGAACCCCCAACTCCCACAGACATCCCCCAAAAAGCCCTGTAGAGGCCCCGGTCCTACTGACTCCTGCCTTGGCCTCCTCCCAACTCCAACAGACGGCTCCAGAGCCCTCCCTCGGAGCCCCCTTCAGCCCCTGCAAGCGCCCCCAACCCTAACAAACTCCTCCACTGGCACCCGCTGAAACTGCAGCAGATCCTGCCAGCCCCTGCAGACACCCACCCCAGACCCTCCCACCGCCTGCAGATCCCAGACCAGACATCCCGAGCCCTGCGGACTCCTTCACCAGAGCCCCACCCCAAACCCCAAGCACCTCCCAACCCTTGCAGAGCTTCCCAGCTCCTGTAGCCCTTTCTCCACCAGATCTCCCCCTCCCCTTTTACCCCTGCAGACCCCTCACCATTCCCCCCAAGGAGCAGCTCAGCCCGGCAGGTGCTTCAGCTTCTCTTTATTGATGGGACAGTTGTGCTCTCCCACCCCAGGGCCTATCGGAGTGCTGGGTGAGGGGGGGGCTCTGGGGGGGCGGGGGGACACGACTAACACAGGAGACAACGCTGCGAGGGGAGCACGGGAAGCTCTTGGCATGGAGCCAACACCCTTCCCCTGCCCCATCCCTGAAACAGCCAGCTGAGAAAGGCTGGATCTGCCTTGGATTGGGTCTGGGGAGGCGTGTGGCCGTACAGGAGTGGGGAGTAGCAGCTTGCCTCGAGCAAGGAGGGGTCCAGCAGAACCCCTGACCACACATTGCCTCCCCCCTTCCCCAAAAGCCCACACGAGGGTTGGGGAAAGGGACATTTCACACCCTGAGGGCAGTCACCAGGAAAGAGGAGTCCCAGCAGGAACCTCCTATGCCGACTCCAACACACATCAAGGCAGGACTTTAACTACAGGAAGAGGTTTTTTAAAAAACTAAACACTTCAAGTATATTTTTTTTTTTTTAGTGATTTAAGGTCTCTTGCCCCTGCTGCTGCTGCACTGGGTGGTGTTTAGCAACCTACATCCACTCTAGGGACAAGGAGAACAGCGCAAGCGATGGCTGGTCTAATGCAAGGGGAGACAGGGCAGTGGGAGGGGAGTGGGGCGGTCCGTGGGAGGGAGGGGGGCAGGGGAAGGAAGGCTCAGTGGGTGCTCAGGGTACGGGCACCACACGCATGGTGTTGGTGTAGCCAGAGCCGGGGCGCCAGCCCGTCAGCACGATCACCAGGTCACCGCTCTTGAAGAACCCACGGGCTTTGCCTGGGAGAGAAGAGGGAAGCGTCAGAACCCAGTCCCACCCTGTCCCCTTGCCATGGGGCAACAGCGCTCAGCACCTGCTCCCCAAGTCACCAAGGCTGCCTGTGTCACAGAAGTCAGGGCTCCAGGAGGGTATCAAAACCCCACCTTCCTGCTGCCTACCCATCTGACACCCTTCGCCTCTGCTTTGGGGTTCTCTGCAACAGAGGTCGAAATTCCACAGCACAGGATTTGGAGGGGGTGCAGAACAGAGTCAACCCAACTCCAGACTTCCCTTGTCCCTCAGGAGTGGTGAGTGTCACAGTTCCATCGCTCACCACCATAAACCCAACCCAGCCTTCTGTTGGAAACTCCTTAAAGGCAGCTATGCCAAACCCACCACCCCATTTCCCAATCTGACTTGCTTTCTCCTCATGCAACCAGCACCCATTTCCTGTCCGGATCCAGTTACCACACGGGCAGCCAGTTCCTCTCTTCCCATCACCAGTCCCCAGCAGTGACCCCAAATTACCACCTAAGTGCTCAGGGCCACCACATCCCACCAGAGCCGTGTCCCGGGGGAGAGGGAGCGGTGACACTCACCAACGTTCATGCCCAGGGTGACACGCAGGTCCACATCCTCAGCCCAGGCATCCTGGGCGGGGTCTTTGCAGAGCACGGGGAAGATGCCGCGGTACAGGTGGGCCTGGCGCGCCGTCTGCTCATTGCGGGTGATGGCAATGATGGGGGCCCGCGGGCGGTACCGCGACACCAGGTGTGCTGACCTGCAGGGAAAACAGCCACGGTGGGGGTCCACACAGCCAGCACAGCCTCCAGAGAGGACACCTGGGAACGGCCCCCGAGAGCACTGCAGCCCCAAAGTCTGTCAGCCACAAGGGCTCCCCCAAAACCCCTTGAGGGCTGTGACCAGTCTTGGCAAGAGCCACTTACCAACCAGCTTGAAGCTCTGCTGGATTCCCAGGGCAACGGGGCAGACCACCACTGGCTGTCCCCACTGGCGGTGACAGCCTCCTCGCCTCCCAGTTTAGCAAGTGCCATCAGGGTGTTTTGGTCCCCAAACAAGCCTTTACTTGTCTCTGTTGCTATGTCAGGGTGGCGAGGTGCCATTTATTCTGGCCTCTGCAAGCAGGCCTTGGCATCTCAACAGGGGTCCCTGAAAGTTCCCTGTTTTGAGGAGCTCCCGGGTTTACAGGGTGCAAAGAGCTGGTGCCAGCAGCGCTGCCCAAAGCATGCCAAGGAGGAAGCCATCTGCCTCCCAGCCACCTGTTGAAGCCAACAAACAGGCAAGTCCTCCACACAGAGCTCTGCTCCTGCACCCAATGGGAAGCAAATGCAACAGAGGCCAAAATTTATACTGGGAAGTTGGGCACAGAGTCCTTAAAATGCCTTAAAATAGTAGCAGCACAGCCTGGGTGGGGACTAGACTACACTTCCCTTTCCCTGAGCACTGCTAAGGGACAGCATCTGCAAACACACAGATTCAAACTGCAAGGCTGTGGCATCTGCAGCTCCATCTTTCCAACACACATGCCGGTGTCTCCACTTGCTTTTGCAGCCTCGTTTAGTGGAGCCAAGCTCAGCAACACTCAGATGCAAAGTTTGCTGCTTAAAGCAGGGGTCAGCAGACTGCTCCAAGCACCCAGCCACACGTGCCAGCTCTCAGACAATCCTTCCCACACTGTCTGAGCCACCTCCCAAGAGATCTGGGAGATCCAGGTACTCACAAGAGTTAACCAAATCCACAGCTAAAAATATTCAAATATCAGAGTTCAAATCTCTTTAAAAAGGTCAAGTGTAAGGTTAGAACATTTGACAAAGAAACATTAGAAGCACGAGGGTATGCATAACTCAGTGCTTATAGTTCCTTCCTCATCTCTGCAGGAAGCGGCTGCTCAAAGTAATTTTAAGCTGTACATTTTGGTGAAGGTTTCACCGACGGTGCAGATCTTCAGGTAGGTGGTGCCCAGCGTACACAAGCACATCTCTGCTGCTGCACTACTGTTTTTTCAGGTGTGAATTCGGCGTGAGAAATCCTGATTTCCTTCCAGAAAGCCGTCTGAGACTTATGGTCAGACGTGCTTTGGGAGCAGGCAGCCCAGTTCCTCTAGAGGGAAGAGCTGATCCATGAGGCTCCAGCTCCCTTTCCACAACTGGAAGAACAAGTCTCTGCTTGGCAGCTGTTACCATTGCTGGACAGAAATCCCAAACTACATTGTTCCAGCACATCTCACCTGCAGCCACTGAGCTCACCTGGTGCCTGCCAGATGCCTGCCTGTACAGAGATTACCTGCAGGCAGGCACAAGGAATCCTGGAACAGGACATTTCCAACACTTCCCATTTCCCTGCCTAACAATCCCAGGCTGCACAGTCCCTCTTCGCCCCTTGGGCTCAAGCAAGCAGGGCTGATGACTGCTAAATCCAGCAAGGGACCAATCATTTGGATCCTGCTACAAAAGGCCAGACCCTTGATTAATAAAAAAAAAAATTTTGATTCTGCATCCACTGAACTTCTGCCTCACTGTTGCATCGATGATTTCTTGCCAAGAAGTTTGAATTGAAGCTGCAACACTTATTTTCCCTTGGTTCTTCCAGCTGGCACTGCTGCCACCTGCAGCAGTGAGGAGAGGCCGGGCTCGGAGCTGGTGCCACGCTGGCAGAGGCAGGCCGAGGACTCAGAGTGTAGGGATGTGTCTCCATCTCCCGAGGAATCAGCACTGCAGGCTCTGCCAGAACCTGACTTCACCGGCCTCTCAAAGCCATGTTTTTGGGATTCTCCTTCCCCCACCCTGTCACACAGCAGGCTTGACCTGGGGGCACCTGTCCCCTCCTACCTTCCAGACTTGGTGAGGACAATAATGGCCCCACTGCAGCACTTGAAGGACGCTTCCACAGCGCCAACTGCAGCGGCCTCGGTGGGGTCGCAGTTGAGGGGGGTCAGACGACGCAGTTCCTCAAACAACTGCCTGTGAAAGATGGCGGCTTCGGCCTCCCGGGCAATCTACAAGAGCAACACGCGTTCGGAGACGACACTCACAGCAGGCGCTCGGGCACAGGGCAGGGCGAGGTGCTCCAGCACAGGGTGCCACATCTGTGCTGCCAGCCTTTGACAGCATCAATAATCAGCGAGCCCAGACTAAGCTCACCCCAACAGCGCATCCCTGCAGAGGAACCACTCGATTCCCAAGGGCTCTTTTCGGAACGGTGGCACCTCGCCCTGTCAAGCCCTCACTCAGGTGACACTCATGCCAACTGCCAGGCACTCTCGCTCTGCTCCTGCCTGCTGGGGTCCCTCCCTGGCACAGGGTCGGCTCACATGGCAGCGGTTACACAAGGTTGGCACAGGCAGCGAGCAGCTGGCCCAAGACTGCAGTGTTAGGGTGCAGCGTGTTTTTGCCAGGGACAGAGCTGGCCCAAGCCCCCTCTCTGAGCCCTACCTGCCAGACTCAGTCAGGACTAGCAGGGCTGCAGCTAAGCACTTAAAAGAGGCCTCCACCGCGCCCGCCGCCATGGCATCGGCAGGGTCCCTGTTGTTAACATTGAGCCGTAAAATTTCTTCGAACAGCTGACGATGAAACATTGCAGCCTCAGCCTCGCGGGCAATCTGCAGGCCCGAGTGGGAGGGAAGGAGGAAAACAGAGGAAAGAAAAGAAGGAAAGATATACCAGAGGAACATGAGATCACGTTAACTTGCTTAATTGTCAGAGTAATGCATGCAAGAGGGTATTAAGGTGAAGCTGTGAAGCTTTTTGGCTATCAGGTTTTGACTTTGCTAGCTGCAATCCAGACTAAGATTCACCATACCGTGGAACTGGCAGGCCTCAGTCACTGGGCAGGCATTCCAAACATGGCATTTTCGTTGTATTTGGGAGTTCCAGCAGAGCAGGCAAACACAATTACTTTTCAAGGACCAGAACAAGCCAGCTCAGAGCCAGACCGTGCTTTGTCATGGCTGCTTATGACTTCCTTGAGATACTCTTATGCCACCTACCTTGCCTACCCATGGTCCTAACTTGCAATTCTGTAAGAGATTTCTTTGACTTCCTTTCCTAGGCTCCCAACACCACAGAGTGCTGCTGGAACAGTTCTCATGGAGCCAACATGTAAGCAACACACTTTGAATGTCACCCCTGAAGGTGGGAGACTGTTCTCTCAGCCTTGTTACATTTAGTTTAACTTCAGGGTCAATGAAGATCTGGCTTACCTTGAGAGCAAATAAAGATTTATTTTAACTTGAGAGTCAATAAAGCTTCACATCCAAGTGGGATACCAACTTCTCTTTGGTAATAGGGAAATAAACAGAAACAAGTCTTCCTTATAGGGTTGTCACAGTGTGGATGTTTAGGTGTTAGTACAGTGCCAGATATGGACAGATGAGAGGGAGAGATGCACAACTAAAGGCTTTGTGTTCTGGCTGAGCATTGGCAACAGGTTCAGCAACCTGTTCATCCCAGAATCCTGGGAATCATCATGTTTAATCATCTCAGAAGGCCTGACAACCCGATAAAGAAGGCTTGCAGAGACTAGAAAAGCATGCAAAGGTTCATGATCTTCTCAAGGACAACTTCACCCAGTTACTCCACAAACTGAGCAGCTGCTACACAAAGCATGACAAGTTCATGGTAAATTAGAGACTGATGTGCCATTATAGTGAAAGCTCTGGAGTAAGACAAAAATCAGAATTTTGCTACTCTAGTGTTAATGCACTATTTTATGTGACGCTGGGAATTATCCCTTCCATAGTTATCAGTTAAGCCAAAGTAGTTAAGTATCTTACATCTAAAAATAACAGGACACAGGCGGCAGGCTGGAACAGCAGGCCAGTGCCAACTTGTCCAAAAGCATTTTGTTACTGCTGGATTTAGATAAAATGGGAGTATTTGCATCACAACACTTACTCCAAATGCAGGAGCTGGAAGCCAGACAGTTTATTCTCAGCTCCTGGTACAAAGGCAGCAGCTCCATGTAACACAGAGAGCAAACCTGATTTTAGCGGGAAGTCTGCACTCCCCAGGTCTAATGGAACATGGGAATAACAGGTGTCTGCTTTGACAGCAGCTGCAGAGGGGCAAAGCAATCCTTAACTTCACCCCACAGCTGGATCTGCTCAGACAGGAATAGCTATAGAGGGTTTCCAGCTGGTGCACAGGTGGAGATACCAGGGAGGTTGGAGAAAGGAAAATGGAAAGGCTGTTTAAACCTTGGTCCCATCAGGCAGCATAGCATGGCCAGGCTGGGCTTTGGAGTGTGGATCCTGGAGTGGAATAGGAAGGATGCCCACTCCCACCTGCAGCAATCAGCCTGCCCAGTATTTGGAAGTTTACTACTGCCCACTTCAGATAGTAACATCTACCTGCTCCAGCCATGCTGCAGATCTCCAGACTGTGGTTACTCAGGGCACTGTTGCTGGGCTTGACTAACTAAAAGTGAGTTAAGGGAAGATCCTCACTTTATTGGCATGTGCTCCTACCATAAGAGTTGGCACCCTGCTGCCTGGAACACCTTACATTTAGTCAATCTGTATTTCATTTCTGCACAGAGTGTTAAAGCCTTCAGTGTTTCTCCAGGGGCTCTGGTGGAATGAACACCATGCCCAAGTCTGTAGGAAGAGGGAAGCACATGCAAAAGATCCTCAACTCAGGCTACAGGTACAACACAACCCGCCCAGGGCAAAGAATGAATGCCAGGATAGAAACCTAGGTGTAAGGTTTGCAGCAGCAAGTTTCCAAATCTTGGTAGGAAGTCAGTCATTGTGATTTAAGGGTTGGAAAAGGAGGGAGAAGCTTTAAGGTGCACTGTTAGCATTCAGCCTGTAGAGGAGCACCACTGCCAGTGATGGGAAGTTGTATTTTGCATCTGCCTCATGCAAAAAACACCACTCCATATTGAGGTAAAAGATGTTTAGGTAACACACTGCAAACCAACACTGACTGAGTTGAATAATGTATAGAACCTGAATTACAAATAAAACTGGTGAGAGTTAGAACTTGTGAGTTACCACTGCTGTGATTCACAGCACCAGTAACTGGGGAGCAGCAATGCTCACAGGTACTTGACATCAGGCTTTTATCAGCTGAAACACAAACTTGAAGCAGAGCAGAGGTTTCTGGCAGTTCAGGCATATGGTGCTGTCAGTACTCATGCAACAAACCCCCCCCCACCAACCTCCAGCACACAGCAGGTGCTGAATGCAGCAGTGCTGTAAATCACCCTCAGGAGCCTCCCCACCCCCTCCCATGCAGGACTCAGCCAAAATCTTTCATTATCTATGGATAATCTGTTTGAGCAGCTCCTTGACTTTGCAGAAGTTTAAGGTATTTAATATGCCACTGCAATACGACATTGGATGAAATTTCTATAGAGGTAACAGCAAAAAGAAACGGAAAGTTTTATATCTCAGCATTGCAGAGCAGCTCTCAGCTCTGCTTGGCAAGTTTGGAGCACACCAAGTGAGATATTAGGCCCTCAGGACCACATTTGTCCCCCAAAAAAATCACCCGCAGTCGAGTGCAAGTAAAGAAATGGCCATTTTGAGCAGCTGGGTCTCTTTAGGCCTTGGAGTGGCCAGCTCAGGTGGCCGATGGCAAGGTGGCACCCCTGTCCCCAGCAGGGCAGTACTCACAGCGTGCTGCATGCGCACAGCCTCCAGGGGATAGTCTCCCTTGG
This sequence comes from Chaetops frenatus, assembly GCA_013400775.1. Classification (NCBI taxonomy): domain Eukaryota; kingdom Metazoa; phylum Chordata; class Aves; order Passeriformes; family Picathartidae; genus Chaetops; species Chaetops frenatus. The sequence goes on along the minus strand of VZTR01016574.1, from coordinate 38,695 downwards.
CTGTTTCCCCGGAGAGCATGATGCAGTCTGCTCCGTCCAGGACAGCGTTGGCGACGTCGCTGCCCTCGGCACGTGTGGGGCGAGGTTTCTTGATCATGCTTTCCAGCATCTGGGAGAGAACAAACCCACAGGGGTCAACACACTGCCAGAGGAAGCAGCTGCACTTCAATACTCCTCATGGCTTGGGCGGAAAATGGGATGCAACCTAACGATTCCAGGAGTTCTCCATGGGTGTGGAACAGACAGGAGGTCTGGTCCCTAAGCCAGCTTTGATTTAAGGCCTCTAACAATAAGAAGAACAACCCAGTCCGTTTTATACCCATTCCATTTTATACCAATGCCACATTTACTCATTTTCCAGGCAGATGTAAGCCACACAACATCGCAGACAAAATACTTCAACCTTCCAATTCAACTTCTCAGCACAAGGCTCAGCCCAAGCAACTCAGAGCTCTTTAGAGAAGAGTATGGCATTAGACATATTTATGGAAAGCTCAAATCAAGTCATACATTCTCTAAATTGAGGATTTTATCATCTGGAAATCATAAAGAGCAAAGTCTGCATCAATGAAGTCACCTTACTCCAACACAAGATTTCAAATGCTTTAGACAGTATGTACAGGATAGTACAAATCAGAACAGCTAACTCCACCAGCTTCCTAAGCATCTCCACTTAGGAGAGTGAAAAACAGGACAGCTTTCCATGAGGTAAGTACTTCCTAATCCCTTTCCACACCACCAAGTCTGGCCAGCTCTCCTGTCCTCCTCAGGTGTTCAGCTTCACCCAAGCTGGAGCTCACCACCTGTTTAAATACCATTTGCTTCACCCATGGGACATTGCCTGAGGCTGTGTTCCAGCTGCATTTGTGTAGCAATACAGGAAAAAGGAGCATATGCCACTGTAAATCCAGAACCCTGTTTTGTGACTACTGTCTAAATGCAGTGTTCACTTCCACAGCATGTGTGCAGAGCAAGGACAACCAGGAAAAGAGATTCACAGTGCCCGTGGGAGGACTGTGCATGTGATCCCTACCACTCCCAGAAAAAGGAGATGGATCCTTTATTCAGTTCCTTCTGAAGCTGCAGTGTGGGTGCATTTTTTAAGATACCCCTGTAAGGCCCAGATGTGCTGCCACAAGATGCTAAGCAAAAGCATGTGCTGTTTTTCCCATGAATTTGCAAGGTCAGCCCCAAAGACTCATTGCCACATGATGTTCTGAGGTGTATAACCTCTGGCAAGAGGGCCCATAACCTCATTGGAGAAGATCCCAAACACAGAAATACCTAAATATGAGCTTTTCAGCTATGAGCAAAACCTCTCTGCATCTCACTCTTTAACCAACACCATCAAGCCATGGTGGCCTCCAACATTCCCTCCCAGCCAGACTCTAGCAGTGAGGAGCCAAGGCTGCACTTCCAGTACCTGAGTGGCACAGATGATGGGTTTGCCAGCCCTGTTGCAGCGCCCAATCATCATCTTCTGGGCGAGGAAGACTTTTTCAGCTGGGATCTCGATTCCCAGGTCACCACGGGCCACCATAATGCCATCACTGGCCTCCATGATCTCATCAAACCTGACAACAAGAGAAGAGCTGTGTTATCCCATTTGTTCTGCAAAGCACCTTCCCATCTGTCTGTCTTCCTCAGAAAGGAGCACACAGGCTTTCCATGGGCTGTCTGGGTTCCTGCAATGCCAAGGAAGAAGGAAAAAACCAGGAGCAAGGCACAGCACATATTCAGTGCTACACACAGCTTGTCTGAAGCTACAAAAAGGGAGTGTGAGTTGCTTTATTTCAGTGTGACAAACCCAGAGTGTCCCCTGGCACAAAGCTCACCTGCGCACACCCTCATGGTTCTCGATCTTGCTGATGATCTTGATGTTCTTTCCCTTTTCCCCCAGCACCTTCCTGACAGCATGGACATCGGAAGCCTTGCGGATGAAGGAAGCAAACACCATATCCACGTTCTGCTCCACACCGAATTTCAGGTCCTGAATGTCCTTTTCAGAGACGGCGGGCAGGTCGACGGCAGCGCCGGGCAGGTTCACGCCCTTCTTGCTGCCGAGCATGCCGCCGTTCTCGATCTCCGTCATGACATAGTCCTTCCCTGAAACACGTGTTCCCATGGTCAGTGGTTACAGAACAGCTCCCACACCACTTCCCTGCCTGGGAACTGCAGTGCCAACAGTAGCACACAAGATAAAAAGCACATCCCATCTCTTCACAGCATTTCTGTACCACACAAGCTTGTAGTTTACCCTTGGGAACAGGATAGATTAGTATAAAACAACTCCTAGGCTGTTCCCAGATAAGATACCAGCTGTTCCCTGCAGGAGGTTGGGACTGCCTCCTCCAAGAAAAGCTAGCAGGTTGCAGTTCTGCACACAGAGCCCTGCAACACTGAACTGAGCACCCTAAGCACATCACCTCCCACTCCCTACATGCTTGTGGATTAGAGGCTTGAGGCTAGAGCAGTTTAGGCAGCACTATAAAGGGAGTATCATGGAAGTAACCTTGCCTCTACATTACCAGTTAAAACTAGCTCTGTCTCTAACTACAAAATACAGGGTCTGTGCTGTAAAACCAGTTACATCCTGCATTAAGAGCATGAATTAGCCTGGCTGATCATGAACAGTGGTATGGCCCTACCACATGTTCCCCTCTGAAGATGGGATTTAGATGCCGGCCCAGTGAAACCCAGCTAGCTTAAGTTAGCTTTTGGAAAGTTCCTGCACTTGAGATAGAGAAATTTAGCTCTAAGTCTCACTACAGCAACAAGAACCATGTTCTCCTTTCTGTAACACAGCTCTGCAAGGTAAGAAACAGTTACTGGAAAGAAAGTGCAAGTATGCCCTGAGGAAAACCCAAACAGGATGAGCTGGAATGGCTGTTACCTACCTTTCTCCTTAACCTGCAAAGAAATCAGACCATCATCCACGTAGATTTTGCTGCCAACTTCTACAACCTTGGTGAGATTCTTGTAGTCAACCCAGAGCGTGTTCTCATCGCAGTTCTCCATGAAGGCGTCGTCCAGGGTCACTTTGAGCTGTGCACCCCTCTTCAGCTCCACTTCTGCTGTTCCACTCTGTGTGACAAAACCAGTAAAAACCAGCACACCACCACCTCCCAGCCCACAGCAGTTTGTCAAAACTTTTGGGAGGTGGTTTGTTACCACATTTCCTAGGACATGTTTTATTTGGAGAAGGCCACAGGTTTAACAAAATATTGAGTCTATGGGCCACAGGTTTAATACAGTATTGAGTCTATGTGGCAAAAAAAAGTGGGATTAAAAAAAAGCAACTTACTCCCTTAATGAGTCCAGTTCGGATTTCAGGTCCCTTGGTGTCCAGTGCAATAGCCACAGGTCTGTAGGTGATGGGATCTGAGGCAAAGCTCTCTGTGGCTTCTCGCACATTCTTGATTGTGCCCTCATGATACTGGCAAGAAAAGAAAAAAAGATGGAAATGTCAAAGCTGCTTCTACTCTGCTGCTTACAGAAAAGAACCCCAGAGGCTACCCAAGCTGACAGTTCTCTCACTTTCCGTTCTACCTTCAAATTTTAATCCAAAGCTTCCACTGAAGCAGAGTGCAGGATACAAAGGTCTTCCTGCCATGAAGGTGGAGTCTGAAAGTTATCTGGTGTGCCCTCAGCTCTAATTCCAGAAGGACAACTCAAGGAGACAGTCCTGAGGTCTGGTGTAAGTGATTTTCCATGAGGATACGCATCTGCTGACTGAAGGTTGCTCACCGACCAACAGGCCTTCAGGAGTAACTTTTCCGAAAGTTTTCCTAAACACCTACCTTATCAATACAGCAAAATACTCACAGCACCAGCAGCTGGATAACTGTGTGCATTGGAAGACACTTGATAGCAGAAGAATGCCACAGTGCCATGCATGGCTGTGCTCCTCCCATCAGAGCAAGGGAAGATGCCTCTCCACACTGCTAGCTCCCACACACACTTCCAGCCTGACCCACTATCAGTCCTGCAGGTGGACAGGCTTTTCACTTTTTGGCTTAAATTCCCATTGATAAAGGATTTGCCAAAAGAATGTTATCTATGTAAATATTTAGAGTTTATTTCCACAGCCAAAGCAATCACAGACAGGAGTTCAATACTCCAGCACCACGTGCCTGGCTTCCAAACCTTGTTTGCGAGAGCATTTTACTAAATGCTGCCAGTTTTAAGATAGTTTTGTGAGAAAACCCATCCCAGCTCCCTCAAATGTGCTACAGATAGCCAGCAGATCAGTTTACTTTACTTGTTTAAACAACATTAAGAGATAACCTTAACTACTTACAACTAGGAGTTGTGTAATACTTGACAGACTTTAGTAGATAAGACAAACCCTTTCCCCACTGTGCCTCATAGACTGAGGGAGTTTGACCTGACTCACCTGGTTCCCCTGTGCCACTCACCCACCCCAACACGAGCCCTCCACACCAACTCGGGCATCTGGGGATGATAAGCCAGCACCAGGAAGGTGAGGCTGGAAAAAACCATGCTAAAGTTCACATGTGTGCCCTTGGCCAGAGATACTAAACAGCTGATAATTCTTTAGAGCAGGAAAATGAGTCATTTTATTGACTGAGTGTGCAAGCTGGGACTGAGCAGGTTTGACCCGTGCAGGCACAGCAGCTGGGGTGGAAGCAGCACAGAAAACATGCCCCAACAGTGCTACAACACTCATCTGAACCAAATAATCTGGGATTTTTCCATTTTAGTTTGATACCAAGGACTAACTGGCTCCTGGGGAGTCTGACTTCCTGAAGAGTTACATGTGCAGAATGGGAATACAGGCAGAGCTGGAGGTAAAAGCCATTTTTATTCTATGTAAAAGGGAGCCAGGTGGGTGCCAAAGCATGTCTGTTAAAGCTCAAGCCCCAGTAAATGCTTTAGAGTGGACATGAGAACTGAAGCACTTGTGACAGATGGATTTTCTTTGGAGCTTCACTGGAAACTGATGTGTTTTGGAGGAGCCAGGAGGGGACACAAACTTAGGACTGGCTATGGCTGATGGTGACACTCTGCAGGCGACAGCCACACCAGAACCTGCAGTCAGCTTTGTTGGTGTGAAATGTGCTATTAGACCTCACACAAAGCAGAAAGCCACATTTCCTGTCCTCAGACAAGTTCACAGACTGCAGCAACTGGGCAATAACGGTGGGAGAATTCCCAATTTCAGCCTGGCCACCAACTCCCTGATGTGTCACCCAGCCCAAGAGCCACCCAGCCGCAAGGATTTGACTCCTGGGATGCACAGTTACTCCACACTATTCTTTCTCCAGGCTGATTTCCCAACTGCAAGGCATGCACTGATACTATCCCAGGGTGGTTAGTCAAGGTCTGATGGTTGCCCACAGTTAAGTATCAGCCTTTTCAATCCTGACACTGCCCTGTGCCCATTAAAGGCCACCAGGGTGAGAGGCCAAGCTGTTACACACCACGAGGCTCATGGGTCACTAAGTAAAGCCACCTACAGCTGCTACTGGGTGACATTTTGAACGCTGGAAAGCAGCCAGGGTTAAAAAAAAAAAAAGAAACTCAGCAGAAAGGCTCAGGGTGGCATTCCAGGCAACTTAGAATGTGATTCTCAATTCCTCCAGTATCACTGAGGATCTCAGCTATTTATAGCAATAGGGGCTTGACTGTCATGAAGTGTTGATTTCTTTTGACCTTGCTCTTCTAGGCTCACCACACCATGTCCCAGGCTCCATGGTGGGATCTCCTTCCAGAGCAGTTGGTTAGCCAGAAAATCCAGGAGCCCATTCTTCCCACTGGGCACAGTAATTACATCAAATCACTTATAACAGATGTCTTTTGATCAGGGTTATTCATTGATCCCTGCTTGCGAAACCCCCAGCAATGGAACAAGAAGTGAGATGAACTGATAGTGACCTCCTGCAGAGGTGCAAAACAGGGATAGGTCTTCTTGGCTTCTGCTGCTCACTAGGAAGCAGCAGCTCTGGGAACAGCAGGATGTGAGGAAGAACTGAAGGATTTCATCACAAGCAGTTGGCACACAGTGTCAAATACCAGCTACCTGGCTCCCTGCTACAGAGCAGGGTGTGGAATTGAATTGCTTTCAAATCGGCTCAGAAAATACACTTCAGTGTTATCAACAACGACAGAGGCTCAGTATGTACAACCAGTACTGCTTTCCCCAAAAGCAGCTCTTTGACCTTCCCACACCAAGGATGGTCTGGATTTCCCTTTTCCCTGAGGGACAAGATCAGCAGACACACACAGGGGCCAAAGCAGCTCAGACCCCACCCTTACCTCATGGGTGCCGTGAGAGAAGTTGAGGCGAGCAACGTTCATTCCAGATTTAATCATTTCCTTCAGTTTCTCCACAGAGCGGGAGGCTGGGCCTAGGAGGAAGAAACAGTTTGAACATTAACTTTGGAAAAATAATGAGGTAACCCACACAGACCAAGCTGTTTCATGTGGAAGAGAAAAGGTAAATGGATACAGCATTGCTCAGCACTGCAGCAGCAGCAAATATTGTTTTAACTTGCCCATGGAGTGCAGCAGAACCCAAGCAATTCCCATTTCCCTGGATACTGGATTCACTCCCAGCAGTAACACAGGTTAGGCAAACATGGGAAAGTCATGTTCCTTCACCACACAAGTTCAGCACTGGCAAGGGATGAAAGCCAGATCCCTCTCACAATTTCCCTAACAAGTTTCACCAAGGTGTGGGCTCCTAGCTGTAATTCTTTCCTATCTAGGAATGGCCTACCAATGGTGCAGATGATGCCGGTGTTTCTGGCAATGGTTGGCTCCGAGTCGATGTCCAGGCGGCACATGTGCTCCAGGAAGGTGTCTGCCATGGCAGCATGCAGCTGCTGGGTCTGGATGAAAGCGGTCCCTGCATCGTGGTGCTTCGACATGGTTGCTCGATTCCGGTGTCTGGAAGGGAAGAAAGCGGTGCCAGGTTTGGGAATCACCCACCCCAACCTGCCCATCAAGCAGAGACATCAAGACAACCACGTGATGAATATGGAAGTAACAAGAAAGCTGCTACTGGGTCAAACTATCTTTATGTTCCTATTTGAGAGTCCTAACAGGCAAGACACGTTTCTATTTCCATGTCATCCCCCACATGGACCATCCAAAGCTCACCTGCCTTCTATGCAGATGTTCCCTTCATAGCTTCTCTTCATTGCCAGTCTTCCCTTGGAGCTACACAACGCAACAAAATTCAAGCACTTGAGTGCACAGGCAGAGGTTCTGCCTCCTCCCTCCCAGCTCTCCACTCATTTCTCCTACAGGCCTCGAGTGCACTTCCCATCCCACCTGGGACCGGGGCAGCTCGGCGCTGGCGTGACTGCGGCACGCCTGGACACAGGCAACCTTCTGCCCAGGAGCACCTAATCACGGCAAAGTCTGCCTAAGCCTAAACCCCATCCTTTAAGCCTGGACAAGCAAGCAGACTTGAGTTGATTAAACACAACACCTTGGCAGAGAACACGTAAAAGACCGAAGATTTAATACAAAGTCCCTCTTTGACCGAAGACACTGCAGGTCTCCCCCACCCCCTGCATTCCCTTTCACTCACAGCAGCAGAAATCTATCACAAGGTTTAAAACCGGTTGTATTTTTCAACATTTGCATTAAAACACATCTCTGAACTCAGGCTGTTTGCCTCCTCTGGACTAGAGAGTCCCCACAACAGCAGGACCAGCCTATTCTTGAGCAACCTATCCTTCCAAGAGGAAGCTGAGCTGAAGCTTAACAGTCCACTGGGACGGGAGGACACTTATTTCACAGCAGTGCCAGTGCCCCAGGCATTTCTAATTGCAATAATTTTGTTCTCAAGTAGTAGTGGCAGTTTAAAGTTCTTTGTCTCTTGGACCTGCTCATGCTAGAATCCCAGCATTACAAAAGCCTCTGGCAAAAGAGTGATGCAAGGTGGTGGCTATTGGCATGGGTAGGTAGATCCCTCATTTTGCCTTTAAACATTGGTTCAACTTCAAACTCCATGCCCTGGGCACACGGGCGATAGATACTCAGAGGAGGCATGAGCTGCCTTCATCTCCAAGACGGGCTCACAGAAACATGGGCTGGGGCTCAGCTAAAAGCTGGGACAGAGCAGGAATAGAGCTGGGCTTTTGTTCTGCCCACCCTGGGCAGACAAAGTCCAGCAATAAACCACAGAATGGTGTGAGGGGCACACGCCAGCCAGCCCAGCATATCCAGCTCTGACACAGAGGTACCAATAAACCCAAAAACTCTGCCAGAGCTGGCAGGACTGAGCACACTGAAGGGCAGGCCATGCCCTGGCAGCCTGCTCGGTGCAGTCCCAGTGCCGCAGCAGCTCTGCTGGCCGGCCCCGATGCTCCTCCCCTGCTCCGCAGCCCTTCCTCACGTACGTGCAGATCCTCGCGCAGGCAGCCCTGACTCACCCTCGCCGCGCTGCCATGCGCCTGAGCAGCCAGGCCAGCAAAAACCATAATTTGACCTGGCAAAGCCTCTTTTCCCTCAGCCCTGCCAGAAGCTGCTGATTCACCGGAGTCACTACAAGAAGGTCTGCCCACATAAAAAGCCCAACAAAGTCTCATTATTATAGGAAAACCCTCTGGTCAGTCCTAAACATTGTGTTTCAGCCCTCTAACACTTGCTGCTGCACCCTCCGACACCTGCAGAGCAGTGTCAGATTCCTTAGATGCCAAAAAAAACAAGCCTTTGCTGGGAAATCACCTCCACGCACAGGGAATCAGGTTTGCACAGCTTCTAGGAACAAGAGGAAGACGGAACAACGCTATCCCAACACGGAAACTGCAACCAGAGCTCGACTTGGAAGTCTATAAAAAATAGTCAAATGAATTCTCCCTGCCTCATGGAAATCCCCCACCCACTCGAGTCATTTGCAAATATGATTTTAACACCCTTGAAGTCTTTATAAAGAGAAAGGAAAATTTCACTTCCCAGCCAGAATCCCCTTCACAAGATTTTTCCAGCAGTTTAGAGGGCTCAGAAAAATTAACTGCAGACACAGTGACCTTGTCCAGGGGCGAGAGCAGAAACGCAGGAGCCAGAAAGTATCCCAAACACCCATCTGTCCACAGCACCGTGCCCACGACCACCAAGAGTCTTTTTAATACTCCCTCCTGCCTTCCATCACCGTGCATTTACAAGGCATCGACTGAATTTTACTGGAATGACCAGTCTCATATTTATAACAGGAATGTCTGGCATTTCCCACTACTCTGCTTTTTTTTTTAAATCAAACAGAGGAGCAAGGACTTCAAGGACACCAGAATACACGGAGCACTCAGTCTGGGGAGAGTGAGGAAGGCAGGGTGAGCAATACCCTACAATGCCCGAGTGTTTCCAGCACTAAATAAACCTGAATTAGTTCCTCAAGGAATAACGATTAAAACCCTGAATTTATTACTTGGCCTGCCCAGGCTTCAAGCAGGGTGTCCCAATAATGTCTGGTATCTCCTGAGCTCCTGAATATTCCAGACTGAGCCATCTGAGGTCGGGACTGCTTTTACTGTAGCCAGGTGACTAATTCCAGCCAGCTCATCCCATGGATCAGATGAGAGCCTAAATCACGGTTTTTCCGGATATGCTCCCTGGGGATGGAGAAAGGAGAGGGAGCAGCAATCCCCACCCAGGGCCAAGGCTTTGTTGTTACGGGTGACAAAGGGAAGTAGGAACTGCAGCAGGGGCTGTCCCCAGGCCAAGGCAGCAGAGCTGTCTCACTGCCTGCAGGAATTCCAGCCAGGACACTCCCAGGGGGGTGATGATTCGGGATTTACTGGTCAGCCTCACTTACACAACCTCATGGACGCTGCAGAACAAGGCTGCTCATGCCCAGTGTCCCTGCCCAGAGGCAGAAATGGTTCTAGTTAGTGCTCAAGGCTGGGTTATGAAACCAGGGAGGCCTTCAGATTCCCAAGAAAAGCCTAGAAAAACATCAGCTTTGTTCATTCCAGAAGCTAAAGGCACGCAACAACAGAGGAATACAGCTCTGCAGAGAAGCAGGTTTTCACCCTGGCCTGGCACCCCTTCTTGCAGGGAGGGAGGACAGCACATTCCTGCCAGGCAGCTGGTACCGGAGGTGGTGTCTCGCCAGTTATGTAAGGACAAAATGGCCACCCCAAAATTCCACCCCTTTCCTGCAAGCCTGGATTGAACCCAGGAGCCACCACCTGCTCGCAGCTGGCCGACACCCTCCGCGGCACTGAGCTGCGGATCCACGGGAAGAGAGACCCACAACGGAGATGCCTCTCCAGCTTTTAGGCAATGGGGAACAGGAAGGTCAGGCTGGCTCTGGCACCTTCCCCGTGTGCTGCTGGCTCAGCCGAGCCTTTGTTGAGCTGCCCTCCCTGGAAGGCTTAACTGAAAAAAATAAAAGAGGAGGTGGCAAGCATCGGATGTTTGGTGACCAGAAAGACTTATCTCGAGGGTATTTGTAGGACACACCTACAAGCTTAACCTTGCAGAGGACGAGCAGCCTCTCGGCTTGGCAAAAAGCACCTGGCTGCCTTCAGGCAAGCTGTAAAAACCTGCTTTGCACGATAAAAGAAAGCTTGGGGGTTTTCTTTTCACATTTAACTAGGCAAAAGTGTAGGCCGCTGTACTGCATCCCCACTCCAGGATGGAGATTGCTGCACGTGGTAGCGCCCCGGTACTGCAGCCCCATTCCCTACGTGCCATCCATCACCACCCGCTGCGGCTCCATCCTCCCCCGGGGACAACAATGGCCAGGCGGGAGATAAAGGACCAGCACGTGCTCCGGCCGGCCTGGGAAATGTCTTGTTCCCATCAAATTAAATTATCAACTTGTTGGGTAGAAAGGGAATCAAGGCCGGCGGTGGATGACTCCGGCTAACAGCAATAAATGAAGGTTTTAATAATAGCTTTAAATGGATAAAGGAGTAGGTAATAAAAAAAACCCGCAGGCTGCTGCAGACTCCCCAAGCTTTTTATCTAGCGCAAGTTTCTCAGAAGGGTTTCACAGGCAGAAGTCCCCCATTCAAGCACGTGGCTGGCAGCAGTGCTTCCTGCCTCCCACAAAAACCTTCTGCTTAATCCGGCGATGGGCTGGAAACCCGGTGGCACCAGCCTGGCCCATTAACCCATGCAACTCCATTGTATTCGCCAGAATTCTGCTCTATAAACGAGATTTCAGGCATGAAATTACACTCTTCAGAGTTTTGAGGTTTTTGGCTTTTTTTTTTTTTTTTTTTTTTTTTTTTTTTTAATTAAGCACTTCTGAATTCACAAGTGCCTGGACATGTCTGAGTAACCAAAAACCTCTTTGTCATCGCACCTTTGAGCCAAGGCAAGTCACGATGTGCAACAGCAGGAAAGTTGACACTTTAACATGACAAAAGCCTCCATAAAACACTGATTTTTTTTTTTTTTTTGTTAACCTGGGCCTCGCCGATACCGAGTTGCCTTATCAGAACAAAGCAGGTTTTGAGATTGCAGTCTACTTTTAGTAGTCTGAGGAGAGAGTCGAGAAGTTGCCATTGTCCGCCGACAAAAGCGCTATTCATGCCCTGGTAGCCCTGCAAAGGGGGTTTAAACACGTTTCAAAGGTTTTCACAGTTCAAGAGACTGGCCAAATCAACTGGACGTGTTTAAGCAGGCACAATTGCGGGAGAAGATTAATTCAGAAGGGGCCTTCTCTTCCCGAGGGGGGGCCGGGAGGAGGCTGCAGCATCAGCGGTGGGTGCAGTGAGCCGGACGCTGATTTAAGCTGATGCTCTTCGAGGAACCGCCGGCCCTTACGTGAGTACAGCCACAGGGGGAGGGGGGGAGAGGCGGCCTAGCGCCTCACTCTGTCTGCCTCTGACTCAGCCTCCCAGCAGCTCCCTCCGGCACCGCTCGGCCAGCGGGAACCGGGTGGCAGCCGCAGCGGCGCCCCGCGCTCCGTTTAACGGCACGGCCGCCGGGCACCCGCGGGGCTCCTCGCCCGTTCACGTCCCACTCCATTCACCCAGGCCCTCGCATCACAGACCGGACCACCGCCGCCTCCCCGCGCCGGGAACGGCCGTTTCCCTGTGCGGGCCGTGAGGAGATGCTCGGAGCGGGCGTTCCCCGGCGCGGGATGGGAAGGGATGCTCGGAGCGGGAGTTCCCCGGCGCGGGGTGGCGGGGGGATGCTCGGGGAGACGGAGGAAGGGACGCGGGGCCCGGGCCGCCGCCGAGCCCCCTCCTCAACCGCCCCCTAGGGCGCGCGCCCCCTACCCTCAGCCCGCCGCCCAGGCGGGGGGGGACCCTCTCCCAGCGGCAGAAACATGGGGATAACGGCGGTACCCGGCGTGGCCGGCCCCGCCGCTCGCCGCCCCTCAGTCCGCCGTTACCTGCCGCCGACTCAGTCACGCCCCCGGCTCGTCCTCTCTCCCCGAGCACCGCCGCCGCTCTGCACGCCGCCCCCACGCCCCGCCAAGGTGATCCTGGCCGGCCGCAGCACCGCCCACCGCGGATCCCTCCGCCGCCCGCTCCGCCGCGGGCCGCAAGGGCGGGGCGCCGGGGCTACTTTCAAGGGCGGATGCACAAAGCACGGGGCGAGGAGCGGGGTAGCGCTGAGTCACAGCACGCGCCCGGCTGGCCAATGAGGAGGCGACGCAGCCGCCGCGCGCGCGGACGGAGAGTGGCCGTCGCCTTAAAGGGACCGCCGCCCGGAGCGATGCTCTTAAAGGGCCCGCGGCACCCAGCTCACACCGAGCCCTCCGATTCGCACTGACCCCGCCCGACTCACACCAAGCCCCCCCCCATCCCCATCCCCAGTTCACATCTCAGGAGTCCCTCACTCTGGAGGAGCCAGCGGCTCTGGGTGTTTTGGGGTGCTTTGGAGGGAGTCCTGAGACCCTCTTCCAATGGGGACACTGGGGACCGGTGTGGATGCTCTGTAGTGGGGCCACGAGGCTGGAGATGTTGGGGGCATTGTGCTGGGGACACTGAGGACACTGTGCTGGGGTCAAGGAGAGATCAGGCTGCAGATGCTGGGGCCACTGTCCCAGCTTTGTGGGGACCCAACATGGACACCGTGTGCCAGATCCACGAAGGCCCTTGGCTGGTAATAGGTAGGGACCCCATGCTGGAGATGTTGGGGACACGGTGCCAGATCAGGGGAACCTTTTGCCGGTGACCCGTGACAGCGGCTCCACACTGGGACCGTGGTGGCACGGGAGACGTGCCACACAGACCCCTCTGCTGGGCTGTAGGGACACTGCGTGTAGCCCTCTGCGGACCCAAAATGGTCACTGCATGCTGGGACCACAGAGGGATCCTGTACTGGGCACGTCGGGGGACCCTGCGCTCCATGGAGGGGACCCAAAATGGTCAGCCCGTACTGGGGGTGCTGGGGGCCCTGTGCAGGGCACACTGTGGTCTGTGTGCTGGGGCCATTGAGAACCCTGTGCTGGACACCGTGACAGCCATGGAGGGGACCCAAAACGGCCACCCTGTGCTGGGGACACGGGACCTGCGTGGGACCACGGTGGGGGAGACTCAGCGTGCCCAGGCCCCGCCACGGGGCGCCCCGTGCTGGGGGCTGCGGTGACCCCGAGCCCATGGGACACGGGGAGCCTGCAGTGGGGATTGTGGGGGCACGGGGGGGATCCCGCCAGCTCAGTGTCCGGCCCATGGCGCTGCTCCGCTCCTGAGGGCACCGGAGGCTGCCGGGGGGCGGCGGTGACGTCATGGCGGCGCCGCTGGGTGACGCGGTGCGGCGGCTCTGACGTCAGCCCGGTCCCCCGGCAGCATGGCGGCCGCGGCCGCGCCGGCCGGCCCGCGCTGAGATGGTGAGGGGCCGGGGCGCGGGAGGGGACACGGGGACACGGC
>VZTR01016574.1:4704-16152 GCA_013400775.1 Chaetops frenatus | reverse complement strand
TGACAAGCAGGGGAAGCGTGTGTCCCGCCACCCTGCTCCATGGGATATATATATATATATACTTATTTATATATATCTTCTATAAGTCCAACATACTTTGATCCTTCTTTTTTTTCCCCCAACGCAGGGAAAAAGGAAAATCTTGCCGTTTTTCTTTATTTTCCAAACAAACATCCTCCAGGTGAAGCGCCCGAGGCTGGTCCCGTCCCACCGGCTTTGGTTTAAGAATCCATTTGGAGCCTCTTTTCCTCGTTTCTCCTGGGAAATCGGTAGCAGCAAATGAGTGCTTTAAAAAAAACCCCAAAAAACAAAGGTAGATCGTGGCCCGGCTGCCCGGAGCCATCAGCCTTGCTCCCAGCGAGGGATCCAGTGAGTCCCGGCGAGCGGCCGGCGGCGAATCGCAGCCCCGGCACCGCATCGCTCCCCTCCTTCCTTGTCTTCCTCTCAATTCCCATTAAACAACAAACAAGACCAGTTTGGGAAAAAATTCAAAAAGGAAAAGCTACGACCAAAACACTCTCTTCTTCGCCATTTTCTCCTTCACCTCCTCCTCCTCCTCCTCCTCTTCCTCTTCCTCCTCCGGGGTGTGTTGCAAAGAAAGAGAGTTACGGGTTTGGATACTGCACTTGGGGAAGGGGAAAGTCGTCAGACACTGCGGGACGTCCGACCTGAAACAGAAGGAAAAGGTGGTTAGCCTGCTTCATTCTGGGGGATGGAGGGAGGGAAGGATGGAGGGAGTGACCCAGGTCCATTGGGTGGGTGGTGCCAGGCAGAGATCCCTGCACACACTCCAGGATGTAAGGTGTCCCCCGGGGCCACGCCCCCTCACCTCTCCGCAGGCTGAGCTGGGGTCAGTAGGGTCTGTTGGCGTCTTTTGGCCGCTTTAGCTGCACTTTTAGCCTCTTCATGCCGATCTGGAAGCCATTCATGGCCTGAATGGCCGCCTGAGCACTCGTCGGATTGTCAAAACTGACGAAACCTGGCAGGGAGGGGTCACAGGTGGCTGTCACCACACACATCACAGGCAGCTGCCTCACCTCAGCCTAGGCACTGAAATCCCCTGAGATGCTCCTGGTTTGGGAGTGCTGGGAGAGGGGGTCCTGGGGTAACATCACAGCCCCGGATCGCAGGGGACTGGGTGACAGGTGATGGCCCCTGCAGGGACACCAAGGTCTGCAAGGAAACCGAGGTGACAGGGCTGTGAGGACAGCAGCGTAAGAGGGTCCACAGGACACTGGAGTGGTCTGCAGGGACACTGAGATGATGGGGTCTGTGGGGACACCAGGATGGGATGTGTGGGCTCAGGGGACCTCTGGTGGCCAGGTCTGCAGAGATCCTAAGGTGATAGGGCCTCCAAAGACACAGCAGTGAAAGAGTCTATGGGGACACCAAGCTGACAGGGTCTGTGGGAAAACCGAGGTCTGTGAGAGGGAGAGGAGATGGGGACATAGGGGAGAGCTGGATCCCAAAGAGGGGACAGCAGGGAGGCATGGACATCTGAGCTGGAGACCAGGGAAAAAGAGATCCCCAAGATGAGATGTTGGAGAGACAGACTCCCAAGCAGGGACTTCAGGGAGAGATAGACCCCCGAGATGGGAATGCTCTGAGCTGGGTTGTCAGGAAGAGCCAGACTCCCAAGCTGGGAACACTGGGGAGAGCCAAACCCTTGAGCTGGGATCTGGGGAGAGATAGACCCCTTGAGCAGGAATATTAGGAGAGCTGGACCTCCAGGTTAGAGACCAGGGAGAATGGACTCTGGAGCTGGAGAGTGGTGAGAGCTGAGATGTTGAGGAGAGTCAGATACCTAAACAGGCATGCTGAAGAGAGCCAGACCCGAGCTGGGATGTTGAGGAGGAGCCAGAGCTACAAGCTGCAATGTTAAGGATAGCTGGAACCTTGAGCTGGGTACTGGAAAGAGCTGGACCTCTGAGCTGGGACACCAGGGAGAGCCACAGCCCGGGACTTACCAAAGCATTTACTCTGGTTGGTGGCACGGTCCACAAACACTTTGGCAGAGATGACGTTGCCAAAAGGCAGAAACATCTGTGTGAGCTCCGCATCCCCGAACTCCTGGGGCAGGTGATAAATAAACAGGTTACAGCCCTCGGGACCTGGGGGACACACAAAGGACAGGACATGTCAGCTGCGAGGTGGGGTCACCCCGGGGGGACGCTGAGGAGCCGCTGGCCCCACACGGGGTGACTCCCACCCCTCACCTTCTCGCTGCTGCTGCGGGATGAGGGGCGCTTGCTGGGGAAAGGCTTGGCTGATGGGAGCGTAGGCAGTGGGATATGCTGCTGGAAGAGAGGAACAAGAAGCTGAGGCCACAGCACCCGCTCCAGCCACAGAAAGGGCTGGGACAGGCACGTCCCCTGCTGCCACCTGCGATCGAGGGGCCTCTCCTGCCCCACGGCTGCTGGCTCTGCCTTTCCCACCCCTCCCGACACAGCAGGGATGTGGGAACAGCTCTCCTAGGAGGGATGCTGGTGATTGTAGTAATATGGCCTCAAGGCTGAGGAAAAATGGTATTTCTGGCTGAAAAACCCCAAAGATTTGGGATCTGAAACTTGATTTTCTGTTGCAAATCTGGATGTTGCTGTCAATGCTCCTAATTACATGGCTGCTGGGCTTTACATATTTCCACGAGAGCCTCTGACTCCCTTCCCTCCATGGCCCATGTCCTTGGCTATCAGATTTGGTCTGGTCACGTGATGAACATTCAAAGACTTTTGGTGTCTTGGTGTGGAGCTGGCCTTCTGCCACCTCCCAAATCTCACCCCTTCTTCTCGATACCACTACCAGGGCTCCCCCCTGGAGTTCTCTCAGCCCCATGGGTATTAAAATTCACTTTACACCATCCAAAATTTGCATGGGGGGCCATGACAGGAGCCAGCAGGATGAGGGGACGGTGCTTTCATCAGCATCGCCACTCTGGAGCTCCTGCCAGGGCACAGCACCTGCTGCTCCCCTCATGAATCCACGTCCAAATACGCTGCCTCAGTCCAGTGTTCAACCCCAGGGTGGTGTTCACCTCCCAAAAATAAGGGTGAGGAGCAAAGAGGGGAGAGAAGGAAGAAGTGGGAAGCAAAGTTCGAGACCTGCATAGTGCTGCATGCCGGCGTAGGCCTGCTGGAGGGGATCTGCCACCGTGGGGCTTTGAGCTGGGAAGAGAAGAGAAAGGAGAAGGAAGACAGAATAAGCCAGAGAAAGCCAGGGATGCATGCGCAGCTCCCACGGGAAAGGGCTCCCAGTCAAGCAGCACCACGGAGGGGCAGAGTTGCTCCCTGCCTGAATTCCCTCCTCCCTGCACTGATGCCACGGGAGCACACACGGCTGGTTCATCCAGCGTGTTCCTAGGAAGGAGAGCACCCCTTGAGCATCCCGCATGAACCAAGCACACTCCCCTAGCCCCGGGGGCTGCGGCGGTGGCCCAGGAGGGCGGGCAGCTGGGAGGGCTGTACCTGGGTAGGGGTGGATGCCGTTGGTGTAGATGGTCTCGGAGGCGGGCTGCCCGTTGGTCTGGGGCGGCAGCGGGCTGAAGCCGTTCACCCCGATGGGCGTGGCAATGCTGGGCACCGGCGCCGTGCTGATCCCCGGAGGGGTGCTTGTACCTGCAGGAGCACGGCGTCAGCGCTGGCATCACCCCGAGAGTGCCCCCCGAGGGTGCCAAGTGGCAAATGAGGGGGTCCTACCTGAAGAGGGGGTGAGGGGGGCAGCCACCAGCCCGCTGACATTGAAGGCGGCCATTTGTTGCATCTGGGCGGCAGCGATGGCAGCCATGGGGTTCAGGCAGGTGCCCTGTGCGGCCGCCATCAGGGCTGCCTGCTGCTGCATGATCTTTGGGAAAGAAAGGGGCAAAAGGGACAGAGAGCAAGAGGCAGAGAGAAGGACAGAGAGGACAGGGTAAATAAGCATCTCAGATAAATGCCACCCACTGCCAGACCCGGGGACTTTTTTTTTTTCCACCAAGACCGGAGTCTCGGTCTTGGTGACGCTAAATATGGGACCACTGCACCCTACAACCACCCTCAGCTGTGTGGGGAGGAAGCCCTGCATCTGCCCTTAAACAGGGATACACCAGCCCTGCCAGGCATTCACACCCCCTGGCACTAGTGCTTTCATGGGCCAAACCAGCCCCCCCCACCCACAAGGGTCCCCCAAAGCCCCTGGTCTGCACCAGCTCCTACCGCTTGCGTGTAGGCCCCGTAGGCGCCGAACTGGATGGTCATGGGGTTGAAGATGCCCAGCTGCCCCGCCATCTGATGCATCCGCCGCAGGGTCCTCTCCTTATCTGTGTCTGCAAACTTCACCACCAGGCTGGATGAGGCGCCCTGAGGTGGGGGGAAGATGGTGGGACCACAGCAATGCCCCCAACCCGCCGTGGGTGCTGGCTCGCAGCATTTGTGGCATCCTCAGCCCTGGGGACACTGCCCAGCTTGGTAGCAGCAACCAACAATCGATGAGAGGTTTAATTATAGCCAGTTTTTCTCCCAGGCAGCAGCTCCCTGACCTCTGCTTTCTTTCCGCTTCCTTGTCCAAAATTCTGACCTTCAGCGTTAATTAAACTGCCCCTTTCTCTGGCATGGAGATAATTAACCCCATGCTCCCAACTCTGGGGCTCAGCACCCTGGCAAGGAGGAACCTGGGGTAATGTGGCCAACAAATTGCCAGTCTGCAGGATTTTGATGCAATTAGACTGAGTATCAAATTAGTGAGTGATTGGATTAAGCAGGCAGCATGGGGTCAGCTGGGGCAGGGTGCAAGCCTGGCACTTACCGGCATGGTTTGGCTGCCGTGCAGGCTGTTGATGGCAGCCTGTGCCTCAGCGTGGCTGCCGTATTTCACAAAGGCACAACCTAGGGGAACAGAGGGAACACGGGACAGGTTGGATTTCGCCATTGTGGGTGCACAGGGTGCCCTCCCGGTGCTCCAAAGCCCACCTTTGCTGGCTCCATCAGGCCCTCGGAGGATGGTGCACTCCTCAATCTGGCCGAAGGGCTCGAAGAGGCGGCGGACATCGTCCTCGCTCTGCTGCTTCCCCAGCATGCCCACAAAGAGCTTCCTGTCTTCTAAAAACAAAACCAAGCCCGTCAGAGAGTGGGAGGTCACTCACCATCCCAACCCCTCATCACAAATGGTGTAGGGAGGGGAAGGAGCCAAGTGACATCAGAGGGAGGGAGCGACACCGATCCCATGGACAGTGTGCTGGGCTTATCATTTCCATCATACAAAACACTCAGGGTGAGAAAACCTCTCCTGTGGGGAAATTGCTGGGGGGTGAATCCTGGAAGAGCCATTACTTTAGGGAGTGGAGCTGGGGCTTTTCCCAAGGATGGGGGGGCGTTGGCTCCCCCAGCACTGGGGCGGGATGCAGTGGAACAAAGAGAACCCACAAACCAGAGGTGATCACTCTCATGTGATCGACTTGCAGAACAACCCGCAGCCTCCAGCCGTGCCCAGGGGACATCAATAACCCAAACACCAGAGAAGGGATAGTAAATAATGAGAATTTCATGATTATTACCAGCATCTGTCTTGTGCGGCCACACGCTCCCGCCGCACGCTAATGGCATTTGACAAAGAAAATAAGGTGCCCTGTCAAGAGCGTTGCCGGGGAAATAAATAAATAATGGCAGGAGACGATGAATGCTTCATCTGTTAAGGTACCAGGAAAATTAGTTAAGGGAATAGGGCTCATGTGTTGTCTAGTTAAACATAAACCACCTCCCAGGGGGAGTGGGCTGGGCAGCCCAGCGTTGCCTCCTGGGTGAGGGGGCTGAAGACGGAAGCCCCAGCTCACCCATTGATTTTTAATCCTTCACCAATTACACTCGGTAAGTGGGTAATTTATTTGCCAGGTCCCTCTGGGATGTGCTGGGACCAGCTCCCGGTGTGTTTAATCACAGGGTTTGGATGGGGGGGAATCTACCCCAGCCATCCAGCCAAGTGCAGGCAGCCCCACAGGAGCATCCTGCATGTCTAATAGCGCCTACCTGCCCAATACCACCACAGATGTGGGATTTTGATCCAATTCCTGCGATTTTGCCCAAATGATCACCTCAGCCTGGCAATGCCAAAGCCCGATGAGTGGCAAATGCTCACAAAGAATTTGGGAGGTTGGTAGTTTGAGAGGGGGTTTGGGCCACATGCAGCCAACTCCTGCCCCGGGGTCCCCACAGGCAGCTCTGGAGAGGGAATTGTGTTGTTTGGTAAATGAAGGTGGTGAGAGAGAGAGTCTGGCTGGTGCTCTGCCCCCAAGGATGTTGGGATGTTCATGGTATGATGTCAGGACATTCCCAGGATGACATCAGTTCCCCCAGCTGACTAGACAGGGAGAGAGAAGATGGCATTTGCTCTGCACCCAGGTTTGGATGCCACCAGCAAAGGCAGCTCCTTTCCTGAATTTCTCTGCAAATCAACCTTCCCACAGCACTCCCAATGCCACCACACCCCCCATCACCCCTTGAGTGACCATGTGCCCCCTGCCCATGCCAGGCACCTGGGGAACTGGGGACCTACCTCCTCGGCCCTCACTGTCAGCTGGCTTCACCTGGATGGGGCGGTTCATCTGCAACACAAGTGAGAGCAGGTGGTCAGTGTGGTGGCCCCTAAACGCTTTCCATGGGAAACAGCAGGATTTGGCCAACAACTGGCACGGGGAGCTGTGGAAAAGGGGAGGGACCTGCAAGAACAAATCTGAGGCTTGTGGCCGCTGCAACCCAGGGATGCCATGTGCAGAGGGCAATATTCCGGCCCTGGCTATGGGCACCCCATGCTGCAGGCACCCATGGGGCTGCCAGTGCCAGGCTTGGCCGCCTGCCTGCAGTCCTTTCCTCGACTGCAAAGGACTGCAGAGGCAGCAGCAGCACCCCGCCAGCCCCGGCCCCTCTGGCACCACTGCCCTACTTTTCCCAAACCTCACCCAAATCTGGCCTCCTCATCACGGCCATGTGCACCCATGAGCGTGACACCCGTGTGCCGCAGGACACACTGGGCTGGCAGGCACATCCCTGGCCTGCTGCCCCAAGGAGCCATTTCTCCTCCTCTCTCCCCCTCCTTTTTTCCCCTCTTTTAGCCGAAAAATGCTACAATTATGGCCGTTTCCATGGCAACAAGCGTGCTTCCCCCGCGATGCTGCGGAGCCCGAGCCATGTGCTCGATGGGGTCGCCACGGCAACGGCGAGATGTCACACATGACAGCGCGGGGGTGAGCGCGCAAACACGCCTCGAGCACACACGGGGACAGTCGCCCCCATGTGCTTGTGCACCTCCATCCCAGGTGCCCTCTGCTGCACACCTGGAGGGAATCTCTAAATTTTGGGGCTGGGTGGGGGCAGAGCCAGTCCTCCCCACATCAGGGTGAGGAAGAGGATGGGTAAGAAAGGAGGGAGGTTTCCACAGCAACCGCCTCGTCTCCAGGGAAACGTGGAGAGAAATGTCAGTGCAGAGCTGGGGATGGTCCAGGGAAGGGATTGAGTCCCCATGAGCCGTGGGGTGGCACAGGGTGGCACCAAGGGACACCTCACAGTGTCACTCATTATGTCACCAGTCCCAAAAATATCCACCTTGTGCTGGGGCAGGATTTGGCTCACCCCAAACTCAGGAGGCTGTGACAGCACCGAGATCCTAAACCCAGCACCCCGCTGTCCCTCACATCTCTGCCATGGCTGGGAGGAGGGAACCCCATTTTGGGGGGGCTGCCCCCCTCCACTGACCCACCAGCCCCATTTACCAGGGTGATGGCTTTTGATGGAATAAATTTCCCATGCCCGCTGCTGTATGCTTAATGTAATAAACCCAGCGAGGATGATTTAGAATAACATTTACGGAGCCGCAGAGTGTCATTTTGATGTGTCTCCCGTCTCCGCTCGTCGGTTATTAAACTGTATTGATTCCCCGGGAGCGGCTGATGTTTATAAATGTCAGGCCTCGGGGACCAGCTAACCTACCCCAGGGCTGCCACACCGCACCGGGGAGAAATTGTCCTGGCCTCTAGACACCCCCAGAACGGGGTTTTGGCACCCTTGGCATTGCCACGTGTCCACCACAGGGTGCTCAGTGACCCCCTGTGGCAGCCAGACCTCCTGGTTGTCCCCACAGCACCCCTGCACCATGTCCACACAGCCACCAACCACAACCCTCTATCCATCCTCCCACACTAAACAGTCACCCAGGCATTCCCCCTGCTCCTGACGCCCACCTGCCCACCCTTCAACACCCATCCATCCACTCGTCCATCCTGGTCACCCACACAATCACCCATACACCCATCTTCCCCCAGGATTCATCCAGCCATACCCCAGCACCCATTCCCATAGCATCCATCCATCCCCATAGAACCCATCCATATCCCCAACGCCCATTCTCATAACACCCGTTCGTTCCTATAGGATCCATCTATATCGCCAACACCCATCCATCCACCCCCAAATAACCATCCATCCCCATTGCACCCATCCATATCCCCAACATCCATCCATTTCCATAGCATCTATCTAGAGATTGCCAAGACCCTCCATCTACCCCGCAGCACCCATCCATATCCCCAACACTAATCCATCCCTGTACCACCCTTACATCTGCCCATCCACCTCCCATCTTGCCACCACCCACAGCATCCACCCCTCCCACACCTCCAGACATCTCCCACACCCCAAGCACCCAGTGACACCCTGCTTGGAGTGTTCCAGCACCTACCATCACCAGCAGTCCACAAAGCCCCAGTGACCCCATGGCCAAACCACTGGTGTTCCACAGCACAGGGGGTCACCAGGGGTTGCTAAACTACCTCCTGACTGCTCAGGCACTGTCTCTCACCCGAATTCTGAGCCCCCCAAGAGCCTGGGTACCAGGGAGAGCCAGCCCTCAGAATCACTGCTGGGGGATGTGCCCAGTGGGATAGGGTCACTTCTGGCCTTTGTTCTTGCCTTGGCATCTCACTCCTCTTCCTTATCCTCACAACCAACAGCCAGAGGATCCAGCAGGCCCCCATGCATCCAGATGAGATGGAGGTGGCAGGTGTCACTGGAGCAGTGCGCGCCCGTGGGTGGCTGGTGTCCATGCCACCCCAGGGTCCCCAGGCTCCTCTGTACCCAGTGTAGGGAGATGGAATGGGGGCACTGGCAGTCGCTCATCATGGGAACACCTTGACAGAGCCCTGGAGGTAACCCACAGTGAGGCCACGCAGCCTGGGGACAGCCACACCACTGCACAACCCTGTATGTACACAACCACCCTGGCACACCCTGCACACGCCCACACACCTCTGAACACAACCACAGACCCCCAGCACCCTCCAAGCACACCCAGCCCCAATCCCCCCTAGCAGAGCCGTGCGCCCCCTGAGCCACAGACCTGTGTGCCCACAGAGTGCCGTGCACACCGCACGCCTGTCCCAGCACCCACGTGCGGCCATGCACCACTGCAGCCAGCCCCGCGGGTACCTGGACAACCCCATGCCACGCAACACCCACAGAACCCTCCCTGCTGCCACGGATCACACACAGCCGCGGGCACGCATCCCGGGACGCACAGCCGGTGCCAGGGATACAATGCCCCTTGCCTCAGTTTCCCTGTTGCAGCAGCAGGACCCACAGTGGAACCCCCGGGGGCCCTCTGCGGACACACGAACACCTTGGGTGGTCTCACAGCATCCCCAGCAGCACCCACATCCCATTCCCACGGCCACCATGCACACCTGAGCCCAGCGCAGCACCTGCGCACACCTGCACTCCCCGTCACACCCGGTGTGCCCACACACTCCCACTGCTGCCACTCCCCCAGCCCATGTGCACCCACACCCTGTCACCATCACTGGGGGCTAAGCTCCTCTTCCCACACACACAGAGGCACCCACGTGCTTGGACACCCACCAACACCCACCCGCACACACCCCGGGGGTCAAAGCTGTACCCCTGCCAATGCACACACCCCTCCCCACACTGCCTGCGGGTGCAACACCCCCCGAGCGCTGCCCCTTGCACACCTGCACACACACACACACACACACACAAGCCTGCGGTGGAAAAATACACCCTACAGCCAACACACACACAAAACCCATCCCTGAAGGCAAATACACCTCCTCACCATCATCCTCCATCCCTGCCTGCAAACACAGCCCCCCACAGCAAACACCTCATTCCTCGGTGCCTGAACACCCTCTTCACCGACACCCACACCACACACAGCCTCCCCGGGTGCAGATACATCACCAACACCCCTCTGCCAACACCCTCCCCTTCCCCGGGTGCAGATACACCCTCTCGGCCACACACATACACACGCACACACACAGCCCCCATCCCCGATTGCAAATGCAACCTTATCACCAACAACCACCCTGCCAACACATGCACTCCATCCCTGGGTGCAGATACACCCTGCTCAGCAACACTCACACCCACACACCCCATCCGTGGGTGCAGATACATCCCCTCACCAACACCCCTCCAACCTCATTCCTCTGTGCAAGTATACCCTCTGCACCAACACTGCTCCATCCCCAACACCAATTCCTGGGAGCAGATACACCTCCCCATCAACATCCCTCCATCCTCATCCCTGTGTGCAGATACACCCTGCAACACGCCCACTCACACTCCCCAACCCCGTGTGCACATTCACCCTGCTCATCAACACCCCTCCATCCCCGTCCCTGTGTGCAAATACACCCTGATCACCAACACTGCTCCGCCCTCATCCTATGCCTGGGAGCAGATACACCCCCTCACCAACACTGCTCCATCCTCATTCCCATCCCTGGGTTCAGATACACTCCATCACCAACACCCACACTCACACCCACCATCCCTGTGTGCAATTACACCCTGATCACAAGCACTGCTGTATCCCCAGCCCATCCCTGGAAGCAGATGCACCCCCCCACCAACACCCCTCCATCCTCATCCCTGAGTGCAGATACGCCCTGCTCACCATCACCCCCCGTCAACACCCCTCCATGCCCATCCCCGGGAGCAAGGATCCACACCCTCGCCATCACCCCCACTCCCACAAAACATCCCCGGGAGCAGATACACCCCTTCGGCATCACCCACATCCCTCCTACAGCCCCCCAGGTGAACCCCCACCCCCCACTCCGGCGCGGGCGGAGGCTGCCGGGCGGTGCCGGGCCGTGCCGGGCCGGGCGGAGGCGGCGGCAGACAAAGGCGGGGCCCTACCTCGATGCAGAGGATCTTGGACCCGGCGGGCACCCACAACACGGGCGGCCGCGGCCCCGGCGCCGGCACCTGCGGCAGCTGCATGGCCGGACCGGCCGGACCGCCGGCTCCACCGAGGCGGTTCGGCTGCGCTCGGCTGCGCTCGGCTCCACCCGAGGCGGCTCGGCCGAGCTCGGCTGCGCTCGACTTCGCTCGGCAAGGCCGGGCTCGGCTGGGCTGGGCTCGGCTAGGCTCGGCTGGGTTCGGTTCGGCTCGGCTGGATTCGGCT
>VZTR01016554.1:23547-43068 GCA_013400775.1 Chaetops frenatus | reverse complement strand
TCCTGGGAAATCAACTGAACCGATCCCCTGCTCCAAAGAAACGACAGGTCATTCCCGAGGGGGCTGAGGCAGGAATATATATATATATATATATATAGATATTTTTCCTGGGGGGAGGAGGGGCGTTGCCAGCAGTTCACAGCAGATTTCGGCTCTCTGGGCACACGGGACTAGAACTGCATTGCTGAAGACACTCAACACACAGCAGGGCTAACTAGGAGAATACAACTCGAGGCTAGCAGAGAGGAGAAAGGGGACGGGGCACAGGGAGAAAAGTGGGAGCATCCCACGGGGCTGGAGTCCTCTGTGCAGAATTTACACGGAATTGTATTCGTCACGGGCCGGACAGAAAAAAAAAAAAGAAAAAAAAAAAAAAAAAAAAAAAAAAAAAAAAAAAAAAAAATTCCCTAAAATTCCTGCTGAGAGTTTGTGTTCTTTTCCCATCTGGTTTCCCTCTTTCAGATGAGCTTTTTTTCATGATAGCGGGCACTTTCTCACACCTGGTANTTTTTCTTTTTTTTTTTTTTTTTTTTTTTTTTTTTTTTTTTGTTTGTGTGGGTGGTTTTTTTTTTTTTTTAAAAAGAACGGCGGCCAAAATGAAGAGGAGGAACTGCAAAATCCCAACGAGGCCGCTTTTCCCACTATTTATAAAAACATCAGCAGTCACTACGGGCCAGGGCCCTCTATACTCCACTATACTTTTCCTGGGATTTTGGCTCGTTTGCGGGCGATTGCATCTTCCACTGCCTTGAGCTGCTTCAGGAGCTCCTCCCGCCGGGACAGGGTGCTGGATTTGCTGCCCTTGGCAGCAGCTGCAGGGCCTGGCTCCGAGCCCTTGCCAGGGACACTGGTGACTTTGCTGGAGCTCTTGGATTGAGGGGACAGCTGGCGTTTCCTGCAGGGAAGAGAGGCAGGTGGCAGTGACAGGAGCTGCGAGCATCCCTAAGGCTCCGGGGGAATTTGGGATTGAGTGTGCTGAGCTTCGCTGTCCAGACTAAACCATGTGGAATTGGGGGGTTTGTGTGGGAAGGGAAACCTTAAAAAGAATTGATTTCCGTGGGTAGGGACATCCTCCACTCTGCCAGGTTGCTCCAACCCAGCCTTGGACACTTCCAGGGATGGGGCAGCCACAGCTTCTCTGGGCTCCCTCCCAGGGAGGAATTTCTTCCTCATTTCTGAGTTAACTAAAATATCAGGAAGTGCCACATCCAATACATGGCTCCTTTCTCCAAGGTGGGAGAAAAGAGGCTGGAGACAGGAGGAGGCCTTGGGTTGAAAACTTGCTGAAACAGTAAAAAAACTGCTATTCCATGGGGATTTCCCAGGATTAAACCCAGTGCCAGCTCATGGCTGCAGTGAGCAGCTCCCTGTGAGACACAGAGGGGAGAGCAGCCCTGGAGCATCACCCCAACCCCAAATCCTTCAGCCCCTTCCCTGTGCTCCCAGAGATCCTTGGAGAGGATCCACAACCCCCCAGAGCCACCCACCCAGTCCTGCACTGGGGTATTCCCCTGCCTGCCAGGGATTTGGCTGAGCTGGTCACCTGGCACCTGGATGGGAAGGTGCCAAGCCAGGGCTGCCACTGCTCTGTGCCATGCAGGGGAGCAGCTGAGGGTGTGCCAGGCTGGGAAAATGGGAATCAGGCACTGGAGCCAGGTGCCAGGAGGAGCTGGGCAGAGGGAGAAGCACTCTGCTGCTCATTAACACTGCACTGACGAGCTGCAGAGGCACTGGCTGAGCTCACTCCTGACCCACTTGGCTCCTGGTGCTCCTGCTCTTCTCCCAGCTGGCATGGCCCAGCTGGAGGCTCTGCAGAAAGCCCTGGCACCCCTGGCACCTGCCCAGGCAGCTCCACGTCCTTCCTCGTGCTGTGTGCTCCATGGCAACTGGGACTGCCGGCCTGGGAGAGCCTGGAGCAGGGCTGGAGCCCCTGGAGGAGCAGGGCTGGAGCTCCTGCAGAGCTGTGAGGCCCAGGGGGAGCAGCTGCACTCACCTGTCTGCCTGTGCAGGGGAAGGTTTGGGGTTCTGGCCCCGCTGGCGCTCCTGTTTGGGGGACGAGAGCCTCCCCGCCGCCTTCCTATCGCGAGAGCCTGGTGGGACAGCAAAAGGACATTCCTTCATTCTCCTGCTTGTCACCGAGGCACAGGTCACCCCCTGCCTGCTGAGACTGACCAGAGAGTGCCCAAAAAAATGCCAACTCCAGCAGCAGCTGGAAAAACCTCCCTGTTGTGCCTCCTGCACCTCAGGGGGAGCAGAGCAGCCAGTCGGGGCTGTGCCCCACGGTCATCTGTACACACCACCTTCCACAGGCCCTTCCTCACCCTCCAGCTGCTGGAATAAAGTTTTTCCATGGCATTCTGTGCCTGCAGAGCTGCTGGCTCTGCCCTGGCGGGTCACAGGGTGTATTGGCTCCAGCAGTGACAGGTGAGGGCAGCTCTGCTGCTTTCGGAGCCAGCGGGGCCTCCCCCGAGGCAGCAGCACCCCCGTGTTTGTTCAGCACAGCTCAACTGCCAGGCCCTGCCCCAGCAGAGCTGCCCTGGGCACTCGGGGCTGCTGGGGAGCAGCTGCCTTATCCCAGGAACAGAGAGGGAATTCTACCTGGAAGGCAGCCTGTGGAGCTGCTGGCCTGCACTGACCTCAGCTGGAGCAGCAGCTCAGGCAGCAGAGGTGCCCAGGCCCTGGTGGCAGCAGCTCCCGTGTGTGCCAGGGCATCCCTGTGCTCCTCAGAGGGACACTGCCACAGCCCCAGCCCACAGAACAGGTGACACACTCGGGCCACCACCACGGACCAGTTTGGTGCTGGGACACCGAGGGGCTCAGCCCCAACTCAGCCACGTTGGCCATTGGATTTGGGGCTCCACGGCTTGGAGTGCCCATCCCTGGAATTGCTCAGGGCCAGGCTGGATGGGGCTTGGAGCACCCTGGGGTAGTAGAAGGCACCCCTGGGTCTTTGGTCCCTCGCAGCCCAAACCAATCTGTGCTTCTACCATTTGCTACAAGCTTAAAAACCGCTTTTTAGCACTTTGGAGACAAGGAAAAGCAGAGGATGACAGCAGTGTCTCTCTAGAAACTGTGCTGGCCTGGTGGCCCTGTCACTCGTGTGTGAACCAGACCCCAGTGAACTTCAACCTCGGGCAGTCCCTTGCAGGCTGCCCTTGCAGGAGGTGAATGTTGCAGGTTATTAGCACAGACCTTGTGCTGGCTGGCACCCAGAGTCAACAAGATCCACCTACAGCTGAGCCACCAGGGAAAACAACATCACGTGGCAGCTCCCCACGTCACCAGCAGCCACCTCTGGCTGCCAACTGCCCCCACACCCCCCTCTGCCTCCTGGCAGCCACAGCCAAGGCTGGAGGGTGGCACTGAGGTGCCCTGTCTGTGGCTGCCAGCTCGGTTTTCTGAGCTGTTCCTGCTGCTGGGGAGGACTGAGGCCCAGGAGAGCACTTGGAAAGCCCAGGTCTTTCTAAACATCCAGGGCAGAGCAGGTTGTGTCACCTGAGGTGGGGCAATCAGCTCATTTCCCAGGAGGGTGATGCAGGCAGGGATTGCATCCCTCCGTTCCAGCCTTTCGAAGCACCACCTCCAGCCCTGCTGTCAGGGACAGCTCCCCTGGGATGCACTGGGATTTGGGGATGGGAAAACTCCAGGATGCAGTAAAGGAAACTCCTGTGACTCGGAATCATGGAATGGCTGAGGTTTGGAAGAGATCTTGAAGCTCATCAAACCCAACCCTTAGCCCAGCACCTCCATGGTGACCACTGACTCTGTCCCCACGTGCCACATCCACAGGTTTTTCCAACACTTCCAGGCATGGGGATTCTCCCACTGCCCTGACAGTCTGTTCCAATTCTTTCTGAGAAAAAAATATTTCCTAATATCCAACCTAAACCTGATGTCCACAGCCAAGGCCAGCAGCAGCGAGCAGGAGGCCCTGGGGTGGGTGTGGAGGTGAGAACTCCGTGTCTTCAGAGCCAAGGGGAGGTTGTTTTTTTTGTGGAGAGGACTTACAGGGACACAGTGGAGTCACAATGTGCCCCTGGGACAGCCTGGTAAGGCTGGCATTGGCCTGCCCAGGGCCTCTCCTCTGCTGTGTTTTTGCAGCAGGATGGTCAATTATCCCCCTTTATCTGGTGGCAATCCCACTGTGAGGTTTTGGGCTGAGGGCAGTGGATCCCTGCAGCTGTTGGAAAGCAGGAGCTGGGGCTGGCTGATGCCTCACCTCTGTCAGGTGACAGGTTGGCCCGTTTGGCTGGAGGGGAGCCTGGCCTCTCTTTGTCTGCTGGCTCGTATCTCTTCCTGCTTCCTTTGTCAGCTGCCTGCAATGGAATTAAAACAACAGAGCTGTTAAAACACTTCCCTCTGCAGAGGGGAAACAGGCACAGCCATTCCCTGGCATGTGCAGCCTGGCTCCTGCAAGCACCTTGCCCAATAAACTCTGCACACACCAGTCCCAGCCATCCCTGAATCCCTCTAATTCCCAACCACCAGAAGCCAACAGCAACACCCCCCTGCACTGGGGGTTCAGGCTGTACTAATTTCAGGAAAAGTGCAGCTTTTTGGGATGCTTTGTTTTTTCTTCCAGCAGCACCAAGGATAGCAGATGTGAAGGAGGCATGTGGAGCCGTGCCTTTTCCAGGCTGTCATGTGTCACTGCACACTCCTCCCTCCAGAGCAGCTTCCTGGCCCTGATAAAGCCTCCTCACGTCAGAGCACAGGGAAGTAGAGAAATCTGCAGCCTCAGACTGCGCCGGGGAATTTGGGCTGGCAGAGCAAAATATCCAAACCAGGAACCTGCCCATGTGATGGGGCCAACACCCTGCCCCAGCACCAAACCCCACGAGGCCCAGCTCCCCCACAAGCTGGACTGGGATCTGCTCCAAACTGGGGCTGTGGGATTGGAGGGAAGGGGAACAGCCAGGTGGGCAACCCCAGGGAGCCGAGGCACTTTTCCACTTTTCCCTCTGGACTGAGTGCCTGCCTGGCTGATCCCAGCCTGCTCTGCTGTGGCACAGGAAGCACTCCCAGAGCATCTCCCAGTGGGAAAGGCCCCAGCACATGCAGGACCTTCGAGCAAGAGGGGAAGGAGCCTGGAAGCTGCAGCAGCAGGAATGTGCCCCAGGGAAGCCGCCAACACAGGCCCAAAGTGAAGCCACCACAGGGTGTGTGCTGCCAGACTGGTTCTGTGTGCCACCCTCCAAGCCAGCCCCAGACCTTCCCAGCTGAGCTCATCCCAACTGTGCAGGGCCTGGAGCTGCTCTCTCAACAGGATCCATCCGCTCTCCTGCCAGGATCCATCCCCACTCCTGCCAGGATCCATCCGCTCTCCTGCCAGGATCCATCCGCTCTCCTGCCAGGATCCATCCGCTCTCCTGCCAGGATCCATCCCCTCTCCTGCCAGGATCCATCCCCTCTCCACTGCTTGGCCCTGGGAGCAGGGAATTCCAGCCTCATGGGAATTCCAGCCAGCAGGGAATCCCATGGAGCAGGGAATCCCATGGAGCAGGGAATCCCACCTTGTTCAGGAGAGTCAGTTTGATCTCCTTGTGCCCGCTGAAGCCGCCCTGCTGTGCCTGGGGGGCCGAGGGCTGCTGGCCCTGGGGCAGCTGCTGGGATTTGCTTCCTGGGGTGGGCTTGGCTGATTTCAGGAGCTGAGCAGGCACATCCCGTT
Source organism: Chaetops frenatus (assembly GCA_013400775.1). Classification (NCBI taxonomy): domain Eukaryota; kingdom Metazoa; phylum Chordata; class Aves; order Passeriformes; family Picathartidae; genus Chaetops; species Chaetops frenatus. The sequence continues at coordinate 37,400 of VZTR01016554.1, read as the reverse complement.
TCCTCTTCTCCTCTTTAGCACTGTCTTCCTTTTTTGACTTTCCTGTTGGAAGCAGAGAGCACAAGTGGTGACTTGGGAAGGATTCCTGTTGCCTGCTCTCCCTTTGGGGAAGAGGAGGCTGCTCCAGGGATGGGGAAGGCCCACAGCAGTTCATTCAGCTTGTGGGCCTGAGGTGAAGGGATTCAGGAAACCAGAATTTCCAGAGAGAGGAACAGAAAAGACAAAGAACAAAAGGCTTTTGCCACTGACTGGAATGAGCAGAGGAAGAGGAACATGATACTGGAGTTGCCCAGATTTACATCACCTTCCAATGGTGAAGGAGAACGGGGTGAGGGAGAGGCAGAACTGCCAGGCAGGAAAAGGGATGAGACAACCACAGGCACAGGGGATGGAAGGATGTGGATGCCCATTTTCCCCACAGAACCTCTGAGCTCCTGAGCCGCCTCTGCTCGATGACTTTCCCGGAGCCCAGAGTATTCCCAGGGAAGGATCTCTGCCCCTCCCTTCTTTCCCAAAGAGGAACAAAAGCCCTCCAAAGCAGGTGGCTGTACCTTTTTTCTGCTGGGCCGGGGTGGGGGAGCGGGAGCTGGCCGAGGACACGGGGCTGGCCAGGTCTGCGTACATGTCCTCGGAGTCGGCGCTGCGCACGGAGCTGCTGCTGGACGAGGCACTGGACACGGAGGAGACACTGCTCACACTCAGGGACCTGCCAACAACCAGCAGCTCAGCACACTCAGCAAGGCAGCGAGGCCTTTTTTAACTTCCCCCTGCGTGGCTGAGTGTTGGGAAGCTCGACAGGAAATGGCACACAAAAGGCCATGTGCGCCGGGATGAAAAAATCCCAAAGGTGCCGGGTGCAGGCCCAGAAAGTACTGGTTATTTATAGGCAGGATTAAGGCAATGTGTAAACAGGTCACTGTTTGCCCAGGAAAACGAGGAGTGAGAGCAGGGAGTGCACTGGAACATCCAGGTCAGTGTGACAGCTCAGGGCAAGGGTTCCCTGGCAGGCTTTCTGCTGCTGGCACACATCGACTGTCACGACTGATAACGACAGGGAGATGCCTCCAAGATGGAAATCCCCTCCCAGGGCCAATCCCAAGAAGTGTTCGAGCCAGGCTGGACAGGGTTGGAGCAACCTGCTGTAGTGGAAGGGGGCAGAGAGTTGGACTGGATGAGTTTTAAGCTCCCTTCCAAAGCCAAACCATCCCACTCCATGAATATTCAGGCAGCCTCTCCAGCCTGTTCCACAGGCCACACCACCCTGCTCTGCCAGCAAGGCCCAGGCTCCCTGGCTGGAAGCTGGATTGGGATGACTGAAAGCACAGACCAACCCTCTGCAGCCTCTACTCCCTGGCACCAACAGTGGAGCTCAGTTCTGAGAGTTCTCACGGATTGCTCCAGGATGAGCCAGGAACTCCTTCTCCAGGCCACCAGGCTGGCCCAGCAAACCTGGTGAGGGCACAGAGCACATTTCCCACATTTCCCCCTTCCCACAGCAGCAGCCCCAGTGTGCTCACATTTCCCACCCATGCCCTGGTGCTCTGTGAAGCTCTTGCATCACCCCTGGCTGAGCTCATGAACGTGACAAGCACGGAGTAAACAAGCCGGGATTTCCGTAAAATAACGCGGATGTTGAACCCCGGAGCTCCACAGAGTTCACAGGTGGGAATTTGCAGCTGCTCAGAGCCAAATCCTGCTCCATCCCCTGGTTTTACACCACTGCACTGCTCTTACACCCGTGTGCCAGAGAAATGTTGTGTTTCAAGGCTCTGCCTGTGAGGATCCAGGGAATCCTCTGTGTGATGAGATGAAAAAAACCCGAAGGAATGACCTGAGAGTGGTTTGTTTCTCTTTGCTGGAAGGAGTTGGCTGTTTACACATCCCACAGACTTGGAACTACTCACTTGGGGCTAAACACAAAGGAACTGGCCCTGCAACTTTGCCAGCAAAGGAAAAATATCATTAGTAGGGCCTTTTTAGGGATTTTCTGACCTAACTCTCCTGACAGGCCAAGCATCTCCCCTAAGGCCACGCAGGAACCAGAGGTAGGAGAGGCTCAGGAAAGCCAAGCTCCATAGCCTGAAACTGTTCATCTGTACTTTAATTAGGATGTGGGATCACCCTGGCCAGAAGGAGCTGTTCTGGTCACCATTTAGGTTAAATGGGTACTTAGACACACATGACAGGATTATTTCCTTGAATAAACCACAAGGGAAATATCAGGGAGTCATGGAGTGGTTTAGGTTGGAGGGGATCTTAAAGATCACCCAGTTCCAACCCTGACACCTCCCACTATCCCAGGTTGTTCCAAGCCCTGTCCAGCCTGGCCTTGGACACTTCCAGGGATCCAGGGGCAGCCACAGCTCCTCTGGGCACCCTGTGCCAGGGCCTCCCCACCCTCCCAGGGAAGCATTTCTCCCAAATATCCCATCTAAATATCCCCTCCTTCAGCTTAAGGCCATTATATCTTGTTCTATCACTCCATGCCCTCCCCAACACTGTTCACCCATCACAATTCAGCATTTGGGATCTGTGACACAAACCCAATCTTGTCCCACCTCCCAGGCAGCTTCTGCTGGGGCTACGGGGAGTTTTCACTGCAAGAAACCAAACCAGTGAACGACAATCACCATCTCTGCTGTTCAACAAAGGTCACAAAGGCTCAGGGCTGTACCTGGATTTCCTGGACCCAGAGGGGGAGTGGGAGGCTGAGGCAGAGGATGATCTGGAATGAGATCTGGAGAGAGACCGGGACAAGGACCTGGACCGGGAGCTGGACCCGCTGTAGCTGCTGGCACTGCCACTGATGCTGCCACTGATGGTCCTCCTGCAAGGCAGCAAACACCTCTCCCAGCATGAGAATTGTCATGGGAAAGGGAGAGAGAGGGGGGAAAACCCAAGAGAAAACCAGGGATTTGCTCAGCACCCTCTGATTGATGCCCAGCCCTCCCTGAGCTGTGTTCGGCCCCTTCCACCAGCACCTCTCCCAGTTTATGTGCTGGGAATGATGTTCTGTGGTGGGGAATATCCCTGGGAGTGATATTCTGTGGGGGAATATCCCTGGGAATGATGTTCTGTGGTGGGGAATATCCCTGGGAATGATGTTCTGTGGGGGAATATTCCTGGGAATGATGTTCTGTGGGGGAATATCCCTGGGAATGATGTTCTGTGGGGGGGAATGTCCCTGGGAGAGATGTTCTGTGGGGGGGAATATCCCTGGGAGTGANTGATGTTCTGTGGGAGAATATCCCTGGGAATGATGTTTTGTGGGGAGAATATTCCTGGGAATGGTGTTCTGTGGGGAGAATATTCCTGGGAATGATGTTCTGTGGTGGGAAATATCCCTGGGAATGATGTTCTGTGGTGGGGAATATTCCTGTGGCCAGTGTGGGTCAGCTGCTGACCCTCCACCACATCAGCTCTGAGTAGGACCAGACAGATCCCACCCATCCCTTTTTCCTCACTGTGCCACCTCCACAAGCAGCAGCCCTCAAAAATGTCTTTTTTTCCCCACTCCCACCCTAATTTTGACCCATTTCCTGTATTCCACCCTCTCCATCCCCCCTCCAGCCTCCACGGGCAGGAGCCAAATCAGAAACATTTCCCCACTCTCTTCCCCTTCTCTCCCTGCCCCAGGAGATGAACTTCTCCTTTCAACACTGGTAGGCAGGATCCTGGGATTTGCTGGATCTTCCAGGAGACAGAAACCTGGGATTTGCTGGATCTTCCAGGCGATCAAGCCTCACTCCACCCCCCAGCTCTCTCACCTCCTGGGTGGAGTCCTTGTCTGACGTTCCTTCCTCCTTGCTTCCCGATTATCCCCTGCCTTGGCTGGCTCTGGGGCTGCTGTTGTAATTTTCGTGAGTGGCTGAGGGACTGGGAGGGCAGTGAGTTTCTTCACGGATTTTTCCCTGGAAAAACGAGAGTTTTCAGGTGTGTGATGCCGGGGGTGGGTGGGCACAGAGGGGCATGCTCAGAAATGATGGGCTCGGGTTTGTTGCTGTTTGTTTGTTTGCAGAGGTTGTGGAATCCTGGAAAGGTTTGGGCTGGAAGGGACCTTTAAAGCTCAACCCCACTCCACTCCATTCCATGGGCAGGGACACCTTCCACTGTCCCAGGTTACTCCAAACCCCAGCCAAGCTGGCCCTGCTGTGATTTCTGCAGCTACAAACACTTGGCTGTTTCACCAAAACACAAACACCACGCATTTCCCTGAAGGGATTTGTTCTCCATATTCTCAATCAATTCATCTTTTCAGAGACAAATTACTGTACAACAGCCAATTTTAGAGATATTTGACTTGTAAATGAGCTCCTGAAGCAGACTGGGTGGAAATGTTGTTTCTTATCAATTTAATTCCATTGTTTTTATCCCAAACACTTACACCTGCTTAAAATCCGCCAGTCAAGCTTCAGAATGAAATGCACCCAGTTAATGCAAAAATTCTCTTTTTAACTCCAAATTAGGAGTTTTAACACAAAACTCTGTTTTTAACACACATCAGGAGGGTGCGAAACAGCCTGAGTGTGCAAATATCCCTTGGATCTGTCCCTTGGCTTGTGTTCCCTGTGGAAAATTGGATGGGAACACCTCTGTGTTATCCAGCAGCATGAGATGGGACTGGCTCTGGCTGCTCAGAGCTGCCCAATTCAGGGCTCACAGCACTCAACCCTGCTCTGACAGCTCAGAGTATGATCCTTGAATGGTTTGGGTTGGAAACAGCTTTAAGAGCATATCCCACCCCCTGCCATGGGCAGGAGCACCTTCCACTGTCCCAGGCTGCTCCAGGCCCCGTCCAGCCTGGCCTTGGGCACTGCCAGGGATCCAGGGGCAGCCACAGCTTCTCTGGGAATCCGTGCCAGGGCCTGCCCACCCTCACAGGGAAGAATTGCTCCCCAATATCCCATCTATCCCTGCCCTCTGGCAGTGGGAAATATTCCATATCCAACAGGAAACCATTCCCTGTGTCCTGTCCCTCCAGGCCCTTGTCCTCAGCCCCTTCAGGCCCTGGAACATCCCAGCACTGATTTCACTGATTCACTGCACACACAGACTGTTCATTCCTCCTCCTCCTGTCCTCAATATGTGCAGTTATTGATGCCTTAACTTCTAAGTTTCTTTCCTGTTCTGCTTTAGCTTCATATCCAGTGTTGCTGAGTTCTCCTCACAGGGCAGTCAGACACAACAATTCTCTCCAGCCCAAGATCCAAGGACAATCCTTCCCAACCTCAGCCCCAAAAGCACAAACAACATCAAAAAGAAGCAAGGAGGATGGAACTTCATCATTCCAAGTGATTCATTGGCCACTTCACCTCAATGTGCAAATGGAGCAGAACTGATCAAAGTGTGAAACCCCGTGGGCAAAGCCCCTTTTCTGTGCCCATCCTGAGGCCCATCCTGGCAGGGGCTGCAGCCGGGCTCTGCCATTGCCAGGGTGGGGCCTTGGGAGGCCTTGCAATAAATAAATCCCTGCTTTATTCCTCTCCTTGTGTCTGCCCTCTGCTCCAGCTCACTCTGATCAGGCATCATTATCCCCTGCAGAACACAGTGTGAAGCCCATGGCACCTTATCCAGTGACAATAATCCCTGCCCTGGTGTCACCAACCCAGCACTGCCTGGAGGGAGCACAGACATCACTGCAGGGGCCTCACAGTGGAGGGGAACGGGGGGAAAAAAAACCCCAAAAGGCAGAATAACAAGGGCCAAGAAGTGTGGCAAAGGGGATTGTCCTAAATTCTGGAGAATTCAGGGGGATTCCCGTGGTGTCATTTATTTGCAGGTCAGCTCAGAAGAGGTGACATCACTATGGTGTTGTGTCACCCTCCAACGTCCCCGTAATTTGCCACTGCAGGGTTTGTGAAATAGCAATTTCAGGAATTTAAAAGAGCAGCAGGGCTGTCAGAATGTGCCAAACCCAGCTGCAGAGAGCTCCAGTCCTGGTTTCATCTGTTTCCAGTGTGTGAAAAGGTGATGAGGTTGAACCATTTCTTTATTCTGAGGCTGTGGATTAACCAAAGCCACAGCAGAGGAAGGAATTTCAACTTTCTTATGGCTCCTATTACATATATTTAGATTATACATATGTATCTGCACACACAGAATGTTCCAGCAGTAAATCATGTGTTTGAACACTTGTATCCAGGTAACATTTAAAGATACTTGTACAGTTTAACTTGGATTTAATAACTAAAAGTGTCATTATTTAACTAAATTTGCCAAGCTAAAAACTCTTCAATAAAGGATGTATTTTGCACCTTTCATTTCTTTCTTAAATTCTCAACCAGATTTAGAATCCTGGAATGGTTTGGATGGGCAGGGATCTCAAAAATCCTGTTCCACTCCCTGCCATGGGGACACCCTCCACCATCCCAGGCTGCTCCAGGCCCCATCCAGCCTGGCCTTGGGCACTGCCAGGGATCCAGGGACAGCCACAGCTGCTTTGGGCACCCTGTGCCAGGGCCTCCCCACCCTCCCAGGGAACAATTCCTCCCCAGTATCCCATCTATCCCTGCATTCCTTCAATTTAAGGCCCCTGAAGGACTTGTCTGGACTCTCTTCAGAGGTACCCAGAGGAAGATGGATTCTTACCCTTTCCCAGGAGGTGGCAATAATTCCCCTTTAGCCTTTGCCAGTGGCTTGTGAGGAGATGGTGTTGGAGAAGGAGAGGGAGAAGATGAGAAGGATCTTGACCTGCAAAGGAAGGAGACATCACTCAGCTCAGGCTCTGGGACTGCAGCTTTTCCTGGCTCTCAGGGCATTCAACCACCACTCTCCCCTCCACTCCTGAGCTTATCTTGGTTTTATATTTGGACCCTGTGCACCAAAACTTAGTTTCTGTCATCAGACCAGTGGGAAAAATAGAAAACAAAAGGAAAAAATAGGATCAGCTGGAAGAGAGGCAGCCCAGGTATTCCACAGCAACACCTGAGGCTGTCTCTGTCCTCTCCTTAGAGAGAATACACAGGAAAATAAGTAGGATTTTGACTTTTATGTTCATCACTTTATGTCCTGAAACTCCTAGAGCAGTTCATCCTTTTAACAGCAGCAAAACCCCAAAAAACTTGGGAGAAAGACACAAAAACCACACCTAAACCTAACACTGATGTGTAATTTCTGGAGCACGAGGGAAAGAATTAAGTGGTGCATCCCAAAGGTGCCAGCCAAGGGCAGGAGCAGTGATTCACCCCAGTGCCAGGACTGGAAGTGCCTTTGTTGCAGCCCAGTGAGCCCTGAGTGACAGCTCCTCTGGGGACAGCTGGGCAGAGGCTGCTCCTCACTCTGTCACCTCAGGAGAGGCAGCCAAGGGTGTCACCCACACTGGCACAGTCCTGTACAGAGCATGGGTGGATGGGGAAGCTCATTCTGCTTCCCAGATGGGCTTTTCCCTAGGAGACAGCAGCCTCCAAAAGTGACAGTGGGTGTTTTACCTGTGGGATCTGCTCTGGGTACCTGTGTGGCTTCAGCTCCTCTCTCAGGAGCCAGTTGTCCCACTATGGGTATTCCAGACTTGGCAAACTGTCTGAAGGGGCAAGGAAGTTGCAGAGGAATAAATCTTAATCAGCATGGGACACTGGGTTGCTACTTTGAAGTGTCAGGACTATCACAAAGACACAACTGCTTTAAGAAAGAAACCGGATCTGCCTCTTGAAAGAGAAATTCCAGCGCCATTGGAAAGAGATGCTGCTGAACGTCTTCCAAACAGAAAATGCAAATGATGGGAATGTTAATCCACCACAGGCATGGGAAAGAGCCCAGCCACAACAGCACTGCACCCCTGGGTGGGAGCACGGGGAGAGAGAGGAGGGGGTGGCTGACAGATCTCCTTCATCCAACAACCACAGCCTCCCTCCTCAGCAAAGTGCCTGGAATTTTAATGGGGCGAAAAGGAGCTGTCAGGAAGCATTTGGAAACCATCCCACCACTGGTTCCCAGTCCCAGGAGCCACTACCTGGACCTGCTGCCTGAGAAAGAGCTGTGCCTGGAGGAACGACTGGAGTAGGAGCTGTAGGAGGAGGACCTGGAGCGCGAGCGGGAGGAGCCGGACCCAGAGTAGGTGGATGAACGAGAAGAGGACCTGGAAGAGAAATATCCAAATTCAGACCTTCCTGAAAAGAAGGATCAAAATTCAGACCTTCCTGAAAAGCCCCCAGGTTTTTGTTTACAAGGATGTTCTTCCCAAGTTCTGCTCCAAACCCCACCTGCCTTCTCCTCGAGCTGTAAGGATTTACAGCCTCTCCTCAAATCCCCTTTTTCTTTTAGAGAAGATGCTGTTGTTGCACCCTTAAATAAGCCTCCCTTCCTTTAATTATTGATTTTCCATCCTTTTTGGGAACTGCTTCCACGTATTTCATGCTTTTTCCCTGGACAATCCCCTGACAGATCACCTGACTGGGTGCAGTGATCCCAGCAGGAAAATCTGCTTCAGGAGGGCTCTGGCTGTTAGATCCCTATCTCCAGTTTAACATGTTCCTCATTCCTCCTGGATACTTCCCCCCCTTTTCAGGAGCTTCAAGTTCAAGGATTTAAAGGAAATGGATCCAGTTTGTGCCTCGAGGCTCCAAGATTCTGGGAGTTTCTTTCTAAAAAGTGGTTTTTATCTTATTTTGGAGTGGAGCTCCACTCCAGCCTTCCAAGGCTCTGTCAAACCTCCACAATCCCAGTTCTCCCAGTAGCATCAACCTGCCCTTACTGGAGTGGGCTCAACTGCTCCCTCCAGAGTGACCAGGATCCCATTTTTACAGTTTTTTCTGCCCCTGTTAAGGTCAATTATCTCCTAGGTGAGCTGCCATCACCTGGACTGCATCCAGCTCTAATTCCCTGGAAAAGTGGCTTTTCCAAGGATTTGCCTTTTCCTGATCTCCAACAGGTCACAGCACAGCTCCCTGTCTGCTTTGGCTTCCACCTCACTGCCTGTCCATAGGTGTTCCTGAGCAGCAAACCTCTGCCTTTCCCAAACATAAAATCGTGGAACGGTTTGGCTCGGAAGGGACCTTTCGGATCACCCAGTTCCACCGGGCAGGGACACCTTCCACCACCCCAGGCTGGGACCAGGAACCCACAACCCCTCTGCTCACCCTCTTCCCGACACCACAACCACCTTCCCTGGAGCCCCATCCCATTCCAGGACAGGCTTCCAGGCTGTGCCAGGCTCTCACCTGGAGGAGCCAGAGCCGGATGCCGAGGAAGCCGAGGTTTTCCGGCGCCTCCGTGCCCGGCTGGGAGACAGGGACACTCCCAGCTTCTTTTTGGGAGACTTGGATCGACGCCAGGGATCCTTCCACTCGTCTGCCCGCTTGGATGGAGCACTGCCCAGAGCTGTGGCCTCCTTGTCCTTCTTTGGTGGCTCAGGCTGGCGGCTGGAAAACAAGGAGAGGGTCAGCACCTGGGATTTGGTGTGTGTGTGTGGGGTCTGTAAAGGTAGCTACACAAGGGACAGGGAAAAATATCAGAAATGATAGATATGTTATAAAAAAGTGGAGAAATAAATACACAGGCACAGGGAAAAATATCAGAAATTATAAGTACAGTACAGTGGATAAATAAATACTCAGGCACAGGGAAAAATATCAGAAATTTTAAGTACAGTACAGTGGATAAATAAATACCCAGGCACAGGGAAAAATATCAGAAATTATAAGTACAGTACAGTGGATAAATAAATACTCAGGCACAGGGAAAAATATCAGAAATTATAAATGTATTATAATAAAGTGGATAAATAAATACACAGGGACAGGGAAAAATATCAGAAATTATAAATGCAATAAAGTGTATAAATAAATACACAGGCACAGGGAAAAATATGAAAAATTGTAAATGTATTATAGTAAAGTGGATAAATAAATACACAGGGACAGGGAAAAATATCAGAAATTATAAATGTATTATAATAAAGTGGATAAATAAATACACAGGGACAGGGAAAAATATCAGAAATTATAAATGCAATAAAGTGTATAAATAAATACACAGGCACAGGGAAAAATATGAAAAATTGTAAATGTATTATAGTAAAGTGGATAAATAAATACACAGGAACAGGGAAAAGTATCAGAAATTATAAATACAGTAAAGTGGATAAATAAATACACAGGGACAGGGAAAAATATCAGAAATTATAAATGCAATAAAGTGTATAAATAAATACACAGGCACAGGGAAAAATATGAAAAATTGTAAATGTATTATAGTAAAGTGGATAAATAAATACACAGGAACAGGGAAAAGTATCAGAAATTATAAATACAGTAAAGTGTATAAATAAATACACAGGGACAGGGAAAAATATCAGAAATTATAAATACAATGAAGTGTATAAATAAATACACAGGGACAGGGAAGAATATCAGAAATGATAAATATATTATAATGAAGTGGATAAATAAATACACAGGCACAGGGAAAAATATCAGAAATGATAAATACAATAAAGTGTATAAATAAATACACAGGGAAAGGGAAAAATCCTGGAATTCATCACTTAGGTTAATCCTTTATAGCTCTGTGGGATTCCAGCATCATTTTGAGGTGATAAAGAGCTAGAAGAACAGGGAGTTTGTGAACCAGTGCCAAACCAGTGCTGCTCTGTAAACCTACAAAGCCACAATTTTGTCAACTCCTTTGTCCCACTGAGCACTCTGTGACCCCCTGGCTGATCCCAGGTTCAGCTCTTGGCCTCCAAGGACTGGACACAAGCAGGAGGGATGGGAATGGGAAACCTGGTCCTCCCTACACCAGCACAGAGCTGGAGCAAGCCCAGCCTGGTGCAATGGAGAGGAGTCCCCACCAAGCCTGGATTCCTCTGATGTTCCCCTTACCAGGACACCCCGTGGGGCTGTCACAGGCCAAGCCACAGTGACCTCCTGTCACCCTTCCAAAGGGGACAGTTCCCTCCTCACCTGGGCATGAGCCAGGGAGGTGCCCAGCCAGGCCTCACTCTCCATCTCCTCCCTTCCCTTTTAAGGGTCCTGCTTTCATTTCCCATTTTTTGGTTCTCCACGTTTCCCTTCTCCTCTCCAACCCTCTGAAAATAATCCAGGGCAAACTTTTCAGCAGCTGCACCAGACACTTCCTTAAGTACTCCAGGATGAGTTTCTTGAGGCTGAGACTTTATTACATCTCTTATCTCTGGGTGATTGAACCTGGAGTTTTTCCTTGCCCTTGCTCTAACCTGCACTCAGCTCCTCCTGCTTCTAACCTTCTCCCTGGGGTTTCAGGCAGAGTTTGTGAGGGATTAAAGCTTTCTGAAGTCTCCTGCACTCACCAAATTAGCAGGACAATGATGCATTTATTCCTTTCCTCAAACGACTGAGTTCCCTGGGAATTTGGGGAAGGAAAGGCCCCTTCCCCGCTGGGTTCAGCCAGTACCACCCCATTACTCACACCACTGAAGCAACCACTCCCCACACGACTTCCTCTACCTTTTTGAGATAAAAAAGCCACCTCCAAGTTTTCTAATAATTCCAGGGACACTTCAACAAACCCCAGGATAATGAAAGCTCTTGGTTAGCAGCCTGTCCTGCCCTTTGAAGGCTTCACACCTCACTGAGAAGCCTCATCCCCTCCTTGTTGGAAGAGTTTCCTCTTCCCCAGTCCAGGACTGGGATGTGCTGACCTAAAAATCCAGCATCCGACTCTTTCCTTATCTCTGCTGATGTAAAAGCAGTTTTACTCTTTGTCCTACAACTCCCTTGGAATATTCAGAGGAACTTCAAGTTCACCTCTCCCACAAATCTCATCCCAGCTCCAGCAGAGGAGAATTGGATGCTTCCATCCCACACAGAAGTGCCAGGGAAGGGAGTCCCAGACAGGGTCATGGCTCAGCTTTATCCCCCAGCAGCTCCATTCCATCCTCCCCCTCTCCCAGCACAGCTCCAGTGCTATTTAACAGGATATCTGCAGTGGATTGGTCAATTTTTCCAAATTACAGCCACAATTCCATGAGTATTTCATCATGGAGGAACACCACGACTCAGAGTAAGGGGCTGAGACACCCTGGACCTATTCTTTATGCCCTGATAACATAAAATAGTCCAAGCTGGGCTCAAAAGGGCTCCTTCCAGCAGATGCTTACAAATCCATTTGGGATTGCCAATTTAACCTCTGGGATATCCTCAAATCAACCAAGTGCAGAGAAGGAAGAAAAGGAAGACTGGGAAAAGCGTACACACCTTGCATGAAGCAACAGGATGAAGAGCAAGGAAAGGAGGAGAGAAAACCACAAGGATGCTCATGGAAAATGCCCAATATCCTGATCCAATGGCCCTTCCCATGGGATCACTGTCTGTAAGCTTTGGGAGATGCAGGGGGGACATTCTGCTGGCACAGGTGGGCAGAGGGGCAGCTTTATGCAGGGAAAAACCTCTGGAGAAGCTTCTCCTGCAGGGTCCAGGATGACAAATCTGGAAGGCAAGAACTGTGCCAGGGAGGTTTAGGTTGGAGATCAGGGAAAGGTTCTTCTCCCAGAGGGTGCTGGGCACTGCCCAGGCTCCCCAGGGAATGGGCACAGCCCTGAGGCTGCCAGAGCTCCAGGAGCCTTTGGACAATGCTCAGGATTGGATTTTGGAGTGTCCTGGGCAGTGCCAAGCATTGAGCTGATGATCCCTGTGTGTCCCTTCCAGCTCAGGATATTCCATGAGTCCATCCATGAACTCAGGAATGCCCTCACACCTCTGCAGCCTCCACTCCCTCCTGAGCCAGTGTTCAGAAAGAAAAGCCTCCTAGAGGATTTATTCTCCCTTAAAACCAACCCAAATTCACATCCAACAGCACATCCTGGGAGCTGGAACAGCTCCAGCTGAACTGCAGAGCTTGGGTGCCAGCTGAGAGCAAGGATGACTCTGAAAGCAAATCTCATTTACTTGCACCTATTACCTGGTTTGATGCAATTCCCTCTGGATGAAGTCACTTTCTGGAGGAAAGGTTTTTCCCCAGGAAAACCACAACAGAAAGCCTCCTTTTGGGGTGTGCTTGGCTTTTTGACTCAGCACTAAATGCTACAGACAAGGAAGATGCTGCTCCTGACAGGACACTTTCAAAGCCTTTCCTCAGAGCTTCCCATGTGTGGCATCACCAAAGGAACTCGCTCAACCTAAAACTGGGATCTGATGCTGCTGGACTTGTCTTTTCCAGTGGAATTCAGGAGGCAGAATGGAAAGTGAGCTGGAGCAGCTCCCTAGAGGAACATCCCAATCACAGCCTGGACGAGCCCCATGGCTGGGAGATGAGGAGGGGAGGATCCTTCCTCACTCTCACTCTTGCAACCAGGTCCTTTTATGCTGGGGCTGGTGCTTGGTGGAGCTCCCAGCTCCTTAATTCTGTAAATTAAAAAACAGGAATGGTTTGCTGCTGGCTCAGTGAGTCCAACCTGCCCATGGTGAAAAGGAGGGAAGGAAGGAACAATTCCAGGGCTGGTGAGCCATGGGATCAGCTCAGGAGTTCATCCTCATCCTCATCCTCAGCACAGCTGCCCAACCTCACACCCTTCAGCACAGAGAGCGGCAAAGAACTCTCACGTTCATCCCAAACTTTTTCACCAAATTCCAACTTTTTAGGAAACATCTGAAATATTTCAGAATTAACTCCTAAGTCAACTCCACAAGGTTTAAAAAAAATAAATTAGAGGGAAGAACAGACAAGAAAAGAGTGACCAAAAGCACCTGAATTTCCACCCAGATCCTCAGGGATCACTCCAGCAGCAGCTTCCAAAGGCAATTTTACCCTCAAAACAACTAAAAGCTTTTTTTTTTTTTTTTCCCCCAGAAGGAACACACTGATGCCCATTTGGCTGGAATGTAATGACAGCAATCAGGAGGAGAAGTGAAGCTGAACGTGGCTTTGGCAGGGAGAGGAGG
>VZTR01016554.1:0-23469 GCA_013400775.1 Chaetops frenatus | reverse complement strand
GGGGGGGGGGGGAGAAAAAAGAGCTGCCCAGCTCGAGTTTTCCTCATGTATTCTGCAAATGCTGCCGAGGCCAGTTCTAATCTTGGAGGGGAAAATGAGCGTTCCGGGGAAAGCGCTGCCTGTCCTTCCCCATCCCGTGGCACTCGGCTCCCACAGGGAACCAAACCTTATCACCCCTGGGCAGCAGTGACGTCAGCCTGGCTCCAGGGCTGCTCCTTCCAGCTCGCTTTTCTCCAGGAGGGAAGTCCAGGGATGATTTAAGAGCCTTTGAGTTTCTCGCAGGAAAGCTGGGATTGCGTCAGCGGCGCCGGCGCCGCTTTTCCTTCAGTGGCGGTGGAATTTTCCAGAGGAAGTGGACTCGAGGAATGACTGGAGCCATGTGCCAAGGCAGTTGTGAAGGGACCTGTAACTGCTGCAAAATAAATTCCAGCAGAGTGCAAGCATGCAGGAGTTCTTCCTGTCTTGGGGTAATGGAGAGGGACAACAGCTCGGGAAAGCCACCGATGAGTGCCCAGGACAGGGAATGCTGGCCCTTGGAGCTGCTGCCCATTGATTTTGGTGAAATATTAGCAGGGAAAATGTTTTTCTCAAGCTGTTTCCATCTGAAGCCGAGTTATCAGTTGCTTTAAAAAAAAAAAAAAAAAAAAAAGGGGGAAAAAAAATAAAAGGATTTCTTCAAAGCCTGATGGGGAGAGGCTTGGAAATTAAAAGAGTGGAGATACAATCTGAACCTCCGGGATGAAATCATCCCAGCAGGGAGATAAAGCTATCTGAGATGGCATCTCCCCTCAGGGCTGAGCATTTGAGGCCTGGAGAGCCTCCTCTCCATGAGCAGGAGGCAGAGATCCTGCCATGGAATGTGCCAGGGATCCTGCCCTGCAATTGCCTTGTTCCACTAAAATCCAGGCTGGGGGATCTCCCAATAATTCCATCTCTGAAATGCCCAAAGAAGATCACATTCCTTGAGATCCACATCTGAGTCACTCAATGCTTTTCATCTCGATTTGGGGTTATGAAACTGCTGCTACTGCTGGGGAAGCGGAGGCAGCAGCTCGAGAACCATAAGGACCAAGAGAAATTCCAGTCAGCAGGAATGTTTTGTGGAGGACTTGGAAAGCTTGGTTGATTCACAGATTTTATCATCATGGAATCATGAAATGGTTTGAGTGGGAAGGGACCTTAAAGCTCATCCAGTTCCTGTGCAGGGACACCTTCCACTGTCCCAGGCTGCTCCAAGGCCCATCCAACCCAGCCTTGGACACTTCCAGGGATCCAGGGGCAGCCACAGCTTCTCTGGGCACCCTCCATCCTCAGGGAGAAGAATTTCTTCCCAATATCCCACCTAATCTGGCAGTGGGAAGCCATTCCCCTGTGTCCTGTCCCTCCATCTCTTGTCCCAAGTCCCTCTCCAGCTCTCCTGCAGCTCCTTTAGACCCTGGAAGGAGCTTCCAAGGTCTCCCTGGAGCCTTCTCCTCTCCAGGTGAGCACCCCCAGCTCTCCCAGCCTGGCTCCAGAGCAGAGCTGTTCTTATCACCAACTTCCCCAAAGTCCTGGGAGCAGAAATGAAAGCAGAGCTGTCTGAGCAGGTTCCATGGCTCTGGCTGGCAGCTGCACCACAAAAAACCAGGGATGTAAACAAGTTGTTATCGTGTTTATCACAGCAGAGCTTCCATGCAGGGCACTGGATTGGGATTCCAAAGAACCTCAGAGCAGTTCTCTATGTGGAAAAAAAGGGAATTCCTTCTCTGAGCAGTCCTGGAAGACCTGGAGTGTGCAGGAGGAGAGGTCCAGATAAAGGACCTGCAGGAGCAGATAAAACCCAACAGCTCAGGGCCACTTGCTTCCCTGAAATTCCCTGCACTCTGAGAAGTGTGCTGCAGACACTTGCAGAACAAATCCATGCCCCTGGATGAAGGTGATTTTCCCCCTTTCACTAAATTTTCATGGATACAAGACTAAATCAGGGCATTCTGGAGTTTTACCAAAGCCCAACTCCAAAAGCAGGAAGAGCACACAACTGTCTGCCCTGCCTGCTCTTCCTCCTGTGGCAGGAAAAATGGGAACAAAAGAAGGATTTGTTTTAGGAAAGAAATGAGATTTCTACAGGGAAAACTAAAAGGAACCCAAATCCACCATCCTCCCACCCCATCTTTGTGCAGCAGGGTGAGATGCCATCACTAAGCCTCCCAAAAACTGACTGACAGCTGCTTTCATTCAGAGCCTCTACACCCCAAAAAATAAGGGAACAAATCCAGCTGGCAGCAGTGGGAGACCACCAGAAACTCTCAGAAAACACAACAAGGACCCAGGAACACTCAGAATTAGAGATTCTTCCAAAAAAACGAGTTCAGTTGCCCTGTGGTGCACACACCACCATGAATCACTCCATTTGCATTCCCTTCTTTTTGCCACTCCTTTATCTAATCAAGCTCATTCCAACACTTTCTGACTTGCAAGCCCTGGATAACCTGCATTGATTCCAGAGCCTGGGTTATCCTGCTCATTAACGTGCTCAGAGATTAACAAAGTCAACTTGAACCAGCCTGAGAAAACAACACAAGGGTGAGCACAGCCATGGGATCACGTAACCTCTTGTCCTGGGATGTGCAGCACCTCTCACTCCAGGTGACACCTCAGGAGCAGCTGGGCAGAAGCTCAAGTGCTCCTTCTTGGAAGGGTTTTATGAGGATTTGTGATTGGCCCTTTCTGACTTTGCTGGCAGTTGTCAGAATCCCCACTCACGGGGTTATTTCGGTTTTTAATGGCTGCCTAAGTGCTCTCCACTAATGGGGTTTTAGTCCTGGTGGAGGGAAGGTCCTTCCAAAAGAAGTGTGGTGTGTGTGACAATGACAGGATGGATGGGCTGTCAGGACACTGCTCCTTCCTGGCACCTTCTGTCATCTCTGAGGACAACAGCCCCCTCCTTCTCCTCATCCTACCTGCCACTGGTGTTCCATGGAATTTGCGGTCCACATCATGGGAATCCCACATTCACTGAGGCTGGAAAAGAGCTCCAAGGTCGTCAAGTCCAACCTGTGCCCGATTCCCACCTTGTGCCACTCCGAGACCTCCACTGGCCCATTCCAATGCCCAATCACTTTTTCCATCAAGAAATTCCTCCTGATGTCCTATCTGAGCCTCCTCAGGCACAGCTTCAAGCTTGTCTGGGCTCTGTGGGAAGAGCTTTTAGGTCAGACATCAGGACAAATTCCAAGGCTGGAGATGACAATGTCTCACTCCAAGGTTCATTTTGCCATGCTGCTCCTCACTAGAACCCTCAGCATTCCGTGGAGAAGAAATCCAGGTGGGAAAGACAGTGATGTCCATCTCATGGACCTTCTTCTTCCTTGCTTGGTCAACAACACCCAATGCTACACCAGCTGAAGGGGCAGCAAAACTGAGATTCCTTCTCTCTCTGGTGGGTCCGAATCATGGAATATCCTGAGTTGGAAGGACTGAGATGGATCACCAAGTCCTACCCCTGGCTCTGCACAGACACCCCAACAATCCCACACTCCTGGAGCTCTGGCAGGCTCAGGGCTGTGCCCATTCCCTGGGGAGCCTGGGCAGTGCCCAGCACTCTCTGGGGGAAGAACCTTTCCCTGATATCCAACCTAAACCTCCCTGGCACAGCTCCAGCTGTTCACTGGGTCCTGTCCCCTGGTCACTGGGACATCAGTGCCAGCACTGCCCCTCAGGAATCATCTCCTGAATCTCCCTCAGTGCTTTGGGAACACAACCACCACCAGGTTGCTTCATGAGCTCCTGGCACAACCAGATGCCCTCAGATGCCGGTGGGATAAAGGCCTATGGCAACAACAGAAAAGGATTAAAGCAAATTATTTCAGTGTGTAGAGCCTCAGCTAAGGGTCAGAACATCTTGCTCTGCTCTAAGTTTCTTCAGAGGACATATTTCATGTCACTTCTTTATCCCTGAAAGGCTTTTGCACAACAGGGAGCTCCACTGGCAAGATGGAGAGAAAAAGAAGGAATTTTGCACTCAGCAAAAATCAAGCCCAGCCTGGGGCATCAGAACTCGTTCTGGAGATGGGAGCAGGAGGACAGACTGCCAAGTTATCCCTCTAATTGATCATAAAGTGTCCTGGCTTGTTTGAGTGTTCGATGCCTGAGGAGGGAGGAGGAGGAGGAACACTTTTACCAGCAGTGCAATCTCAGATTTTAAACTTCTTGGAGTGCTCATCTGAAGCTTGGGGGAAAAAAACCAACCCAAAGCATAAAGCAGCAATTGGACATTCCCAGAATCCATGGAATGGTTTGGGTTGGAATGGATCTTAAAGCTCATCTCATTCCACCCCCATGCCATGGGCAGGGACAGCTTCCACTGTCCCAGGTTGCTCCAACCTGGCCTTGAACAGTTCCAGGGATGGGGCAGCCACAGCTTCTCTGGGAAGCTCTGCCAGGGCCTCCCCATCCTCACAGGGAGGGATTTCTTCCCACAATCCAATCTAAACCTCCTCTCTGTCAGTTTGAATTCATCTCCCCCTTGTTCTGTCACTCCATGCTCTTGGTCAAAGTCCCTCTCTCTCTTTCTTGTCAGCTCCCTTCAGCTACTGGAAGACAATTTTTTTAGTTCCTTCAAAAAAGGCCAATCCACACGTGACAATCCCACTGGAGCCCAAACACTGCAGCCTCTTCTTTCCAAAGGTTCAAGGAGAAACACTTGTCCTTGAGTGCAGCAGGGTTTAAATCTTTGTTGAATTCTAATCCCCCTCATCTCCATCACCCAGCAATGCTGGGAACTCCTCCGGCTTCTCCGCGTTTTTAGCCTTAAACCCCTCTGTTGTTTAGAGAGCAGATTGAACCTGCCTACTTTCAATAAAATGGAAAGGGAATTGTTCCCATGTTCCTGGCTATCTCCTGTTTGGGTTCCCTTGATTTTATAGATCCTGGTTTGTCCCTTCCTCCAGCTCCTGCAGGAGCCCCTGCGCACCAACACCGGCATCCACCTGGAACTACCGACATCCCCAGCTCTGCCTTTGGCAAAGCTCAGTGCTGCTTGCACAACCTTTGTGGAGGAGTTCTCCAGGCTCTGAGGAGGAGTTCTCCAGGCTCTTTAGCCAG
The DNA here is from genome assembly GCA_013400775.1 of Chaetops frenatus. NCBI lineage: Eukaryota > Metazoa > Chordata > Aves > Passeriformes > Picathartidae > Chaetops > Chaetops frenatus. The sequence goes on along the minus strand of VZTR01016554.1, from coordinate 18,387 downwards.
CAGGGCGGCGTGGGCCCTGGAAGCACAGGAATGTTAACGGGCAGCCGTGGCGTGAGCCAGCTCCCAGCGCCACCCGGAGAGGCTGGACCTGCCAAAAGCTGGGATCCAGCAATTAGGGAAAGCCCAGAGTCTATAAATAAACCCCACAGGTGTGTGCTGGGGCACTGCTGTGCATCCTGCTTCCCAGGAAGCACGGAGCAACCCCAGGTTTGACGCGTTAAACAAACTCGGGAGCTGCTCAATCCCAGGATGCCGAACCTGCCCCTCCGGAGCCTGGCACGGAGCTATCTGGAGAAAAGGTGAGACAGCTCGAGCCACTGCACTGCCATCAGGAAGCTGGGAGCAGCTCACAAAGTGACGTGGGACACACAGCCTGCAGAGCCAGCTCACAGCACGAGCGTGACGGCGACTCCTGGGGAAATGCCAAGTGATGGATAAGGGATGTGCTCTCCAAGGGAGAAGCTGGAATTCTGCTTTCACTTGTTAAAAAGCTCTTTCAAAACTTCTTTCTGCAGGTTTTTTTTCTCCACAGGCATCCGGACACCTGCAGTGCTGTGGGAAGGGGTCAACGTTGACAGGGATGTCAATCATGGGAAGTGAAATCCCATGGCAGGGGGTGGGAAGGGATGGGAGGGGCTTTAGGGTCCCTTCCAATGTGGGCACCCTGTGCCAGGGCCTCCCCACCCTCACAGGGAGGAATTCCTTCCCAAAATCCCATCTAATCCTGCATTCCCTTCATCTTAAGGCCATTTCTTCTTGTCCTGTCACTCCACGCCCTTTGAAAAGTCCTTCTCCATAGCAGACTTAAAACAAAAAAAGCAAAGAGGTGCATCAGAGACTATTTTTGCATGACCAAGACTCATCTCAAGGAGTTTTGGAGACACAAGAAGCATCCCCAGCTCCCTTGTGCCAGAGGGAAGCAGCGAACCTGTATCCCCTGAATGCTGTCAATCCCACTTCTGGGCTCTCACGTGAAGATCATCTCATTCCATGAAAGAATGGAATTTTATCTGAATGGAATTCTTTCGTGGAATGAGGTGGATCCAAGATTGGTGAGCACAGCCACTGCTCCCACCCAGCACCCTCTGGGAAGCCCAAACTCTCCCAACAGAGCCCTGCCCCAGGACTCCAGGAGTGCCAAGGGAAGGAGCAGTCTCAGCCTTGGGTCACGGTGACTGTCACTGACTCATGACCTTGAGCTGCCAAGCAGGTGACATCACTTTCATTGACATCATCTCCATCACATGGGTCTGGACAAGATCCGTCCCATCACCGAGCCAAGGAGAGCACAAGCCACCAGGCAATGTGGTAATTACGGTGCAGAAATCACGGTTAAGTGAAGATTGTAATTAAACGGAACATGTAATTATGGTATTCCTATAACTGCTCTGGAGCTGCTGCTGCTCCTCCAGACTGTTCTGAAACTGTCACTTCCTCTGGGGCAAGAGGGCCAAAAATCAGCTTTCCTTTCAGTGATGCAGATAAAATTCTGGGTCGGATTCAGGACTCAGCTCTGCTCCCACACGAAACCACCTGATTCCACGTGCAGCCTCATTCCTGGCACTCTCAGCCCTGCTCTTCATTGACCCAACTCTTCCTCATGCCCATCGTTGTTTCACACCTTCCCTCCAGCGCAGGGCAACAACAAAGACACCAGGAAAAGCTCCAAGAAATATTGGGAAACAGTTTTCCCTGCACTTTTCTCTGCCCCACACATGCCTGTGTGTCCCTGTGGTCCCCCACAGGCTGTGGGAGTCTCCATCTGCCACTTTTCCCAAGAAACTGTTAAGCAGCTTTCCTGGAGATCACAGAACCATGGAATGGGCTGGGAAGGACACTGACGTTCATCTCATTCCACCCCCCCTGCCATTGGCAAGGACCTTCCACTAGATCAGGTTGCTCCAAGATGTCCCTCTGCAAGAAATGTGACACTTTTCCATGATTCTGAACCAAACGAGGTTGTGACATTAGAAATTCCATTCCACTGGGATATTTTTCCAGTGCTTTACAAATGTGACTCAGACAGAGGGGGCTGGGAAGGCAGGGTATGTAAATCATTGACAGAGGAACAAAAGAGGAATCACGTTCCTGCACTTTCAGTCTGTCTGGTTCCATTTTCTCTTTCACACAGGTCACAGCCAGGATTTCCACAAACAATGGGTGGTCAGAGGCAACAAACCTGACCCCATGCTGCAATTCCACTGAGCAGAGACTCATTCCCAGGATAATTCCTTTACCTTTTCCTGTTGGGAATTGTACTTAAATTTATCCACAAACTCCAGGAGCAGCTCTGGATTTTGACAGAGATTTGTCAAAGCCTGAAAGGGAGTCACCACAGGACTCCCAGGGAACCAACCTGCAGCAGAGACTGATTCCCAGGACAATTCCTTTACCTTTTCCTTCTGGAGTTATACTTAAATCTCCAGCTACTTCTGCTACCCACAAACTCCCAAAGCAGCCCTGGGTTTTGTGACAGAGATTCGTGAAAGCCTCAAAGGGAGCCACCAACCTGCAGGAGAGCCCCTCATCCTCCCAAAACCTCTGCAACCTGAAGGGAAGAGGGATGAGCCCAACGTCCCCATACCAAAGGACGCCGCTGCTTTAAAGGGTCAGGTTACGCACGCTCATTGTCACTGATGCTTTAGCTCCACTTAGCGGCCACGGGCTCACTAACTACCACTTTACTCAGCAGCTACACACGGCAGGACCCGCACTCCCATGGGCCAGCAGCAACGCGCCCATCCCAGCGCACACTCACCTCGGCAGCAGCGGGGACCGGGCCTTCGGCTTGTCCTTGTCCTTGTCGCGCTCCCGGTCCCTGTCCCGCTCCCTGTCCCGGTGCTGCCTGTCCTTGTCGTCCCTCTTCACTCGTTCCCGCTCCCGTTCCCACTCTTCTTTCCTCCGCTGCCGCTCCTTGTCGCGCTCCCGTTCCCGCTCCCGCTCCCGTTCCCGCTGGCGCCGCTCCCGCTCCCGTTCCCGCTCCCGCTCCCGTTCCCGCTCCCGTTGTCTGGTCTCTCTTTCCCTCTCCCGTTCTCGCTCTCTTTCCTTGAAAAGAACAAGAGAGAAACCATCGTGGCGCTGGAGGGGAGCAGCTCCCGGCAGAGCGGGCGGCAAGTTTGGGATCGCCGGGAATTACACCCGCCCTCCCCTCATCGAAGGATTGGGATCAATAATCCGCAAATCAGATCAATAATCTGGAGACCAACAGTCTGAAGATCAATAATCTGGGGACCAGTAGTCTGGAGATCAATAGTCTGGATCCTGCTGAGCAGAACGTGGACACAAACACAGCCATCGTATCTCGCACAATTGCTGCTTCTGAAGGCAACGCTCCGATTAATTTGGTTTATTAAGCTTATTAAATAAATGCATGGGTGTTTACAGGTCTTTCCCCTCGCTGCTGATCGTTTTTATAAGCGGCTCATTAACTTTGCAAACGAGCACCGGGAAACATAATTGGTCGTGTGTACGGCCACAGTGAGGCCCAGGCTCCCGTCTGGGCACCGCTTCTGCAGAAAACAAGGATTTAGAGCAAAGGAAAAGCTACTTTTGAAAGGATTGGATGGAAAGCAGTGAAAAGCTGCCCCCTGAGCAGGGCTGGTTGGTTTGGTCACTGCTCCAGAGGCACGAAGTTTGCATGAGGGGAAAAGGAAGAGCAGGGAAAGGGTTCAGAGCCTTGTTTTCATTTGGATCCGTTCTGGGTGTGACACCACCCAGCCCTGGGATTTCAGCTCCAGGCTGCTGCTTTCCTGTCCTCAACCCCGACGTGCAGCTCCACCAGCACTGCACAGGCAGGCTGGAGCCTCTGCTGCTACACAGAGCTGCCCAAATCCAATCCTCTCCTTCCCAAGAGTTAACAAGGAACCCTTTCCTCAGCCAGGTTCTTTCCTGGAAACTGCCTCCCTCTCCAAGATGACCAAGGAAAGTGGCAGATGTGGCTGCAAGCACTGCTCAACTGCTACACGAGGAACAGCCAAGGAGCGTGAGGAGGAACCACCTTCCCATCTCAGACATGGAATTGTTAAGGTTGGAAAAGACCTTTTGATCATCAAAGTGCAACCCTCAGCCCAGCACCACCACAAAGGTCACCACTGACCATGTCCCCAAGTGCCACATCCACAGGTTTTTTGAGCACTTCCAGGGATGGGGACTCCATTGCTTTCCTGGGCAGTTTCTTCCAATGCTTTACACCCTTTCCATGAAATATTTTCCTAATATCCAATCTGATCCTCCCCTGGTGCAACTTGAGGATGTTTCCTCTCCTCCTGTTCCCTGGGAGCAGAGCCCGACCCCCCCTCACTGCCCCTCCTGCCAGGGAGTTGTGCAGAGCCAGAAGGTCTCCCCTGATCCCCCTTTTCTCCAGGCTGAGCCCCTTTCCCAGCTCCCTCAGGAATTCTCCAGCCCCTTCCCTGGACACGCTCCAGCTCCTCAAGGTCTGTCTTGGAGGAGCCCAAATCTGACCAGAATTCCAGGTGTGGCCTCAGCAGTGCCCAGCACAGGGGACAATCCCTGCCCTGGGGCTGTGGCCATGCCAGGGCTGGTGGCAGCCAGGTGCCAGTGGCCCTTTCAGCCACTGCTAACCAGCACTCCAGGTCCTTTTCCACCAGGCAGCTTCCCAAAGTCATTCCCAAGCCTGGAGTGCTGCTTTTACCCTCATGATGCTGGAACACAACATCCTCCCATCCCTTCACCTCCAGCCTGCTCTGTGCTGGAATTAAGCCAAGACTTAACTACCTGAAAACTCCTCTTTCAAGCACTGCACTGGAACCGTGCCAAGGCCCAGAAGAACCTGGAAAAGAGTCGGGAGGGAAAGAGGGAAGGGGGGGAATTTTCCTTACTTACTCTGTAGTTACGGTAGGGATCGGGGTCTGTGTACTGAACCCTGAAATTCTCATACTGCCCACCACGCCAGAAACGCTCTATTTCATAGTCATAATAAGGATCTGCATAGGGATCAAGCCTACAATGAAAAACAGGGAATGTTAGAGAGGGGAAATGGCACCTTGGCACCACAAAAGCTACGTGTTCTAGGTCAGCTCAGCCACTGTGACAGGAGAACCACGCTCAGTGCAGCAGGGCTGTACACACAGAGCTTTATTTGCTACACAGCCCAACCACAGAGGCTTTGAAAAGTCAGGCTTATCAGAGAAAAGCACAAAGCTTTCTTGATAAACACCAAAAAAAGAGCTACTTCCCAAAGTCAGCCTTCAAATTCAGCCTTCAAATCAATGTGGTGCAAACACAGAAAGTGCTTTGAGAGCCCCTTCCAGCACCTGCCAAGGGAGCAGGGCCTGCTTTGCCTCATTGATTGAGGGCTGGGATTTCTGTCCATGCACCCACAGCTCATCCCAAACACCTCCAGGAGCGGAAGGGATGGACATCCCCCAATTCCCTGCCCCCTGGAGTGCCTCATTGACTGAGGGCTGGGATTTCTGTCCATGCACCCACAGCTCATCCCAAACACCTCCAGGAGCGGAAGGGATGGAGATCCCCCAGTTCCCTGCCCCTGGAGTGATGGGGGCATCCCAGTGCCACCAGCACAGGACAGGAGCTGAGCTTTCCAACAGGGAGAAGTGGAGCTTCAGGGGTGGATCAGCAACACCCTGGACCTGGAATTTCCCTCTGGAATGAAGGCACCACTTCTCCAGCTGATATTCTCCAGTGGGAAGCAGCTGCTGGCCCAGCCATGGACTGGTGAACACACACACCGCTGCAGAACTAAGGATTTTTGGGGAGGAAAAGGATTGAAAACCCCACCCTCCTTAAAGCCGTTTCCTCCATTTCCTGATTTCTATTAACATTGTTTCATGTTTTTAATCCCCCAACTCAAAAACATCCAACCAGCTGGAGTGCAAATATCAGATCCACTGGGGAGATGGGGAGGTGGGTACAGGGAATAAGAAACTTCCAGGGCCACAGAGGAGTCGGTGGCAGAGCTAAGATTATACAGCAAGTGCTACCAGATTATTCATAATGAGACTCTGATCTGCAAAAAAACCAAACCAAACCAAACCAACCAAACAAACAAAAAAAACCCCAAAAAAACAAAAACAAAAAAAACACCCACAAAACCCAACAAGGAATAAAGGGCTGTTTTATGCATTTTAAATGTGCCAAATAACCTAAACCAGGCTAAGGTGTAGGTGCTGCCCTGTGAGTCAAGTGGTACCTGTATTTCTTTCTGTGCTTTTAAATAATTTAAGATTTCTCTTTTGGATTGAAGCAAGAAGCCAAGGGAAAGAGAACCAGGGAATTTTGATTAGGGATGCGTCAATCAGCAACAAACTCCTGATGCCAACCCAAAACCAGCCTGGAGTCAGTGACATCAGGGGTTCAAAGAGACAGAAAAACATTTCAAGCCACATCAGAAAGGAAACTCTGCTTTTTCACACAATCTCAAGCCCAAATTTCCTCTTCCTACAAAATTGGTGGAGTTTTATAATTTCAACAAGGATCTCTGCTCTGTGATTAGATAATTCAGTGCTTAAATCATTAGAAAATACTTGGTATCACCCCAAAAATAATCCAGTATATCCACTGAGTCAACTGCTGGGGGGCCAGTGGTCGGTCTGTGGCCTCGGAAGTTTGAGGAAGTGCAATGGAAAAAAAGGAAAAGGAAAACTTTCTTACAGTTGCAACAGTACTGGAATCAAAGACCTGCTTACCCATAGTTAATGTTTTCTTTGATGTCCACCTCCCTAGAGTCATTCAAAAAAGAAAAAGGGATTTATGAACTACTGAGACAACTCCACATGTCACAAGTCAGTGCTGAAAGCATTTTCCACAACCCAGCTGCACTTCCAGTGCTCAGCTGGCTGCAAGGTGTGCAACTGGGCAATAAATTGTGGGGGACAGGGGGGGAAAATCACCATTTTCTAGAGTTTACAGCAGCAGATTCATAACTTTTCCCCTTCACACACAATGAAGGTATTTTAATGCCACGGGTTGCTCACACAGGCTTGAATTTTCAGGAATTCCAGTTGTTGGATGACTTTTGGTTACGTGCAATACATTTTTTTCTGGACTATATGAAAACCAGGCCTGTTCTTAACAATTCCTACATCAGAGAGGCCCAAAACGCTGCTGGTGGATTTTATAGGACAGTCATGAAATAAAGATAATGTATGAACAGCCCCCAGAACATTGGGGATAAACCCCAGGTGCCTCTCAGAGGAACACATGGCCAAGATCCAGAGCTAATTAAACTCAGGAAAATATTAGTATTTTAGAAAATTCTTTTCTTTCAGGCTGCAGAATTGAGGACAGAGGGGGGTTTTTTTAATTAGGGAAAGGAATTGCACTCCAGACCAAATCAAAGAATATTGAACAAAAGCCTAATCTGCTCCTTTACAGAGGTTTTTTTTTGTAATTCATCCACTCTAAAATAAACAGCACTAAGCCTTGCAAACCCTCTGGGAGTGGAAATATTTCCATAATCTGTCCATGTAGGAAGAACAGAGGATGCACAAGCAAGGAGAGACAAATCCACCTGTATTCCTGCACAATCCAAGCCTCTTTCCCAAAAATTCTCTTCCCATTCCTTTTCTTGCCTTGAGAACTACCAAACAGTTCCCAGAGCTGGGTCTGAGGGTCTGAGGTCTCCAACACTTCCAATTTTACCTTAAAACCCCAATCACCCAAACACTTAAATTCAGGGTGCTTGTTGTGGCCAGGTACCAGCTTTGCTTCTACCCAGTGCCCAGTTTAACTGGGACCAGTTCAGGTGTTTGCTAAACCAGTTGCAAAGGAACCCCCAGCTGGAGCCATCAGCTCCTGGACACCGAACACGCTCCAACTTCGCAGCCTCAGCCTGAATATTCTTAAATTCTCATGGTTGGGATAAGGAAAAAAAAGAGGGAAAAGAAGCTGGAAGAATGCCCTGGTGTGAGGGAGGCAATGCAGAGCTGCAGAGAGCCCAGGAGGGAGCAGAATTCCAAGGAGACTGGAGGCAGGAAGGGTTAAAGGAGACTGGGAAGGGCGGTGGGGTTTGAGCTGGAGCGAGCGCAGGCAGCTCAAGCTTTTTAACTTCCCGCTTCAACGGAAAAGCTGTTCCCAGGGGTTTGAGGTGACATTCCCTCAGTTTGGAGGGACAGGGGAACCCCCAGAGAGCCTCAGTGCACTGCATTCCCACCCAGTTATCCCTGCAGGAAAGGCAGGAGTGCCTCTTACGCGGGGTCCCGGACGTCTCTGGTGATGCGGTAATTCCAGTCGCGGAAAAACTCGTTCTCCTTGTCAAACTCCCGCTCGTCCTCCCCAATGGTCACAGTGAACCTCTTCTCCTCAAAGTCAGGCTCCTGCTCTTTCCTCATAGTTGCTTTTTTTAATACCTGTCCCAGCACAAAAACGACGTGAGGAGAGAACGTTCCTGGGGCGGGGATGGAATATTAATTGTAGTATTTTTTTTGTAATTGTTAATATTAAGAATTCTGCCCTCGGGAGAATCCCTGCAACTTGTTACCTCAGAATGTGGAGAATACTGGACTTTTCCTCGTTAATTCCCTATTCCAGCTCAAAACAGCAGGAAATAGAAGTTTCCCTCCCTGCAGTCAACACACCCCATTGAACTAACAGGTTCAGAAGGGAGGGAAGTTGGATCAGATTAAAACTTTGCTTTGAGGAGGGCTGGTCTTGAGAGCTACAAAATCCCACTATTTTTTAAACATAAAACCCCTCAAACCTGGATTTGAGCTCCTCCTGACTGTGTAACAATTGTGATGTACAACAAAACACATTTAATAGGTTAAAAGGAAGAGAGGAAGAGCGAGGCACTCGTGCTCCAAAAGGAGATTTTCCCAGTGGATTCTGGAGGTGGCCAGCAATTCCCTGAGGAAGGAATTTACCTCTTTAGCATGCCGGAGTCCCCTCTCCCAGGCACTTTCTGTTGGAGGGTCTGGAGGAGGTGGAGGTAAGATTTCATCAACCACTGGCCCTCCCTGTTGGAAAGGTGAGGAGAGAAGGAGAAGACATTTGAGTTAATTTTAAACAGCAAATTCACGTTTTGTAAAGCTACTTCAGAGATGCCTCAGCAGGAATTAAGCTGGGAAGCCACGGGAAATTACCCCCCTCTACTGGCAACTCCAAGATCACCATTTTAAAAAGATCACACATCAACTGTGGGTCGAGTTTTGCTGAGGTATTAGCTCAACAAAAAAAAGAAAAAAGGAGAAAAATCACAGAATGGTGGAATGGTTTGGGTTGGAAGGGACCTTGAAGCTCATCTTGTTCCAGTGGAAAGGACACTTTCTACTAGACCAGGTTCTCCAAAACCCCACTTTGAACTCTCCCAGGGATGGGGAGGGTGGAGCAGAAGCCAGAAATCCACAGCAGAGATTCCATACCCAGGGGTTGGCTGGCATCAGTGGGTGAGGGCCGATGGGAGGGGCACCGTTGGGGGAGAAGGGCTCAGGTTTGGAGATCAGGGAATAATTTCCTTTGTCGTTCACTCCAGGGTGGATAAAGCGACAGTTCATGCCCCAGGTGCAGTGTCCTGTGGGAATACACAGCTGTTAGATCCCTGACTTCCAGCAGCAAGCAGCACTTCAGCCCCACAACCATGAAAAACCCCATCAAGCATTTCAAATCCTTTAAGGAGAAATGCTGGTTGGCTTTTCTTCTCTCCAGCTGGGTTGGGATTTACCTGTTGCTTGGGATTTACCTGTTTTCACACACATGGAGAGATATTTGTCACCCTCCACCTGCCAGAGGGGACAAACAGATCCAGACACAGATGGATCAATGTACCAGAAGCTTATTCCACCAGTGGGGAGAAGGGAGGGAGGGAAGGATGGACACACACCGTTAATTAAATGCAGGAATCAGCCTATGAGCTCCTCATTAGTTAATGACAAATATTTCCAATTAGGAGCTTTGCCTTTCACAGGAAACCTGAGAGCAAAGCAAGCACCACAGTGCATCCCAAATAACCAGTGGTGAGGCAGGGAGCAGAATCATGGAATGGTTTGGGCTGGAAGGGCCTTAAAGCTCATCCAGCTCCAACCCTGACACCTTCCACCATCCCAGCTTGCTCCAAGCCCTGTCCAGCCTGGCCTTGGACACTTCCAGGTATGGGACAGCCACAGCCTCTCTGCTTTATTCCAAAAAACCCTGCAAATTTTCCTTTATTTGCCTCCACCACGCTGAGGGCAAAAGCCCTTTTTGTGTAGCGGCCCCATGAAAATTCAGCTGTGGCCACCAAGGAACAGGAAGGTGACACTGAGGATGCCTGGGGCAGAATTTCTCATGTAACAGCAGCTTAATGGAGAAAAAAAAAAAACAAACAAATAAGCCCAATTCCAGCAGCTTTGGCTCCTCCCACACCCCAGAGTGTTGTTACCTTTCATGAAGAAGCGGCAGGTGGGCCGTGGCCTCACTTTCCTGTCGTTGGGGTCTTTGACTTCCCCTTCTTCCAAGTCATCATCCTGGAACAGACAGACAAAGCTGACATTTCACGTGGGGCATTCCCTGCAGGACCTGACAATTCCCAATCTGTTCACACATCAGCCACTGAGAGCCACCCTGGGGCAAAACCACGGGAGAAAAACAAGGTCAGGTTACCAAAAAATGCCCCAGAGCACCTTCACAAGGTGAAGATGGAAGATTCCAGGTGGCTGGGAAAGCACCTTCCACTATCCCAGGTTGCTTCAAGCCCCGTCCAACCTGGCCTTGGGCACTGCCAGGGATCCAGGGGCAGCCACAGCTTCTCTGGGCACCCTGTGCCAGGGCCTGCCCACCCTCACAGGGAGGAATTTCTTCCCAATATCCCACCTAATCCTGCCAGCTCCACCTTGTTCTATCACTCCATCCCCTTGTCCAAAGTCCCTCTCCAGGGTCAATCTCACACATGAACTTCTCAGGTTAAGTCCAACATATTTTTTCCCAGTCTTCTCCATCTTCCCTTCTGCTCCTGAGCTCCACACAGGAGTTGGGAGCCAGCTCAAACAAAACTCTGAATAAATTCTGGGAGCTGGAAGTTGCTCCAAGATTAAGAAATAACAGCCAGGAAACACCTCCAGAAGAAAAGTTATTGGAACTTTCAAGAACCAGCATTTGCTTTTGTTCTCCAGAGAAAAAACAACCTTCCCTGGCTTTGTTGGGCTGCACCTGGAGAGCCAAAAGGAGCTGAAAGGAGCTGGGGATGCAGAAGGCAAAGGTACAAATGACCAGAGAGGTGTCACAGGTATCTGGCCAGGAAATCAGGATTTTATCCTAAAAGACATCCTGGTTTTCCCCTCTCTCTGCCCCTATTTTTTTATTTTCAGCACGTGAAACAGGTGAAGAGGGAGCATCTGGATGGGCCTTCCTTCTGCCTGGCAAACAGCAGTTTTTGGGTGGAAAAGATGAGGAAAATTCTCTCCTTTGATCCTCTTAGCAGCTGGAGAGAAGGAAAAAAGCCATCACTTGGCTGTAAGACAAACAAAGGAGCAACAGAGAGGTGCATTCCTGAGCCAGACAGGGAGAGCTCTCCTCAACAGCAACAGATTTAAAAGCCTGCACTTATATTCCAATTAAAATTTGCATTAATATTCTCCTCCCTCCACACCAGGAGCCTGAAAGCAGAAGAAAATGCAGAGACTGAAGTTTTGCCGAAAGCTGGGGCTGGCTTTCAGTGCTGCCTGAATGGCAGAACCAGCTCCACTCTGCTGCTTTCAAAAGAGCTGTGTGAAGTCTGGAACAAAAGGGAAAGTATTTATTTCTGTGAGGTCTCCTTGGAATCAGGCAGCTGGGAATGCTGTTATGAGTTCATGTATGAAAACCAGGGTACAGATTCATCTCCTGCTTTGTGAGGAGAGCTCCCAAGAATGCCTCAGGCTCCAAAGGAGAGCATTCATATTTTAATCAAGGAGCAGGCACGGAGTCAGGACTCCAGGAATTTTTTTTTTCACCCCATAACATCCTGGAATGCTTCCTAACTGATTCAGGAATACACAAAACCTTTGGGAAACACATGTTGAACAAAATCACCTGCCAGGGTGGGCACGAGGAAGAAAAATGACATCATTTTGGAAAGCAATTAAACTTGCCAATGAACTAGGAGGAGTAAAAAGCACACAAAATAGGGTTACTTTATAAAAAAAACGAGGAGGGTCTGCCCAGTGGGGCTCCAGGAGATTCCCAGGGTCTTGTGGCCAGGTCAGACCCCCAGGAATGGGGCCTGGGAGGACACAGCACCTCCCCTGCTCAGCTGAGGAGCCCCAGCAGTGACCCCACCACATTCCAGTGCTTCCCTGCATTCCCCAGGATATTCCCACCCCAGTGCAGCTGTGCAGGTGGAATTCTGGAATGGGGAGCCAGGTGCTCTGCACCAGCAGCTTTTCTTTACATTCCCACTGTTGAGATGCAATTCCAGACCAGGAGCCCACAGGAGGGTTTTTACTGGAATTACTTTGCCCTGTTTTCTTCCTGGAAAAGGAGGGAATTGCTGCTGAGCTGCATGGAAGAGCTGTTGCTCTGCAGAGCTCCCTGCTGAACACAGCCATGGATAAAGATGGTATTTTCCCTAATCCCCACTTCAATTAAACCCAACTTTTGACTTTCCTGAACATCTTTGTTCAGGGCTGTGAAACACTGCACATCCCTGACCAGATCCCCAAACCATGCCTTGGGTATTTTCCAGAAATCCCAGCACCTTCCATTCCTCTTCCACACATCCAGATGCTGCTGGAGCCCCACAAACAGCTCAGGATCAGGGTTTCCCACACACCTGATGGTCTGAGCCCCACAACCACCCTCCAGCACCAGCTCCTGGACACCCAATCCATGGGATTTGCTGTCAGCATCATTCCCAAGTCCTCCAGGAGCTGAAGCAGAGCAGTTTCTTAAAGCACTGGAGCCTTCTCACATTGAGAGAGAACAAAGCTCGTTTTGATGGCTCTGGCACCACCTTTTGGTTCAGCACAGAGCACCAGGGCCCAATCCCTGAGATCAGGGCCTGCTCCGTGCTGTGGCCTTATCTCCAGGGAAAAGGGTGTTCCCTGCACACTGGGGACATGGATATTCCCATCAGGAGGAGGAAGGAATTGCAATGGGACAGGCAACCAGCTCTGAACCACAGAATCACTGGGTTGGAAGGGACCTTCAAGATCAGCAAGGCCAATCCATGCCCTAAACACCACAATTAAACCATGGCACTGAGTGCCACATCCAATCCTTTTTTAAACACATCCAGGGATGGTGATTCCACCACCTCCCCAGGCAGACAATTCCAGTACTTTATCACTCTTTCTGTAAAAAACTTTTTCCTAATACCCAACCTGTATTTCCCTTGGCTCTGCCCACCTACTTACATCGATTTCTCCATCATCAATTTCTCCATCATCTTCTTCCTTCTTCTTCTCCTTGAGGGGATCCTGCCCATCCTTCTCATCATCACTTTTGCTGCTGGATTTCTTTTCATCTTCAGGGGCGTCATCTCCTTTCTCCTCTTCCTCATCATCCTCCCCAGCAGCTTTCTCCCCATCCTCCTCTGCAGCAGCAGCACTGGGTTCCTCGGGAACCTCCTCATCATAGTCCAGCTCGTGCTCATCCAGCTCCCTGGTGACAGAGGACACTTCCAGGTCATTTGTCCTGTCTTCCTCCTCTCCCTTGGAGGGCCGGGGGCTCTTCAGCTCCACGCTCTGCTCGTTGGTGTCGGATTCCTGCGACTTGGCCTCGCTCAGCCGATCCTCCTCATCCGAGTGGTTCTCCTCCTCCCCCCGGCTCAGGGCCCTGTCTGCATCCTCCTCCTCGCCCAGGAGGCTCCCCTGGCCACCCTCTCCATCGAGTTCCCGCTCTGAGCCGCTCTCCTTCAGGACCTCCTCATCAGAAAGCTGCTGGTCCTCTTCCTCAGGAGAGCAGGGGTTTCGCTCCGGGCTGTCGGAAACGTCCATCAGTCCCCGAGAGTCTGCAGGGGAGAGAACAGCTCTGGTTATGGGGAGCAAACTGGGAAATCGGGGAAGACTCACCTTGAAGGAACTGTTCTCCTGTGGTTTGCCTCCTAAAGAAAGGTTTTTGGAATTCCTGGAAAGCCAGGTTGGATGGGGCCCAGAGGAACCCAATCCAATGAGTGGCATCCCTGCCCATGGCAGGGGTTTGGAATGAGAGGAGCTCTGAGGTCCCCTCCAATCCAAACCCTTCTGGGATTGCATGAATCCAGGCATGAGGTTTCTCATGGATCCTTCCCCTGGGAAATTCAGAGTTTAAACTGCACAAAGAACTGATTTCAGTATTGTCCCATACTGGAGTGTGCTGCCCTTCACAGACAGAGACAGAGCTTGAGGTCGGAATTTCAGAGAATCCCAGGCTGCTTTGGGTTGGAAGGGATCCTTGAAATCATCCCATTCCACCCCCTGCCATGGGCAGGGACACCTCCCACTGTCCCAGGCTGCTCCAAGCCCTGTCCCAACCTGGCATTGGACACCTCCAGGGATCCAGGGGCAGCCACAGCTTCTCTGGGCACCCTGTGCCAGGGCCTCCCCACCCTCCCAGGGAGCAATTCCTTCCCAATATCCCATCTATCCCCCTATTCCTTCAGCTTAAGGCCATTCCCCCATGTCCTGTCACTCCAGGCCCTTTTCCAAAATCCTCTTCCACCTTTCCTGCAGCTCCTTCAGGCCCTGGAAGGATCCAGCTGCCTGCACTGAGACTTTCCTAGATGTCTAAACATGTGCTTGGTGGAAGTTAAAAATCCCATGTCTGCTGAGAATAAATCCAATAAATACAACAGAAAAGTGCAGGCTGCAAAGCAGGGAGAAAACCTGGGCCATACATTTATTTCTTTTACTCCAGAAACAAAAACCCCATAAATTATAGAAGTAGCCTGACTGGAACTGGCTGAGCTGTCCCTTCCTGGGCAGGTAACTGGGTCACATCCACACAAAAAGTTCTAAAAACCCTAAAGAAAAGACATGGAATTACAAATCATCTTCATTTTAATGTGTCCCATGTTTTATTCCAGCTGCTCCCTGCAAGTTCATTTAGCACTGCCAAAAAAACAAGGCACAAATGATCAGAGTTTCACCTGTTATTTTTAAAACCCTTGGAGCAGAAATGCCACAAATGTCAGACTCTGGGTGCTCCACCATGCAATCAGCAATCCATGATGAAATCAGAGTTTATTAATCTTTTATTAAGCTGTTGCTTCACCTTTTCCTGACACTTTTTCCCTGTTTCTCCAAGTGGTTTCGCACAGGAAAGGTGATTTCCCATCAGAAAGCCACCACAGACACACCAAACACTGCCCCAAGTAAAGCAAATTGAGCCTCTCCAGCACCTGAACCCCCAAAATCTTTTGGTAATGAACAGAATTTGCTGCAAACTCTCAGGATCAAAGTCCCACTCCAGAAAATGCTGCTCCTTATACTGTGGGAGGTCTGCAGAGGAGTTAAAACCAGAAAATAAATTCAAACCCTTCCCAGAGGCACCTTGAGCTGCATTTTAGGACTGACTGCTCTCCCCAAGCCCTCAGAGCCCTGCTGGTATCAGTTAATTGATAAACATGAGATTATCTCAGCATCAGCATGGCCCAGAGCAGCAGAAAATCCACATTTGGAGCTTTTCCTCCCAGCTCCTCTGCACATCTGAAGTTGGTTCTTGCTCACCAGCAAAGTTTTGATTTTCCTGGCAAGGTCAAACCCAAATGAAAAGGCAGGAGGTGCCAACAGCTCCCCAGGACGGGTCTGAAGCAAATTATCTCCTTATTGAGCACATCAAGCCTGATGCTGAGCTCATAAATTCTTAATTCAATAACAACAAATGATTATTGGCTTTAAAAGCCAGTTCAGAGCAGGGATTTTAATTGCCCAAGTGCCTGAGAAGTGACTCTGTGTGAACACAAAGGGCAGCCCAGAGAGGCCACCAGAAATATCAAAGCTGCCAGGGGCACGTGCACTCAGGAAATTTGTTTTCTGATTTCTTGCAAATAAGCAGCACCAAATAATAATAATTTAAAAATGGTATTTAAGTGAAGCAAATGGCTTTTTGTGTTTGACATGGAGACCTTTAGAGGGATGGGAGGAAACAAATATGTTCTGATGGTGAGGAATATAAAACACTGACCTCTCCAGCAGCTCTTATAAAATCCACAGCATCCAGCAGTTGTAATAATTTCCTATTAATTTCCATCAGCAGAAAAATGATAAGAAACACAATAAATGATGGCCCAAGAGAGCAGGGTTCAGAAAATCCAGGCAGGGTGGGTTTTTTGGGATGTGCTTCCTTGGATTCAGGGATTGGGCTGTTGTTCCAAGATTCCCCAAAACCAACAAAGCAGATTTTGGCATTGATCTTACCCTGTGTGGAAATGCCCCAAAACAAAGCCCAGATGTCCAAAGGTAAAATCAGCAGCAGGGGAAAAAAAAAAAAAAGGGAGGTGGAAATTAAAAGAAAAACTGCCTAATGATGGAACAGGACAGGAAGTTTAGTTCCAGTTTTAAGTGCTGTCTTAGAATAATCTGCAAATCAATTTATTCCAAGTTTTTGGAATTCTGCAAGGGTTTGTTTCTTGGTTTTTTTGAGATTATTTTTCATCTGCATATCACAGTTTATCCCAAACCTCTGGAATCCTGAACGGTTTTTGAGGTGTTTTTAGGGTTTTTATACATTTGGGGCTTTTTAAAATTGCTTTCTGCCATCCTTTAGTGAAACACAAAGACAAATATCACAAAAACCTGAGAAAAAATGACTCCATGGAAGTACTTTAAATCAAGTAACAATGACATAACTGGCAAAGCAGAAACCCTCAGGTTTAGTCCCTCCCTCATCACAAACTTGGCCTTTTTTTGTGCCTTAAAACTAAGCCAGTTTCTTCCTGACTCAAAACCAAGTTACAAAAGCAAAAAATTAACTCCTAAGCCCCAGATAAGCTTGCTTGACTTGCAGCTCAGGCAAGGAATCAGGGATGCATTAATGCTTCTCACTGAGCAGCCTTTTATCTTTCAAAAATCTTGAAAATTCAGGCAAAGCCGCCTTTGGGTCCCAGCTGCACAACTATTTCTGTTCCAAAGCTGGCTCTGTGTGCTCCAAGTGAGCCAAATATTCCTTTCCTGTGTGTCTGAAGCAGCCTGGAGCAGCTCTCAGGGAGCCCTGAAATGGCCCAAACTCAGCTGCCCTGTGGGATCAGTTTGGTGGTGAGAGGCATCTCCAGGAGCTGGGGTTGAAGGGGAGCTCAGAGAGCTCCAATGGGGAATGTTCCCCACGGATTTGTGTTGGAAAGCTGAAGGGAAAAGCAGCTGCAGTTTGTTTTCCCAGCACAGCTGATTTTCCTACTGCTCCTTCCTGCAGCTGTCCCCCAGCAAATGCTGAGTTTGGGTTCTCAGGGCCTCAGGAAGAGACAATCAGCAGGGTTATACCTGGATCCTAAAGGATCTGGGGATAATCCCACTCAAAAGACTGATTTTGGATCAGCAGTTTGGCAGAGAGCTGTCCTGATAAACTGGGACCCTTTTCCTGAATCCAGGAAAACCTTAGGAAGAGTGAATTCACACCCTGGAGGTGCTGTTCTTGCTGCAGCTCTGAGCAGACTCACCTCAGGACTGATCCCACAGGTGAGGGACCCCAAACTCACCTCAGGACTGATCCCACAGGTGAGGGACCCCAAACTCACCTCAGGACTGATCCCACAGGTGAGGGACCCCAAACTCATTTCAGGACTGATCCCACAGGTGAGGGACCCCAAACTCACCTCAGGACTGATCCCACAGGTGAGGGACCCCAAAATCACCTCAGGACTGATCCCACAGGTGAGGGATCCCAAACCCATCTCAGAACTGACCCTGCAGGTGATGGACCCCAAACCCATCTCAGAAATGACTCCATAAGTGAGAAACCCCAAATCCATCCAGAAGTGACCCTGCAGGTGATGGACCCCAAACCCATTCAGAAATGACCCCACAAACGACAAACTCCAAACCCACTCCAAACTGACCACACAGGTGACAAACCCCAACTCCTTGCAGAAATGAGCCTGCAGGTGACAAACCCCAAACCCACCTCAGGACAGCCCCCCACGTGCAGCTGGCGCTGCTGTGGGGGTCCCCCAGTTCGTGTCCCCACCGGTCCCCCGGTGTCCCCCTCACCTCAGAGGGTTTCCTGCCAGGCTGGGCTCCTGCTGCTGTGCCCCCGAGCCGCGGCTGCTGGCGCTGTCCCTGTTCCCACTGCCCGGGGAGGGGACAGTCAGAGCCACCTGCACCCCTGGGCTCTGTCCCGCCCTCCCAACACCCACCCCGAACTCCGGCTCCCCCCCAAAGCCACGGGCGCGCCGCTTCCCATTCATTATCCCGGAGAAACGGGGGGAATTCATTGATTGCCCCCACTCCCCCATCCCCAAACACCTCCCAGCTCCCCGCGCCTCTCCCGACCCCCTTTCAAAACCCCGCTGGGCCCTCCCTTCCTCTCCTCGTCCCCGACCCCAGA
>VZTR01016553.1:86153-119505 GCA_013400775.1 Chaetops frenatus | reverse complement strand
CACACAGCAGAGGATACATTTTCAATTGAAGTGCATTGTACTGTGCTGCATACACCCAATGTGTCTTTCTGCTCTATTCTTTCTGAATAGGATATTCAGGTCAAAAGGATGAGGATGGGCAAATTTAGGGTTCTCTTTCAAACTCTTGACACTGCCCCTTCACCTTGTGCAAGGGCTATAAGGTACTATAGGGCTTTAGTTCAATGCTAGGGATATAAAATCAGACCATCCAGTTCCTTTTGAAATGGAAGCTCTGCAGTTTAGATCATCAAACCTTGTATGAAGCAACCCCCTAGATTTGCTAAGGGTTTCTATTTGTAAGACTATTCTGAAAGAAGTCCAGTCCATTTTTTTTCTTGTCTCATTTGTTCCTAATGCTTCAGTATTTTGCTCTCTCTCATGCTTTCAGAGAGCTTTTTGGATATCAATGTTTGATTTGAGGCTGGTTAGATCCAGCTGGTCTTGTCTGATTGCAACAGGAAAGGTGTTCCTTTCTGCCTTTCATACTGCTGTGGCTGAAATGAGAGCCTCACCACTCCACACTGATCTGCCTTCTGTCTGTTCCCATGCAGAGGGAGTTTCCCACGGCATTCTCAGGTCTCTCTGTGCACTTCCTGTTGCTGTGGCATCTCCATGCAATGTAACTATGGAGGAGTATGTATTGACCCTTGAACTTTTGCTGTTTCAGGATTTGGGTTCAAATAATTTCTTTTAAAAATTTCAATAATGAATTACATTTTAATTTCTACTGTGTATCAGTTATTTGAGAAATGACAGCTACTTACAGCAGGACCAGGAAGGCCTCTTTCCCCCTTCTCACAGTTACATGTGTCAGCCTGGGGACACTTTGAATCAAAATCGTACAAATCAGCACATTTTAATGGAAGAGATGGAAGCACAGACATTTCCTTTAAGTTACTGTATGGCTAGTTTGAATACACCAGTAAAGACCAGAAATTATATTTACATCTACAGAAATCTTTTAACTCTCAGTTTACCACTCATCCAGAATTTGGCCTCCTACACTCCATCCAGAAGTTTTTATCATTCCTACTCCTGAAATTTCAGTCACCTTGATAATGGCTTTACCTCCAAACTCTCCACAAGGTCAGTTTATGGGTATGCTGTTTGTTTTGTTTTTATTACTAGGCACTGTAGGGATAGCCAAGACAATGGAGTAAGAAAAGCATCTTACATCCCTTTTCTACTTAACTGCTTTATATGCAGGATAGTTCATGGTTTAGCTCTAGCTTGATATATAAACAAAATATGTAAGGATATATGCTTTTATTTAGTTAATGCAATTCATTATAACACTGTTTCTTTCTCTTCTGTCATCTCTACCATTGGGTGTCCCAGTCAAACATCATTATGGTATGTATTTGTGTGGTTTTTAAGATATTTTTGAAACTTTAAGATCATTACATATATACAGAGTTATCACATATACTGGAGTTATTTTTGAAGCAGGGATAAGGAATTTAATTTTTATTTTTGGTTCAATTATTTGTTAAACCTCCACTTATCTTGAAGGTGACTAGAAGTGAAGGGTTTAAGCATGATTCTTATCTGGATACCCTAATTGGTAACAATATGTTTTCTAAGGCTAATATTGAATGTCTTACTACTTCTATATTGATGGAGAAAAATTAACATGTCAGTGAAAATGAGTGAAAAATGAAATGTTTCAGAGTTTTGTGAACACTCATAATATCTAGCAGTTTGCTTGAGCTGCTTATGAAAACATTCTTTGTCTGAGATAACTGTACCTTAAATAACACTAACGTCTTTAAAAGGAAAACTAACTTTATTCCCCACAAAATGCAAGCCAGACCTATCAATGCTTGCAGTCAGGGTGACACAGCATGGACAAACTGGAAAAACACAGTGGTGGAGCTTTGAGATCTTGCCCTTTTTTAACCCTCTCACATAGGAAGAGGATTAAGGGTTAGAACTGCCCTGTAGCCAGCTCTGTATCATGTTTTCCACTGAGTCTGTTAGAGGACATGTCAAGATACATCAGCAAATTCTTGCTAGCCTGAATACTCACACATTGTTTTTTTTTTTCTTTGAAAATACATTAGGTTAGCAAATAACATTAGTATTTAGTAAATTCATGGATTACTTATTATTAAATACATTAGTAAATTACCTTAGGATGGCAAATTAAAGCTCTGTCTTCTAATGTCCAAAAACATGTTTAACTTGAAGACAATCCCATTAGACTCAGCATTCAACCAGCTTCCTGAGCTATCAGTTTTCCTGACTTTTGTTTCCATATAATCATAAATATCTGTATTAAGTAATAGGTCTACACAGGAAAAAAAATACTTAAAATATTTACCTCTTCCTCAGACAGGTCTTTCTGTAAAAGACAGATATTGAAAACAATATTAGGAATTTAAAGTCTTAATCCAACTCTACAGAAAAGACATTGAAAGATGTGAAAATAAATAGATTCAGCAACTAGCTAATTAAATTTTACAATTAATATATTGACTAACATTAAACTTTACTTTCTGAGAAATGTTCTAGCAATCTCTCCATTCTAAAAAGTAATCTAAATATTTTCAATTCTTATTATAGATTGTTGACTGAAATCACTGACTCTCCTTATCCAGCCATAATTTTCTAAAATTACAATTGTAAACAGGTTAGCTAGATATATGGGAACAATGCATCCACAAATTGCATTGTTTAGAAATTGCTGAATAACAGCAGGTCTTTAGTAGGAGTGAAGGATAAGTACTCTACACCCTGAAAATCAGAAGCTCTCCTATTCATACTGTTAAGCAGACACAAAATGAGAACAGGAAGAACACCTTAGAAAAGATCTGACTTTAACAGTGATCACATAAAGTTATCATCATTGATTTAGCTGTTATTTTCAGAACATCTCTAGAGCTGAGACACCCACATACAATGCATTCCTCCCTCTTTCCACAACTAATGCAGTGTCTTGAGAGGACATAAATGTGTTGAAGAGCAGCAATGCCATACATATCTCTAAAATTCTTATGTATGCACGCATAATTATGACAAAGCCATTATTTAAACCAAACAGAAGCCATATTATCAAAAGAAGGCACCTGAGGATGCCTGCCTGTTTGGAACAGGTAAAATAAAGTGGGTTTAGTCACTTGAGAGGTGGTTACTGTGACACAGGAAGCAGGGACAGTACCAGAGAAGAAGAGAGTGGTGCTCTTCAGGGAAACCATTGCAAAGTACCAGGCTGTCAAGGTGAAGGACAGTAGGACAGGAAAGCAAATATAGGTGCATGTTCTAGGCCTGTATGAGATCACTTTGGTGTCCTTTTTATTGCAGAAGTCTCCTGGCTCAGATAAGGACTACACCCACAGCTTGTGTCTCCAGGGTTATAAGCTAGAGTATGGCTCTATTCCCCATATTTGACAGGGAATGTTTTTTACAAATTAGGTTTCAATGGAGAAGAAAGGCATCCAAACCAAGCTTAAAGCTCAATTTACATTTTCCCTCTTGGTTATGTGGTAGATTTTTCCATGGTAATTTAAAGATGTCTATCACCAAGTTCAGATTTTATCTAAATTGAGCTATCTCCATGGTCTGCAAATTTATTTCACTTCACTTCTACAAGAGCTGCCACTTTTTCTGATAGAAAAGGCAGCTTCACTTTCCTACTTGCTACAGAAGAATGTAGAATATAAAAAAAAAAGAAAAGAGATTTGAAATACATTTCTTTGGAGGAAAAACAACGATAAAAGTAATGTTTAAATCTAATTTAGTTTGCAGTGTCAAATATTTTGGATGTCAAGATCTGAATGGCGGGAAGAGAAAGGAAACTTGTATTTTGGCACAGTGATCTCATTAATAATTGGGCCACTTTAACATGTAAAAAGTACAAGTTTCTTCAATGGTATATTGAAGAAATGTATTTTCAAATTATTGGAAATAAGACAGGATTTACACATTTTCCTAACACTATTTCAAATTCTCTTTCATACATACCATTTCTTTGAGAACCTTCTCCACGGTTTCTTTCTCTTGGAGGTTGAAAACAAACCTTGATGCTGGGACACTGGCCAGGAGCCGGAGCTTGGCAGCATTGCCAGCCTCCTCAGCCACTCTGGTCATTCCCATTGTGAAAAATACAATTCCTTGGTGTTTAGCATCAGCCATAGCTGCAAAAATATCTGGGTTCCTTGGATGATCCACTCCATCAGTGAAAAGCAGGGCTACTTTTACACTACCCCAAGTCCCCTCAGTCATGTAGAGTTGGGTAAGATTAGTTATAGCATAAGTTGTGTAGGTGCCATGACCTATGTGGGTGATGGGAGCAATGTGGGATTTGAATGCTTCAGGACCTTTCCAGTCATGGAAAGTTTGCTCTATGAAAACAGTGCTGCTGTACTGAAGTAAGGCCATCCTCCAGCGAAGGGTACGTCCAGAACTAAGCTGCAGACTTTTCATTCTGTCTACTGTTTGCAGTACAAATTTTTTCTGTTGTTCGTGATTATAGTCCTTAGCACTTTCGGAGCTGTCCAGTAAAAAAGCAATTTCCAGAATGCAGTCTTCATCTAGAATAAATAGGTATGTAGGTGAGTGGAGTGACTTCTTATTAAATCTCATTCAACCCTTACATGTATTTTAGGATTCAAGAGTGAGATTGGAATTATGGAAAATTTGATGACATCTCTGTTCATAAGTGTGAGCCCTGCATGGAGATAGAGCTGATAGAGGCTGAGGAATTTGCTTCAGAACAGATGTCCCAAGGAATAAAAAACTGAAGGTGTGTGATGTCATGTAGTATGAAATGAGAAATATTGTTGTGTTTTTTAAATTTCATTCTGTCATCTTGCCTGGTATTTTGCTGTATATCCTACCAGCACAGGGGGAAGTCATGCACAAGAAAATGAGGCTTACTGAACAAGACACTGGAATGTGATTTGACAGAGCTGGATTTTGTCCCTAGTACTAACATTCACATCCAGTGACAAAAATTTCCAAAAGCGGGGTCTGTAGAGTATTAATTTTTCTGAACTACTGATGACATTACTTCTATGAAAATAGAGTTATATGGCTATTCTTTTTGTGACAGTAAGAAGCTCTCAGCCACCTCATAAAAAAATACAGATGCTATCTCGTTTTCTGAAATACACAAAAAGAGAGGGAAAAGATGAGAGTAAAAAGATAGAAAAAAATAAGGTAGTTGCAAATGTAGGATGAGGCAAACCTGGCTGATTATAAGCATATTAGACAGCAAGTTAACCATGTAGTCCAGAATCCAAAGAAATCAGGATGTTTAAAATCACACCTGTTTTAAAATTACAATATTCACCTTGATCACTTAGGCTGGGATATTTTTCTACAATATTTGACAGAATGTGTTTAGGTTTTGATCTTCTCAATCCATATATCTTCTCTTGTCTGAGATTTTCTGCTAAAAACTCATGATGTTCAAGTATCCACAAAAGCCAGCAGAGTCTGAGGAACATAATTTGTTTCTTTCCTAAACAACACAAATACAGAAGCATAGCAGTACAAGGACAATAAAACATTATTCAATTTTGCTTCAACAGGTTGCTTAGCAGTCTGTATTTTAAGCCATCATGCCTAAAACCAAACTGATTTTGATTTCCTTGGGTAAAATCTTTTCAAAAACACAAATAATAAACAGAGACGTACTGGAATGAGTTTCAAGCAGAGTGCATATAGTTCTAGCACATGATAAACTGGAGACAGACATTTACAAACACACTTCAGTTCTCTCTCACTGCCTGGTAGTGTTTGTACAACTAGTAGCTCTCTGATGTGGCTGTACCCCTGTGGATGCACTGTGAACCCCAAGTGTAATTCACAGAGGTGTTTTTTTCTAAACCTGTTTTTTCCAGAGCTGACATGGAAAGAAGGAGGTACCAAGGCAAACATCAGTTTTTCCATGTTCTCTTTACTTATGAACCGACAATCATGCACATTTCTCCCAGCTATCAGTCCCCTGGCCTCAACAGTCCTACAGAGGAACAGTCATGGCCTGAGGGTGCTGTCAAGGCATGAATGTACCTGCTGTGCAATCCTGGGAACGTGGGCCCAGAGTGCTGAGCCGAGGCTCAACAGCTACCTACTGATAGGACTTCTTCCTTCTGAAGGGATTATAACTTTGTCCTGGGCTCACAGGCACATCCAGAGCAGCTCACAGGCTGCTTGGGGTCTGATAAATTGGTCCTCCTGCACTTTGGTTTCATTGCCATTTCCCTGCAAACTCTCCCCAGGTAGCTAGAGTGCACGCCAACGGTACAGTTTGGTGGCAAGAATGAACCTCCCAGCACTGAGCATAAGTCATCTCAAAATTCCCTAACACAGCCTTGTCTGTAGGGTTTCTTGACTCCTGATAGTTTATGGTGGGAATTCCTGTGCCCACAGACACAGAGAGAGCAAGGGGTCCTTACCTCAATGCTCCTGAGCAAAAGGCTGTGCAGAGATGCAGGATGGTGCCCTGGACTCTCTAGCAGCTGTGTTGCCCTCCCTGTGATAGGTGCTCTGTGAGGACAGGAGGGAGAAGTCGTGCAGCAAGCTCCTGAGAGAATCGGTGTCGTGTATCAGGAGGGGCCAGCAGAAAGGAGAAAGGCAAAGAACAGCAATCCTGGCTCCCCCTTCTCCACACCCACCCGCTCCTCTCCTCCCTCCGAGACTCTGCAGATGCATTCTGGGTTTAGCACCCCACAGCCATTTGCACAGGAAAATCCTCATCTCTAACTTGGACATGTATGGAAGAGGGCTGGTCTTAGCCCAACACACTTCCCTACACAGCAGCCCAGTTGTGATCACTCTCTTCTCCCATTACTACCACACACACTTTACCCTCATACTTTTGCATATCTCTCATGCTTGACAAGGCAGCTTTTTGTACTGGGCATCATGTTGTCAACATCATCTTAGCAGTTGATGTCTGTAGGATCCCTTTCAAACCTAAAAGAATCTCCTTATAATGAGGGATTACTGTTAACTGCTGACTAAAAAGGTGTTTACTGTTCCATGGACTTGGCCAACTGAAATTTCAGTTCCTGGTAAAACTGTCCAGCATGAGGTGGTCAGAAAAGGCAGGCCAGTCTGAAAGCCAGCTTCAGTTTCTGCAGGTTTGTCACACATCTCCTTTCAAAGACTGTAAGAGAGAACAATAACTGACACATAAGATGATGCCTTCAAAATCTAAGCTGAGTGGCTAAGGATCCTGAAGGCTATCTCTTTTACCAGTGATTGCAGCTTGTCACCTCATTCTTCAGATACCCTCAGAAAACTTTGCATTCCCAATTAACATATTAAAGAAGTTTCTCTTTTTCACAGAAATACCTTTTTTCTTTTCCTTTGGACACATCATTTTCCACCACAGGCACACAAAGAGGGCCCAATGCTAACTGCTGTCCTCCTTTCCATTTTCAGTGTCCACCAGCTCAGCTCACTTATCACAGGAACAGCCAAGGCAGCTGAGGAGATTGTGGGGAAAGAATGTGGCTTTGGCTCCAACTTAGATAGGTAGGAGAGACTGGTAGGACAATGCAGCTGGATGCTGAAGCCATTTGTTACAGTTCTAACCCTGTTTTCTATTTTCCTTATTTGCCAGTAATTAGTCCAAAATTGATGAACTAGGATAGCTGAATGTAACTCTATGTATTGTATGGCTGCTTATCCTTACCTAAGTTGAAACTAACTCAGCTACAGCTATTTGTGCCACAGTTACAGCTAAGAAAGAATCTTCTTTCAGGAAAGAATTGATGTTCTCTCCAGCCACTGATTTTTCTGGGCTTCAACTATCATATTCAGATTTTGATTAAGGCAAGGAATGAAAATGCAATATCTTGCCATTTAGGAACACAAATAATATGGTGTTTAACTATAATAAATCTCCCATGGTCCCTAAATCTTACTGAGAAAAAAAAATAAATCTAATTTTAGGAAGAAGAAGCAAGTTGTTTATGGTTGGGATTGTATGCCTCCCATAAGCAACACATTGTCATCCTTTCATTTTCACTGCTGGTTCCTACCTCAAAACATATCTGGCAAATATTTTCTCAATTAAGTAACTATTCTGCTTGCATGTTCAGTAGCAAGTTCCTGGCTTCAGGCTATTTCCTTTTGTTGAAGAGTAATGTTTACCTTCAGGACAATTTTTTCTCTTTTTTTTTTCTTGGCCAGGTGCAACTTTAAAAGCTTAGGAAGGCCTCTACATTTTTATACCTATTTGTATGGGATGTATGGTATTATTCTGTCCAGAATTCCAGCTATGTGACATAACACAGTACACTCCTAGACTTGCAGTCTCCTGAACTTGTGAAGTTCTCAATACCTGCACTATTCTTATAATGACAGCTTATCAAAACCTGAATGATACCAATGTAAAGTATGTATGCCCTGATACCTCTGAGATAACTCTTAAAAATAAAAATTAACAGCAAGCCTTCTTGCCTCATTTACCACAAACTTTACTAAGTGCTTATTTAATATTTTAATGACACTATACAGTATGTATTTTTATAATAAAATAAATGCCTTAAAACCTATGCTGAGGAACATTCATGCTGTCATTTAAGTGTTATAAATTTATTGCTGAAATTTAATTTTTTTTGTAAAGGAGTAAAAAAACGTATTTTTTCTTAAGGAATCTAGACTTGGAAGCTTCAGCACACAATTAATTGCATTTCCATTCCACTCATTTAAACATATTTAAGTATCTTTTACATCTCTGGGAGATGACACTACAGACTTCTGTGCTTAGTTGGGCCCAGCTATCCTACCTCATATGTTCTTCCAACATTAAGACTGGTAATCTTTGCAGGAGTCAAAGACTGACATGAATCTAAGGCTATGTTATGATTGCACCAGATAAAGCTGAGATAACAGATATAGCTGCATATTCAGATCTTTGGATTTTTTCCGTCACTGTTTGAAATCCAAGAGTTCTCAGCTGTCCGATTGCAGTATTTCAGATCTTTGAAATAAGGTCTAATGCTTTTCTCAAAGAATAAAGGGGTATATGAGAGCTATTTTAAACCACATTTAAATAGGTTATACTTAATCAAAGGGAATTCCTTATCATGTTAGAACCATGAAGAAAGGCATCATGAAAAAAGATCTGCAAGATCTTTTTGCAGGTGAATTTAAGCACTTTTAGGAAAGGAAAAAAAGGTGGCATTTAAACCCCTTTGTTGATGACATCTTCTGAGCTACATGAGGTTGCAAGGGCACTTTAAAGGGACACTGAATGAAGAACTGGGGCTTAGATGCCACTTGCTATGGTGTAGAATGACCTCTTGTGTCAGCAATAGCCCTCACTATTGCTTCCTAGTAGACAGAAGTAGCAGCAAGCCTAACAGTTCCAAACTTCTTTCCCAGAGTTCTCTCCTTCATCTGTCCCTCCCCTCTGTGGATGAGTACCTCCTTTACACAGACTCGTGGTCTGACACAATTGTGACCCCTTCATCCACTGTTGAACAAAATTCAATACATTACTGAGAAGCCTTGAGTAATATCTCTTAAGATGGAGTAACAAATGCTTTCTAGCCTGGTATCATGTCACTAGAATGTGATAGAGTCCTGACCAGCCCTTCAGCTGTCCTACAAGCCTGCAACATCCCTGGGTATGGAGTAGCCATGAGCCAGCATAGCTGGTAAAATACCATCTGAATATTTCTGTATGCTGAAGGAATACTAAACCACCAGGGAGGCCAGTTTGTGGGAGCAGCATGAAGCAGACAGACCATGCCTTTGATTTTCCTCCGCTCTGATGGTGATTCTTTTAGTCCCAAAGAACTTGATGCTCCTGAAATATGTTTGCAATTTTTTGCTACCTCAGTATGAATAATTCACATATGAAGTCTGCTGTGAACTGTTAAAAATATGCACATTTCAAACAAATTTCTTCTGGTGTTTCATGGCCTCAAGATAGTCTTGACCATTTAACCTAACTGCCTCATGGTGTAATGGTATTTCAATAGTATTTATTTCATTATATTATACATGTCAGTACATGAGCAAAATGCCCAGAAGAAACAAAAACCTACCTGAATTGAACTTGTAAAATAATGAAAGCACACTATTTGCAATATTTTGAATCCTGATAATAAAGAGCAATGTTGTAAAGAATATGGTTCATAGTCCCATAAACTGTATCACATATGCAAATTTTGGGAAAAACAGTTCAAAAGTTCAAATACTTGAAGTATTTAAACAAAATTTTAAAAAGTCAGAACTTTACTGAGGATTGTATCTCAAAAAAAGATAAAATAAAAACCTGTATTTCCCTTTTTGACTACAAAATGTGTTCTAATGACTTTGACAGCCCAGGATTCAACTGAGCAGTTAGTTATGTAGGGTTAAGTCTTGACAAATTGACTTCCGTTCATCAACTCTTGAGGCTACAGTTTAAATTTTTTTTAATATGGGTTTACGTTCTGCAACTTCACCTGGTTGGTCTATCTGAGAAATATCTAATGGCACCTTATAAAAACTAATAAGGAAATCTTGGTGTACACGAAGGCAGTTGCAGAACTACTGATTCCAGCAAAATCAGAATTTTGCTGAGCATGTAGTCTGAAAGAGCTGATCAAAGCAAATCAACTGTTTTCATCTGAACCCACTGTCACAGAAAATGCTGTAAGCAAAGGCTTTGATGGCAAAGACTTAGTCTTTGTATAGTTCCCAACAGATTTTAATGATTCTTTGAGACTGGAGCAGTAAACCTGTCTTTTTCTTTTGCAGCTGCTAAGAACATGGCTGTCCATTTCCCTCTTTTCTAATACTGCTCTTCTGCAATGTTTTTCAAGAGGTGCGGCAAGAAAAAGACTCTAACAGGGCATAAAGGGAGGAGGCTGTCTTCAGTATTTTCCTGTTTTATCTTATTTTATCTGGAGACAATACAGCCAAAAATTCACTCTAAGCATTTTGGTGGTAAGTAAATACTCATAATCTGCATGCAATATCGATCAATATAAAAGATTTTGTTTTGTTTTTAAGGTATTTGCTTATTTCTACTTTTATTCTAATAGTTCTCCTTTAATATTCAGTTTCCCTCAACAAGAGATATTTTCCATCTTACGGCCTAAGTATGTAAATATATCTATATATAAGCAGCTATTTTCAAAATTATTTGTAGCATTTAGCCTAACAAGAGAGTAAAAGCATGCTAATAAAATAGTAGAGCTACAATTTTAACATACTAAATATTTGACTTAACATTTTATGGTATTGAACATTTAACTAGATCAAGAATGCTTTCAAAATTAATTATTTCTAAAAGATTAAATTTGATTTGCTACATTGGTGCCAATGAAAATGTTTTTCAGAAAGGTCCTGAAGGTCTGGAGTAGAATCTCGGTGTGGAATCTCAGGTCTTAAAAAATCATGTTGAAAAAAACCCGAACAGTTACAAGATAGGTCCACGGGGTGTCAGCCTTGACTCAACTACGAAGGTAGCGTGGTCATTGCTGACTGCACAGGTTTGCTGAGAGAGGACTGATAGAGCAAAGCTATTCATATCAGTATATGGCTAACAGCTTTTTTTAAAACTTCAGGAAATTGATGTCATGTAGGAGTAACAGTGCTATCACTGTAACTACTTTGGCTCAAAAAGAGACCAAAACACATAATATGGCAGGGATTTTTATAGTTTTCTCTTTTTTTTTAATGATCTATTTGGGTGTTGTGCATTACCCATGGATTAGAAATATCAGGATGTAAATAGCTGATTTATCCTCCTACCTGGCCTGTAATGTGGTGTGGGCTACCAGAGGTGTCCTTGAAGTAGAGAAAAAGGGGCACAGAGAAAAAAGATCTCTTGTATGAATAGCCTCTTCTATTGGAATGACTGAGAGTTTATTAGGTAACCTGGGCTGCTTAGTATATTACAGACCTTTTAGGCACTTTTCCTTTTTATATGAACATAGGCCTTTTTAGAGTTATTGTCACATGACAGACCTTCAGCCTTCTTTTCTGAAAACCTCTTGAACATCTTCAGTTTTTCTGTACTGTGGAAAATAAAGTGGGTTTTTGAACAATAGATTTCTACACACTCTTCACAAAGGTATTTTTTACTGAGCTTTGGATACTGCATACACAGTAGATGTCTAAAGCTATATTGCATTTCCTTATGTTACCCATATCTTCACCTGACAAGGAAATAAAAGCATTACTTAGAGAGCATCAAACAGTAGTAAATTAGTTTTGCTATACTCTGTTTGTAACTATTATTATTCTGTATATATTAATACTAATATTCTGTAAGGTTTTCATGGTTAAATGAATTCTGTTTTGGATCATCTCAGAGTACGAAGACCCTCAGAAAAGAGTAATCAAATTCAAAGGAATGTGTAAAGATATAATACTAGTTAAGCAAAATTCATTTAAGAAGCTTTCCAAAGTGAACAAATTACAAGCTCATCTTTTCTGTCTCTTTTCTGGATCTGAAGGTAGCCTAACAGTGTCTGGTCCTTCTCCACTTCTTTTAATTAACTGCATTTATTGCTCACATTTTCAGGAAATCTTTTTTCCCTGATACAACTATTCAGGAATGAGGTGGTAGTGCTGATGATGGTGTCATAACTGGGAAGGCATGTTCCTTCTGGTTAAATACAGAAACTTCTTAGGTTTGTGTTTCTTATATTCTTGAGGTGTCATGTTGAGCTGAGAATTTCAAATACTTGCTAGCTGAATATGAGAACATTGAAAGACCTATTGCCTGTGAGCAGGATCCTGAAGCATCTTAATTGCATTTCTTTTTTGTTCTAGGCAGTTTTTTATGTGGACATGTGAACTCAATTTATTTGACAGATTAGTGACTCTTTTTCTTTAATTATTTCACAGTGAATTGAAGACATTAGAGATGCTGGGGGCACTGTGGGACAGAACTGCTCAAAATATGGTTGAAAGCTCGCTTCCATGAGTTATATGATGACAACTACTGCATACTTGTAGAGGTTGCTGAGTCTTGGGATAATGGTTCTAAGCTGTAACTGGGACCTGGGAGATGATGGATGATGCAATAAGGTTAGCAAACAGCAGTACTTTTTTTTTTTTCCTGCATGCTCACAGAGCCTGACCAAAACAAAGCAGCAACCACTTACACAAACAACCTGCCTGTTACTTGTGCTGTGGTGCAAAACAGTGGATCTTAGACCTTTTTGCCTCCTTGGCTTGAGAACCTCTTGAGAACTCTAGCCTGGAGTTCTTACCCCACTCTAAATATATGAAGTTCTAGTGGAAGGATTTTAAAATAATTTAGGGGGGAAAAAAGTGGTGTTGCCTGAAATGCTTGGTCTTGGTTCTAATGACTGTATATTATGAGGCATGCTGTGCATAGTTCAGAGTTACTCTGTCAAATGCAAGCTGGAGAAATTTGCAGTTTATGAGGATTTTAAAGTAGCATTTTTTGAGTATTGTGTTTCTTTGCTATAGTCTTCACTGTGTTAGGTATTTGGGCCATCTCAGCCCTGTTGGTTACTATCAAGAAGAAGATAAAGTCAAGAAGGAAGAAGTTCTTTGTCAAAGAATGAGACTTTAAATGTACTGAATGTATTACTGGGTTTTTTTTGCTTTTAGAAGTCATTCATGGCATAGCCCTTCCTGAGTAGACCATCACAGCTGATGTCTGTTTCCCAGGTCTGTTAAATGTCACCTCAGAGATGAGGAAAAATTTCACCTCCTCCACTTAAACCCTTTTAGCCAAGGGCAGCCCAAGTAAAGATCACTTCAAAGGCAAAGAATGAATTTTTTTTTTTTTTTTTTAGATGGCACTGCAGCAGATGATAGTCCTAATTTTACTGTCACAATTAAACTTTTTGACTGTGCCTGGTTCTCTTCATATTTGCGCATGTCAGGAACATCTCCTGTAAAGATGCTGGAATTGCAGTAGCTTAAAATTGGTGTTACAGAAATGGGATCATTCCCCATATAAAATACAAACTCTAAGGGAGCAAAGGCATGTGGCTCAACATACCTTATCTTCAGCTGCAACTCCTGAAAGGACTGCTTAGATAAGATTAAGAGAACCAGGCTTTCTTCCAACCATCTCCCACTTTTTCACCTGAAGAAATTTGCTGAGAAAAGGAGCAGACTCTAGCTGCAGAATTTGAGTCTGCTTCTAACATGTGCACAATGAAAACACAAATGCAAATTCAAAGAAAATAGGGCTCATTTTGACAAATGTGTGTGTGAAACTAAGCTCTTTTTTTGATGTTGCATTTGAGTTGATAGAAAAGATTCTGTTGACTCCTTTTTGTCATTCATCTTCTGTGGAAAATTGTGTAAATCAAAAACTAAAAGAGTAGCAAACCAAAAAAACCTGAGAGGATTCTTCCAGGTTGTTGAATTTAAACTGGTTTATTTAAACTGACTATTAGTTTAAACTGACTTAAGTTGCAAACTTAAGTAGTCTGAAAATGTAAATTATAATGTTCTCTGGAAAACTTTACCTCTGATCCTCCTCACTAATGGTGGAGGGGGTTTATTATTTTAGTTTAAGAAAACAAGTGACAGGAGTTACAGTCTCTGCTTTGTTTGGCAGATAGGGGAATGGAGACATAGAGATCAAAATTGCATTAAAACTGAGAGGGAATGCTTTATTATCTTGTAGAGTAAACCCACTAAAACAATATTTAGTGTATTCAAGTTGCTTATAGATACTTGCATTTATTTTTGGCCTCTCCGTTCTGTGACTGCATTCTAAAATGAGCAGTGAGTTACATGGATGCTACAAGAGCAATAGCGTGTGAAATCCCTAAAAATATTGAACTTTTCTGTACAGAAGGCTCAATACTTGCTGTCAGCTGATTTTGAGCTTCTGCAAGCATGCATGCCAGCAATGTATCAAAAATCTATCAAATCCATTATTCCTGTAGGTGTTTAAATCAATGGCAAAACTTCTGTTTGGGAATCTGATATGAGAGTCTCTATGCTATACATAGCACATTTAAACTGACCATATCTAGGAGAGTAGGTTGTGTTGGAGACACTGCAAGATGCACGCACATTTTTTTCTTCTTCCTTACTCCTCTCCCCAAATCACTGGATTGGTTCTCTGCTCTTTTCTGTAAAATTTACTGATATAATTCAACTTGTATTCTGAGCCAACATCTTATTTGTCTGCTCTTGTTCTTCACAAATACACAATGAGTCAAACCTAATGAAGACATTTTCAATTAAACTGCATGAAGTACAGTTGTGTTCCTGGGTTGTCTGTAGCCATAATGCACATTTTAAGAGCTGTTTCCAGTTGAGCCCTGCTCAGCAGCTGGGAGGGGAATGCCGTGGAAGAGAGGTAGCAAGAGGAAGGAAGGGCTGAAGGATTTCCAACTCCCATAGGCCCTGTAAATCATACCAATCATCTTGTATCTTGGAACCTAGTTTTCTATTGGTGGTTTTATACCAGAATTAAATCATAGTATGTGAACTGGATTTTTCTACCCTAAAAATGCTTATCTGATTTTTAGACATTGCTAATAGCTCTTTAAAATGTAGTACCAGCTTTTGAAATTTTGAAAGCAATAGATGGAACTTAGCTAGCTAGCAATTGTTATGATAGCAGAATGGTGTTACCATGAATCTCTATTAGTAGGTTGCAAACACCAGTTACTATATTACTGTGCTTCCCGCATAGAGAGACAGCATTTAGTTTGTACTTAGAATCTCTGTATGTCCATACGTAAAAATCAAAGTTTAAGTTAATCTCTAGACTACATAAAAATACTGGGAATCCTAGGTTCCAGTGCAGTTATTATTCAGGCCTTAGTAATAAAAAAAATTATGAGAATAACGTTACATGCTCATTTGATAGTGGGACACAAAGGTTCAATTAGAATGAAGA
Organism: Chaetops frenatus; assembly: GCA_013400775.1. NCBI lineage: Eukaryota > Metazoa > Chordata > Aves > Passeriformes > Picathartidae > Chaetops > Chaetops frenatus. The sequence goes on along the minus strand of VZTR01016553.1, from coordinate 103,679 downwards.
GTTAATTGGATGGAACACTGTAAAAATATGATTAGGCTCCTAGATGGTAGGTTTCAATGAAAAACTTTATTTGAAATATCCTTATGCCTTCTATATTTAGAAATAGTGAAACATGAGCAGGGATGATAGATTCTTTAGCATCATTTTGGGAATGTGGCCCATGAGAAGATACCTTTTGCTATGGAGGAAAAAAAAAAGGCACATCCTGCAGCATACGATTGAGGTCATGGAGTGCAATTGTGTCCCTATGGAAATCAGTCATTTGTGACAGGTTTTATAATCTCAAAAATAATATGGTTCTCTTTGGTATTCCAGAATATGGAAAATCCTTTATTCTTTTATTCTAGCCCTTAGCAGAATCCCAGAGACAATGATATTTTGAACAGCTTTCTTCTAATATAACCTTATACTGTTAAAACCTAAAGGTCAAACCAAAATGGAAAACTGCCCACAAATCCCTAGTCTTTTACTGTGTTTAACTCAGGATGAGCATGAGATAATGATAGGTGTCTTTAAAGTACCTTTTGTCCTTTCCTAATCCTGGTTTATGGGGATTTAAACATCACAAGCATGGTAAGTAGTCAATGAAATGTTCTATCTCATACATAGTTTCCAGGGATCCCTGTGAAGCAGGAAAATATAGAGGTTATAGTGTTGTACCTTAATCTCTTTCTGGCATGTACTCTAGTTGTGTGCTGGAGTAAGATTTGCTCTGGTGATCTTAAACCATATTCAGTTTGTATGGTTTTTCTTATACTGATAAGTTAGTTCAAATCAGCAGTTTAATATAGTTGTGAATCTGACTTTATATCTCCTATTGCAACTTGTTCAATATATCAGTTTACATAAAAAGCAATTGTTTTGCTGTAAGAGGAGTAGTAAGGACTTCTGCATATATTGATTATATTGGTTTTGCTTGCATTCCTCTTTGCTATCTTTTATAACTTAATCTTTAAAGAAGCAGATTAATGCCTGCAATGAAATTTTAGGAAGACCAGAATATACTGGGAAGGAAGGAAAAGGAAACAGCAGTGTAGAAGCAAATGTGATCCGTACTGGGATAAGTGCAAGTATAGCAACAGAAATAAAGGGAAGACCATGATGTCCCTTAAGGGAGTAGTAAATGGTTCTTGGTACTGTAACTCTAAGAGCAAAATTTGGGTATAAAATTCTCTTTTATCAAAAAGACTTTGATGCAGAAATGGAAGAGTGCTGACACTATCTATTATTGAATTTCTGCTGACTGTAGTCAGCGCTTCAAGATTTGAAGCAGTTGTAGTCTGATGACATGGAAAAGTTGAATGACAGTAAAACATGAGAAGAGTTTCACATATTTTGAATGTGTTCTGTAAGTTTCATTAAAGCTCACTTATCTGAGTTGATTTAAAATATGAAAAAGCTCATGTAAAGATAAGGTATTACCATACTCACGAGACTTGTCAAAGTCCAAGCAAGATGGAATCCACAGTGACTATTGGAAACGAGGTGCATAAAGGAACAGATCTGAGTCAATCATACTACAACAATGGTGTGGGATGCCCATGTTGATTAGAGAGAGTGTAAATCTTTGTCTGGAATTTTCACTACATTTCTTTGATTGCTGTATATACAGAGAGAGGGGGTTTACTTCTGCTGGAAAAAGTAAACATGGATCAGCAGACTTTCTGATAGTCTTTATTTCAGTATTTCTTAATATCCTATGTGCCTGTTCGATGATGACAGAATTTTAACAACTTTGGGGGTTTTTTTAGTACTTCACTATTCATATGAATGTGCCTTTGCACTTCAGGTTGAATCATTTCATTACATTCCAAAGGTATCAAATCTTGAACACCACTCAAACAACAGCTAATAAAAATTCAGGTTTGTTTGAAATGTTGACTGGAAGAACTGACTGTTGACTACAATGAATTCCTGCTTATATCTACAAAAACTAGAAACCTAATTTCTAAAATCAGGCATAGGTTTTTGTCATCTTTTATTGAAAAATACTCTCTTTTGTTCCTGTAGTAGATCCGGGCATCAATTGTGTTTCATTTGAATAATAGCTATGGGTAACTATACATTCACTGCTGATGAATCTTAGCTGAAACTACTGAACTTTGGACTTTTGCCTCCAAAGTCTAATGGAGCCTGAATTTAACCTAATGTCTATTTTTTCTTTTTTTAATTTAGAAGGAAGGTTTTTAACTGTGACCTGTGGAGATAATTGGAATGTTTGTGGAATTGAAGACACTGATATGTATTTGATTACCCTTTAGCTTTTCACAGGAAGATGGCAATAGTAATATATCAGGACTCCTGGCTCCCAACTCCCCTTTTTTCATCATGCAATAATTAACCAAGTATCCAGCTCCATAAATCAAAGGTCTAAGGTTTAAGGCTTGTCCTTTTAATTATTTCTGGAGTTTTGACTACAACACTACAATATGAATAAAACATTACTTTCAGGTCAATATGAGGGCTCAAATAAGGGCCTTCAAATTAATGAAACAACTTTTTCTACTGTACCTAGTCAGCCACAGAGGATTATGGAGACAGAGGGCATTTACACTAGTATCTCTTAAAGTGTCTGACACAAAGTGACATAGCTCCAGTTTTTCTAAAAGGCTAAGTATTCAAGTCATTCTTAAGGAGCAAAGAAGTTTTAATATTAGGGCATGTGGTATATAACTTCCTATTTCCTTTTAATAGCTTGTGGCTCTAGCTTACAATGACACTTCAGTACAATTATTTATCTTAAAGAAAAAAAAGCAATAAACAACCCCTCCAAAGCATTTTAAGACATCAGTAATTACAATGGGTATACTGCTTAGCTGTTCTCATACATATTTTTAGAACTCACAAACTACTGTTCCAGTGAAAATTTAGACAAAAGTAGTCAAGAATATGTTTTATTTTTATGAATATGCTCTTCAGCTTATGGTACTGTGCAGTTGCACTGGAAACTCAAGTGTTGCATATCTGAAATTTCTTGGAGTTCCTTTTACTAGAAAAGTAACTTCCATGTGGCTTTTAATTTGAGATCTCATCCTTCATATTACTGATCACCATGTATTCAAAACAGCAGCAGGAGGTAGCCTTTACTGTGCTGAGGTCTTTAGGTGTATCCTAATTAGGAAAAATCTAATCTTATGCATTGGATTATACAATAATAACTTCTGAATACAAAAATTAATGCTGAAAAGAAGGAGGAATTCAGTTAGCTATCTCGCAAAGTACAAATCACATCATCAAGCTATTATTTGATGGCAAATTTCTACCTCACAATTTTGCATTCTGTGAAGTGACTATAAAAATAACATTATATACACTCTTCATGGTAGCTCAGGTATATGTAGCTTCTCCAGGCAAGCTATCCTGCTCTTCCTGGCTAGTAAGGCACAATCTGTTGAGATGCTGGCATGAGCAGTACAGTCAGATTGGGGGTGTTTTGTCCCCACTGCCACTTGCCTCTCTGTGGTGTGTTTGTGGGACTGTGCTGTGAAGTGGGCACAGCCACCAGTGCTCTCCTAAGGGCCTGCTGGCTGAGGGGACAAAAGGGGCTGGGAATGGCTGTGCTGCAGCTCTGAAGAAAAGTGGATAAAGGGGGAAGGGTGGAGTAGTCAAGCCAGTCACCCTGCTTACCAAAGTTTGTGCTCACTGAACTGTCCTATATCTCATTCCTGTGAACAAGTCCCCCAAGGAGGAGAAAGGTTGGGGTTTTTTAATCATTGTAATCCTTTTGACCTCATGCATTCATGAGTTTGGTCTCTTCTTGTCAAAGTAGTTTTGCAGGTTGACTGAATCAGGTGCTACTTTCAAACGAAAAATTTTGAGTATTGTTCCTTAGCAATCAGTTAAGAGTTGCTACAGTGTGGCTTATCTTGAGTTATAATTTTCTTAATGTTTTCCCATTTAATTTAACATTAAAAATATATTTATACTACAAATATCTCTGTATATGAATCGGTGGTTGTCATTCACAGGCTGTTGCGGGGTACCTATACTGTCACCATACACTGAGTAACTTTGCTCTTAGAAAGATGGTGTTTAATAGGCCTATTGATGTCTAGTTCTCTTTTTCAATAAGTGTGGAAGCTTGCTCAGAAAATTCAGAGTTAGGACATATTTTCAATTTCTTTTATTAAGGGAGCAGTGGCTAATCATTGATGTTCTGTAATACATATCAAAACTGTGAGAATCTGTCTGCTTCAATCCCTATACTGTTAAACCATGTTCTCATTTGCTTACTGTTATTACCCTGGGTTTGGCCTGTAATTCTAATTAATGCTACTGAAGTCTTATTTATCTTTTCTCAGGTCTTTTGACTGACTTATTTTGTGATCTCTCAAGCATTTCATCCTAGCTGTTGGAGGAATGAGACCCAACCATTTTTAGTATGAGTCCCACTTATGAAGGTGTTTGTTTTGAACAGACCTCATATCTGTTATTAATAGGAGAGTAAACCAATGAAAAGAGTAAAGGGAATTCAGGGTTATTCCAGCCCATCCTATTTTCCTTGTTAATACCCTAAAAAGTTCTTAGATTATAAGTAATTTGAAAATGCTCCTTTACGTCCCACTCCTTTTCAAGTACAAATTCCATGTGTTTCTTCCTTGCAGGGCAGAAGGGCACTGAAGGGACAGTGAATTGGAGCAAAAATGAGGACCTTTGTTCCTCAGAGACAGAGAAAGTGCCAAAGAAATCTGTTTGCAATAAGGCAAGTACCAAGATCTTTGGTAGTTAGAGATACAACTGAGATAGAACATACTTGCCATTACTTTGTGACTGTGTCTCCAGGATGGGACACAGGGACTTACAGGGTGGACCAGACAGTGCTGACCAAAGGACAACTGGAGAGGACAACTGCAATCTATTTGATCTTTCTCCATTTTATTCTGCCTTCCAGGTAACTAAACTCTCTCATCTGTACATTGTTACTGTTAAACTCCACCACAGGCCCATTTTGGCAGATGAAATATACCTGGGTGTTTTGGAAGCTCCTTTACTGACTGGCTCTCTACTAGTCTGCCTTGTAAAGTGGCAGTTACAAAAAAAAGAACATGGTTTCCATGTTCCTGCTTCTTGTTCCAGGATGCAGTAATATAATTCCATGTTGAAAGAGAGAAGTTGTAATATGTCACTAACCAGAAGACCTTGAGGAAACTTTTGGCCACAGTGCCAGCTGCATTGTGCAATTCTGACTCTGTGATTTCAGTTCTGGACCAATTCACATCTCCTCAGTTTAATATTTTTCACATTCACGTGATCTGGAGACCCACCTTTGATCCAGTCTTCTGGAAATCTGTGCTTTAGTTAAAAATATGTAATAGATGTTTGGGAATTATATCAACTAAGGCTCTCCTTCTCTTAGTTTGAGATTAGGTGGATGTTTTTTGTTCTTTAAATCCTTGGAAAAAAATAATTCCCTGGCAAATAAATTCCATTGTGTTAGATACTGTGAAATATGATGTGGTTTAAATGAGAAATTTGATGAACTTGGGGCTACTGTCTGTTTGTTTGGGGGTTTTTTTCATGTATTGTAGAGTTGAAATTAATACTGGTTCTTTCTACAAGATGCATGTTCCCTAAAACATGACTTTTTAAGGAAATTTCTGCTCACAACATATGTATTAGGAAAAAATAAGTGGTGAAGTCCAAATACACGTTGCTTCTGTGGGTCCCCATGAAAACAGCTAAATCTGCTCTTTCTCATGGCTTTGATGCAAACAGAAGTGGGCCTTAAGTAAAGGAAATATCTCAAAAATATATCTAAAGAGACCCTCCTGCAATTAGTAGCCTGTTAAGAAAGGAAGCCTCTAACATGCATACAGACACACACACACTGTTGCTTGCTGTAAAACTAAAGTTCAGTTAAAGAAATGGGACACTTTGTATTGTAGAATAGCAAAGAATATGAAGAGTTAATTGCTGCTTTTGGGTACTTACATTATTACTCAGGCAGAGAGAGTCTTTAGTTTTGATTTGTATGTCTTGTTATTACCTGTGTTATTTCAAAAAATGAGCACAGCTTTAGTATGTATAAAATGTAGCCTTGCTTTAGTATGATTGCACAAAAATAACAAAAAAGCTTGTCATGATAAAGACATAGGATTTAATGATTAAACTTTAAATGTGAAATTGGAAACACAGCTTGTAACTTAAAATGATTTCTATGTGGAAACACCTGGGTTTATCCAAGGACAGATTGACCACAAGATTACTGAATGCCAATGGCAATTACAGCTTTATTGGATAATGCACTGGGCAGATCCTTAGCCTCTGTAAACTGTCCTAGCTCCAAGAAATTCAGAAGAGACAAATTTACAGATCTGACCCACATTTTTGTATAGTGAGTGTATATGAAGTTTTTTTTACTTTTTTTAACCATCAGCTTTCTATCTTTATCTAGTCATACATCAACCCTGAAGTTTCTATCTGTCTGTGAAGAACTGCATGAATTTGGACGTTAATTTAGACTGAACCTTGGTCAAAAATGAAGCCTTTTAATTTTTAACTTCCTTGCTTTGCGGGTACCTTTAATATGTAAGCAGTGTAGTTGTTAGTTCTAAATGACTCTTCAGCTGCTTTTCTGAGTGTTTTCTTACTCTAAAAACCAGGCAAGCAAAGACATCCAAACTGTATTTTGAATTAAAAGTAGAGTTCAATGAACAACAGCATAACCTATGTTTTCTCGCTCTAACCTTCTAACAGACATAGTCTACATCTTCTTAAACATGCAATAATCAACTAAACATCCCTAGGTGTAGTTCAGTCAGAAATAATGAGCTGCCAACAGGAACAGTCAACAGGAAGATGAGAGAAAGGGATGTGTTACACCCACATGGGCCATTTTGGGTGTAGTTATGGGAAAGCCTTGAGGAATTTTGATTCTCATCTTGAAGTCTCTAGTGTTGAAGAAGTCCCATTTAATGGTGTCCAGCAGGTCCCGGTAGTTGGATGATGAGGTGCCACGGTAAAATGAGAGGAGAAAATTTTAGATGAAGTAAACAGAAGATAGCATTGTCCTGTGCTGGCTCCTTTGTTACTATCATTCAGCAGTAAAATATCTGGGCTTATCAGATCATTTGTCTCTGAATGTAAATTTTGTCTTGTGAGTGTAAAGAATAATGGGTGGGAAGGGCATGACCCACCATCTCAGCTCACTGTCAACAGCAGCTCCACCATTCCTGTTGGAGAATCCCTCTAGCCTCTTCACCTGTAGGAAGTACAGATGTGTAGAAATGGTGCTGGTGGATGGGGCAGGAGCACATCTTCTGGCTGCCAGCTGTGTGGGAGTGAAACAGGTAGGTGCCTTCCAAAGCTTGCATCCAGGTAATTTCAAACATACAGTGATGGAAGACTACACACAGCTCCCAGCTTGGGGTTGCAGCTCCCAAGCACTGTTTGCCCTCTCTCAACGTTGCTGGGGTGTGAACTGCTTTAAACAATTACTCTTCTAATTAAGTACGGTGGTCAGACTGTGTGTTGGCTTTGCAGGCACCCATCTGTAGAGAGCAGATCTGCTTGCCCCTCTGGGATCCTTTCCTTCCCTCCCCATCGGCCTTGTTGGGAGATTAAAGCAGCAGCGGCCCCATACACAAACGCAGCTGGTTCCGTTTGGTCAGCCTGAGCCTTGCTGTGAAACCATGACAAGAATTCCAGTAAGTTGGCAACACTGAAACACAAAGAAAACAACAATAGGAAAAGACCTTCCGTGCAGAAAGGAATGTTTCAGGCACTATTCCCCTACAGTGAAAGGAGAGAGGGTGGGAGGGAGGAGGGAGATTTGAAGAGGGCATGTCTCCCCCTCCCCCGACAGCTCTGGATCTTGTGATGGAGAGATCTTATCCTCTCTTTGTGATTCAGAGGTGCCAGGAAGCTAATTGAATATTCTGATCTGCCCCCAGTGTTTCTTGTGGCTTGACCCCGGTGCTGTGTCGTACCACTACACCAAACAGCCCTGAACCTGCATAAATCACAACCTTGCAAAAGCCTATGCTCCACATCTTCTCTCCCCACCCCCCCTCTTTACTATCTTGATAGATAGAAAGCCTTTACGGAAAGGTTTAGAGGGATTAGCGTCCTACAGGACCTGGAGAGAAATCACAGTCTGCTAATAAGCAGCAACATGTTCCTGTGCAACTTCTGCAGGAACAATACAGGCACCTCTACCCCTTTGTTGAAATTGCAGTCCATGGCAAAAAGAAGAGTTAAGGTTTGAAATATTGCTCAAGTTCTGTTGCAGCATCAGCAAACAGCCATTGCAGTATAATGAGCATGGCATGATGCTAATGCAAAAGAGATATGGTATTTATAAAGGTAGTGTCATTAAAATTAATCTGACAGTTCCTCTTGGAAGACAAATAGACCTGTCCTTCTCCCATAGTATGTATGCACAGTAGTCACTGTTGACATGCATGTATATGTGTGCACACATTTGAAGAAAGGAAAGCTTGGCATAACTAAATCTTCTGAAGGAAAGACTCTTTTTGATGAATATAAAACAAAATAATGATTTAACTTCACACATTTTATATATGATGTTTCTGATCCTGCAAGCAAAGCCTCCAAAATGTTTGTCCTTTTTACCAAGGCTGCATTCCAGCCTGAACTATTAGGGTATCTTTATCTTTTCTCTGTGATCCTACATACTGCTCTTCCCTTATTTGTGGGTATATGGTTCCTGAAATGGCAGCAGTAAAACACAGGGAGATATTTCTTTGTGTGTTGGAGAGTTAGAACTCAAGGATCATGTCTCCAGCTGATACCTTGAGAATTCACAGCCAAAGCACTTTACCAAACTGATTTTTTCTGCTAAAAAAGTGCAAAAATAAGTTTCATCCCTACAGTTTTCCTTTCATAGTGTTTATGCACGGAGTACTAAGTTCTAAGCTTTGCCTCTGCATTGGTGAGTAGATGTTGGATTTTTTTCAGAGTTATCAAAAATACTTTTTCTTGTTTGGAGCATGCCTTTGGGACACTAAAACCTGTGATATGTTTCACTTGCCACCTGCAATTCCCAGAACTACTCAGAGTACATGAACACATTAAATACAGCACCAATGGACTCTTATACAAAGTCTGCAAAGTGCAGGGTCTTGGAAGCCTCTTGGCTATCCCTGCGAAGTGTGGAAGGAGGGGCAGCGGCAGCCTGTGGCTGCAGGGCCTGGAGCAGTGCCTGATTCCCTCATGCTGGTTCCGGGGCCGCTGGGTATAAAGAGCTTTATGCAATGTCTGGAGGGTGGGAGTTTATAGAAAACGCGATGTCTCAACAGGCGAACACGCCTTTCTTCTGCAACTAGCAGGATAAGAAAAAGACGCCAGGCTCCTTGTGCTGCTGCTGTGCAGATCAGCACCCCGGAGTCCACGAGCCAGCTTCGGAGGAAGCTGGAGCATCCCAGCCCAGATGGGACCTCACCATCGGATGGATGGAAGAGCAGCAACTGCTTGCAAACTGCTCATATTATTCACTGCATATATTATGCAGGGCAGTTGCCAAGGTAAGCGCTATGCTCCAGACTCTCCGGAATGGGAATTGCACCACAAGCAGCATATCCCTACCCCGGGGACTTTTATAAGAAAAAGACCAAAGTGCCTGAAAGTAGAGGGTTAACGGGCGCTGATTCAAGGAGTTCTTTCTAATAGCTAGGGGAGACAGTCGGCTCTTTCCAGGAGTCATTTGATGGAGTCGCTTTCTGTTGTGGAAAAGTAAGTAACTCCTTAAAAGCACTGCAAACACCACCGGCTCTTCAGCTTAGCTTCATCTTGGTTTNCCCCCCAATTGTGGAAGACAGCAACATATAAATGTGGCTAAATTTCGAGGGACATCTCAGACTTTGCAACTCCACAGTCTAAACTCATGGTTTTAGAGAAATGCAAGCAGGCAGGGTTTTCTGTGAGTCCTGATTACTGGCTGTGAATAAGGCCAAAAAAAAAAAAAATCAACCCAGACTTTTCGCATTTTTTCCTTGTGATATTTGCGCCTTTCTTGCTACTGAAATACGGGAGGTTTTGCAGAGCAGAGTTCACCTGCATTCCAAGAGCTGGTTTGGTGACCACTAAAATTGTACCTAGCGTTGTTTTTGGTGAGGAGTGCACAGGCTGCAGCACTTGCACGTAGACAGGTTGGGCCGGGGGGGGAGGTGAGGGGTTATGCATGGACATACTTGCGTACGTGTGGTATATGCAGTCATTTACAGAAGGCTATAAGAAAGAAACAGATGCTTAGTCTGGAGCACAATAAGCTTCCCTCAGTCGGTCTCAGACGCAGATTTGAAGTTGAGAGAGGGAGAACTTTTTCTCCGGGCTTTGCTGTTGCTACGCGACACGGAGGAGCATGTGACTGGCAGAGCAGGCTGAGTGCCGCTCCTCCGGTACTAATCTGGCTGCTAGGGATGGAGTAGCCGTGTGCCCAAGTCCTCTCCAAGTCTGTGGCTGCAGCCGATCTTCCTGCCTTCCTCTTCAAACTGTTTAATTGCCTTGCATTGAAAATCAAACCTGTCTTGTTGGAGCAAGAGTGGCTGAAGTGCATTTCCTCTGCCCCGTGTATTGACCTGCAGTCCTGCTGGTTCTGTGTGTGTGTATTACGTGTGTGTTCAAATTGTTAATCTGCTTTCTTTGCTCAATTCTTAGTTTAAGCTCCTTAGACAGAATCAACTAAGTAATTATACAGCAACTGCTGCTAGCAGCTTGCACTTATGAACAGGGAAATAAGAGATAGCTAATGTGCTAGAGACCTGCAAAAACTCCAGCCAAGGGGGTCACACTGGGCAGAATTAATCCTATGCACTATTATTTTACATTGGATAGAATGAAAGCTGCAGTGCAGATCACAAATTTATTTTTTTGTTTTACAGCTGCTTGTGATTGTCCAGAACGTACCTGGTAAATGACATGAGAGAATAAGCAGATAGAAGCTTTGAACTAGTGTCTGTAGGTAGTAGAAGTACAGAAATATTTTACTTTTATGGTGTTCCTCCCCCTCTTTCTCCCATTCTCTCCTCCCCCTGCCTCCACAGTAGAATAAGTGTGGAAATCAAGCAGTATAATTTTTGTAATGGGTGACCGATACAAGCAAAATACCTGGATAGCAATTTTGCCTGTGTTGTGATTATGATAGTGAAATATTTGGTAACCTTAAGTTCCAGTGTCTTAAATGTTGAGATCATGTCAGACACTTATTTTAAAAAGAACATCTGGAGAACTATGAAAGCACTATTCCAAGCCTTAGAAGGAAAAGGGTGAAAATCTATTATCTTGCCTAGTCCTCAGTATTTTCAAAGGTGCTTCACTGATATTTTTTGAGATTTTTGTTGGCAATATCTGAGTGTTCCCAGTATAAGAGGATGTTTCTAGAAGAATTTCACCTAAGCGCTTGCTCAAATGATAGTACTCTTCCTTGATTTACCTAATTCTAGTTTTACTGGAAATAAAAATAGTGCTCATAAACAGAATAAAAATGCTGTGTTTTGTAATTGCCAGCAGTACACGGCCTGTTTCTCCAACCTTTACTCTATAGATCTTGTTGCCTGTGCGGTAATTGTCAGAAAAAAGTGTAACCGGAATCTAAAAAGTAGTGAAGTGAAGGTAGTGACAAGCAGGACTATTGCTCATGTTTGTTTTGAGGAATATTAAAGTGGTTCACACTTAGGTGTAAACTAGAGACAATGCATGAATGTTAGTGCACAAAACTTGATTTGTATCCTGAATCTCTGCAATGATAAATCATCAGCTTCCTACATCCCAGGCAAATATGATTAAAATTTGTTACTATGAGGTCCCTATTAGTCTGAGAATGAAGGCTATTCTATGAATGAATGCATATGGTGTGATAAGATATATCAGAAATCACAAGGAACATTTGCACAAAGTGTGGCAGGTCATTAAGAAATAGGTATGGTAAGACCAAATAGAGAAGAGGTACAGCAGTTCTTTCTAGAAGTCATGGAGAAACATGCTTTTCCATCAGGTATTATAAGAGTTCAATCTCCAAATTAATAATTCAGTGTTTTTTAGACATTGTCTTCACTCAAAACCTATTAATTTGTCTGCAGGATGATGTACAGTGACATTGCTACAGGCGACAGGCCAGAGTCACTATTCATACTTCCTTGTACAGCACTGTGCACTTTTAAATGACAGAGAAGCCTGTGTGAGATTCCATCCCTGCCAAGACCCAGTGTTTGAAGACTTGAGTGACTGGGGACTGAGGATTTGGAAGTAACGAGAAGGGAAAAAGGATGGCAAGAAATATGAATATACCGATCTAATCCTGACATGTAATTTACTGGGTTTTGTGCATTTCAGTGTTCATAATCCTTCACTAGTACAATTTTCTTGGTTTTTCTTGGAGATGTACTCACAAAAAATCAAGAGCAAAAATTGCACCAAGAGTCCATCTACCTGGTTTCTAAACTGGTTTACTTCTTGAGACCTGACAGTTTAGAAGTATCTGTCAGTGAAACACATTATAGTCTTCTCACATTTTAGTAAGTTCTTCTGTGCACTAACGGGTTTTGGTTTTTTTCTTTATTCTTTTTAATGAATAGCCTACTTCTAGTACATCTCTTGAATTTTCTTAATAATTCACTATTTTCTGTATACTGTTCAGTAAAGCATATCAGGTATTTGCAAAGTAATCAGCTAAAGCAAAGAATGGGTCAAACCCCAGAATTTTAGTTAAAAATTGAAAGCAGTAATTGGATGACACCTGGTTAGATTTAGGTTCTATGCCAAATGCTCAAATTACAGTAAATAATTAAGCTACAGGAGTGAAGACAAACAGCGACAGAGCATCCAAGGAGATTTCAACTAAGATAAATATGTGATGTGTGTGATGCTTCTATTTCCCTGTAAGACAAACCAAACCTTCTTTCATATATTGAGCTGATTGGAAATTTGAGCAATGAAATCCTACTTTAATCCAGATTTACTTGCCATGTGTTTTGCAGGAAATAGCAAAGATTCATTTGGGGGAAAGGTAGACTGCAATTTCACTACAGCCTTTTAATTATTTTCTCTTTGGACTTCCTGGGTTGACATGAAATCAGTTGTAATGTTTGGAGCCTTTCCCCTCCATGTGCCTTCTTGCACTCTTAACTTCTTGTTCTTTAACACTGAACTTGGAGGTTCTTCTAAATCTGAATTCTCTTCTTTTTGATTGAGCAGTAAGCAGGCACATTGTAAACGTAGTTTATTTTATCTCTGTTATTGGATCCATTCAGTCTTCTACAATACTTATGTTTAGATCTGAGTGGTCATGATAAGTTTTCAGATAAACAAATATGTAACTTGAATCACACTGTACTATCACTTTTTAAAGCAGGAGTTGTAGCTCTTTCAGAGCTCTACTTAAAAGATACTGGAACCATATAGTACTTTGGATGTTTCAAGGGAAGTTACACTTTCTAGAAGTTGCCATTGTTGAAAAACTTAAAAGGCCCCTTCTAATTAAAAATCTATTGGTTGACATCTATTTAAAGAGAAGTGGTTGTTTTTATTCCTCTTTGACTAATTAGTGATGATAATCATGATTTGTCAGTTTCTTTTGAATGCCTTACACTGAATGTGGCAGATAAAAGCTGTTTTTAAAAATTATGTAAAACTAAACTGCTTCTTTATATAATTTGATAATAATACACTGTTCTTAAAAATACCTTGAGCTGTTTCTAGATGAAAGAATAACAAGGTTTCTTCTGAGTCAGCCTGGTGTGATTCCTTTAATTTCAAAGAAATTACACTGAGTTGTAGTGATCTAAGACAGAAAATATGATTCAGTGAAGAGTAAACATCTCTTTAAATAGCTTTTTATTGTTTGACATCCATTTTGAAGTCTGTTTTGTTATGATAATGTTAATTTTTTTAACAACTTTTTTCTCCCTTGACTCAGTACACTTATAGAACAGTTGAAGAAAAATTAAGTTTAATGAGCAAGCATAGAACTGTTAAATGAAATGGATGAACTTTAGTATATTCCTTAAGCTTTTACTGTTGGTTCCAGGGGTTTTAATGTTTTCTTTGTTTTGCAATGCTTAAAGTGGATTAGAGATCTAAGGATCACTGTTACAAGTTTTGTTTTGGATTAAGGAAATGACATATAAAAGTTGACTGAAATGGTTCTATTTCTATGACCTGTTCTATTTTATAGTATTAACATAAATAAGTTGCCTTTGTTTTACAATCAAGAAGCTAGATCTTCAGCAAAAGGGCGCTGTTTACAGCACCAGCTTGTCTGCCCAATTATTTTCCTGCACAGCCAGGTCATGATACTACACCCTGCTGAGTCAAGTCAGAGAATGGAGGGCTGTTCCAATTGGGACTCCCTTTAATGGGGGTTGCATGGTCACGCTTTTGTAGAGCAAGAAGGCTGGGGTGTGATCCGTAGCATCTCTTAAAATAAAAAGAACGCAATAGTCCACAAGATATCCCAGAAACTGATACATCCACTGATGTATTTAGAATCTAGGTAATGGTTTTTATCTTCAGAAACCATGGTGCACATTATCAACTCAAATAAATACGCTCTTGAAAGTTCAATTTACGTTGAGGAAGTATAAGGCCAGCAGAACTGGAATACAGACATATATGAATAACCCTTTCCAGATTTGTCCCAAAGAAGGAAATCTACTATGGAAAGTTCATATCATTCAATATCCATTTTGATCTGATCAAGCCCTTGTCATACCTTGTTGTCTAAGGGTACAGCTTCATGAGAAGTGATGAGCCACCTGAATGTTTATTTCACTGCTTCTGGAAGCAGGATGCCCCCACTCATCTTCCCTCTCTTTTCCAATGTCCCATGCCCATGTTGCTGACAACCTTGAGTTGTTGGTACTTGCTTTGTGCCCTTGCTCATTGGACTTTCTCTGAGCTACTTTCACTGAGAAACCTGTGGGGAAAATAAACCAGACCTATGGAATTATGGCTTAGGGATTTTGAGCAGAATGCAAAAAGAAAGGCCTGGTAGTTACTGGAGTTCAGAAAAGAAAGGGAACCTTGGCATCAAGTACAAGGAGAGGTGTTAGAAAGAGGGTCAGAAAGAGACACTCCATTTTCCTATGGTAAGGCAGGGCCGACAGTGCAACCATTGTCTAATGCTACTGCTAAAAACCTTACCATGCTGGTAACAAGAGTAGTCCTATCAGGGCTGGAGTGAACAAGTGTTAGGGCGGCTGGAAACCCTTTTGTAAAGTTGTCTTGTGTAAACAGATGGCTTGACTTGAATGGGGCTGCTCACATGTTCACTTTTGAGCAGAGTTGTAGGGCTGTTCTCAACCTGCAATGTAATAAATGAATTGGATGATAACCAAGCACATAGAATGCTGCTGCAGCTCTTGTTGGCCTCATAGCTGTGTTTATAAAAAACTTTTACTATTGCAAGGTTTAATACTGTTTAAAACCATTATCTATGAAACAGTTAAATTCTGGTTTGTCTGAAATGAGTGACAAAGTCTGTGGTGTCTTCCATGAAAATATTTGAGCTTTGTTTGTTAGCTCTGCAGTTACTAATTTTCTCTACTAACTCAGCCACAGCATGCACTTTAAAGCCTCACTGAAAATGAGTGCAAAACTTTTTGATTCTTGGCCTCTGTAACTAATTCAGGATTCTTGGAGTCTTAAATCCTGTAAGGCAGTAGAGGAAGGGAGAGCCCCAAATGATCACCCTGTTAAAGGAAAAATCTTGTCTTTCAAACGGCCCGTATGGAGATACTGACTCTCTGGACAGCAATGTAACAGGTGTGGCTGCAATCTTCTCCTAGCAGACATTGTGAAAGCCTGATAGAAAACTATTGCTATGAGGAAGGCATTACAAGTTAAAGGTTGCAGGCCTGTAGGCAAATGCCTGCAGTTCTCTGTGCAATGTTATTTGCCTGTGTGCTGCTGTTCAGGTACTTGGGAGACGAGTGTATGCCTTTCCTGTAGGTTTTTGTGCTTGCTTCTGAGTAAAAGGACATAATGTGCAGTACATATATGCTTTTGTGTTTCCAAGGATGTATCAAGTGTAGAGCTTATGCAGCTATACCAGCTAGAGAAGTTCTTCCCTACTATTAACCTCTGTCTGGAGTGCTGCTTAGAGTAGCTTGCTAATGTAACTTAAAGAATTATTTAAGATATTATGCCCAGCAGCCACCAATGAAGGGAAGTCACAGCAGAATCAAGCATCCTTAAAAAGTCAAAATGGGTGAGTAAATCTGAGAGTTATAGAGTTTGGATGCTTATGGAAAATAAAGGTAAATTCTTCCATTGGGGTTGACAGGAAGAGTAATGTTTCAGGAGAAGATGATATTTCTTGTATTTATCTTCTTCTGAGGAATTCAAGGACTATCTTTTTAATGTAGCACACTCATTAGTATTACTATTTGTGTAAAAGGATTTCTTAAATTATTTTTTAAACTGAAAATTATAAAGAAAATATGCTACACTTAGAAAGGAAACAGCCAGTGGATCATATAATTCTTATTGTTTGTTTCAGGTCCTTTAAGATAAAACTGCATTTTGTGTGAGCACATCAGTCAACATTGTTGTTTCAGTTCAGGTGATCCTGGCAGGAGGTGTAGAACTTGATGATATTTAAGGTCCCTTCAAGCCCAAACCATTCTATGATTCTGTCATTGTTCATTTACCCAGGCCTGCCTTCACATATGGAATTTACTTTTTGGGAAGCTTGATAAGGAGTGACCAGCCATTAGCTGCTAACTGAAACAGAGTCACTAGTGAATAAGGGAGAGATGTGCATCCAAAGGAATAGATATGGTTCCCAATGTCATGGGCAATAGTAAGGAGCATTAGAATGTCTGTGTAGGCACACTAGATCCTTGTTGCATGTAGTCTATTCTGTACTGACATGTCAGTCCTGCTTTTCTGACAATATTCCCACAGGTATAGTTTGCAAGGAGTACCTGTTGCAATTTTTGAAATTTGTGCAAAATGACTAGTGCCCTGTGAAGCTTTGGGGCACAGCTTAAATTATCTTTTTTAAAAAAATCTAGTATCCTGCTGGTATGATGCTAAAGAATTTTGTTGTGGATATGGGTTCCGTGGTAGGAAGACAGAAATGGCTTTCATTTTATGTGCTTACCATGTTTATTATCTGTAAGGGAAAGTGGTTTATTTTTTTGCATGGCAGGTTTCATTTTTCACTTAATAACTTGTAATATAAAATTATAGTAAGGTTTATAATTTGGCAAAATGTTATATGTTGCATAGCCATGTTCATTCTAATAATTATACAGAAAAGAAATACAAAAATGACACAATTTCACTGTCACAAACAGCACAAGACGGCTCTTACTGAGACCAGTTCCTAGAGCTACAATGACTCATCAGCTTTCAGAAGAGCATGACAGAATTGAATGCAGGTCATCATCTCAGCATGGGGTCTAATTTTGAGAAAAAACACCACATTGTTTGGAAAATTTATTTTAAAAACTGTACAGGTCTAAAAAGGATAAAATCTTCCTGAGAGGGTTGTTTTATCATCTGCTACTGCATCTGTCTGACTTTCTCAGTGATATATGCTGTACATGTTCTGTCTAAGTTGTT
>VZTR01016553.1:69399-86118 GCA_013400775.1 Chaetops frenatus | reverse complement strand
TTTCCACACACTGTGTAGTTGTAAATACTTCCTAGTCTTGAAGATTTTCCTCATTTGGTCATATTCCCCCCTACCTTCTGTTACCCAACTGTTCTTCTACAGCTGCCTTGAGGCCATTAGCAATGTTCATTCTTATGAAAATGCTTGGGATGCTTCCTTCTGTGAGTAACTGAGGATGTCTTTATTTCTACTGTGTTTGCATGTTCTTCTTCCTTTTTATGTCATATGGTCAATTAGAACATATTTTTGCATACTTAATGTGCCATGCATGAAAAAGAAGCTACTGAGATTTAGGAGAACTGGGATGTGTATGCTTCCCTAGAGACCCACAGTGCTTGCTTCACTTCCCCAGCTAACACAATCACAACTGATTTATGTGGATTAAGACACCTCATGTCAAGACAACTGGTTGGGGCTATCCAATTGCAGGCAGAACATGTTCTTTACATGTAGTGTCTGAAACATATTTTTATATTGAGAAGGCTAATCATTCAGCAGCACTGAAAGTACTGGTTCTCTTGAATTTGGCCATACAGATAATAATTTTACTAAAATCTCTAAGGAATATAAATAGTTTTTGTTAGTGTCCTTCTGGAAAGTACTTTATATACAGTTTAGATTAAAGAAGGTGTCCAAGAAAAATTAATGGCTTACCCTCAGTTATCACTGAAGTACAAGAAATTTGTCAGAGACTTAAATGAAAGAAGGAACCTGGTCTGTTCAATATAAAGTATATTTACTTTATAAGTAGAAAGGAGTATCACCTCCTGTCTATTAGAATTAGTCTTTGCTTAAAAGGATTATTTCTTATTCCTGCCTTGTTACAGGACTAAAAAGATAGTAAAAGTTTATTTGTGGCTTTAAAAAAGTGACTTGAAAAAAGATTATAAAGTAACTTAATTTTTATTATTTTGTTTGTAGTACTGTACGATGGACCAGATACATAGTATGGATATGTACTGTTTGCGAGCATGTATGATAAATAAAATGTCATGGTTTTAAATTTAGAAGGTCGGTTTTTTTATGTTTGGGATCAATGTGAATAACTTTAAAATATTGAATACCTTAATTTTGTTTTACTTTTTGCAGAATAATTGGTTTGAAAGTGGTAGTGTAGAAACCATTGTTATTTTGTTCTCAATACCAGAACTTTAAGAAAAAAAAATTAAAACTGAGATTTTTTTTTTTGGTTGTTTTTTCTAGGAGGTCCATGTGTGGTGTATCAAAAAAAATTGAGAGCTTGTTCTCTTTATTAGTTCAAGCTTAAGCTCGAAAAAAATAAAATTGAATAGATTTGTTAAGAACTAATTAACAAACCATTTCTATTTTTATCAGGATGTTTGCATTTGCTGCTTTTTCAATTAATAAATCTGAAGTAAGGTAGAGAAGATGAGGATTATGAATGTCTTTAATGTTGCTAGGATTCCTTTGAACTTGTTGTCTGCAGGAGACCTGAACCCTTTTTTCTTTGAAGGAAAGCTTTCCTGCTTAGTTTCAGTAGATTAAAATCCTGAATTTCTTTAATTCTTGGATTTATGTTTGGGCATTAGCAGAAATTAATCTATAGTCCCTTTATAACGGTATTAACTAAAAACAAATAGTCTAACATTGAATACAATGATTTAAAGTATTTTTATCAAAGATTTTGCATTATTATTTGTGAACATTATTTAAATGATATTTGATGCTTTCATTTTAACGAAGCATGCTTTAGTTGACAAGTACCTGTATATGCAAGAACATGCAGACACAAAGCATAGAATATAATGTAGATTTTGCTGGGGTTTTTTCCTGTTTGGCAAGTAAAGGCAAACCATAAAAATATGCTGATGCTGCAGAGAAACACAATATTTCTTAGTCCATTATGAAAGACGATATTTTCACTTTTGGTCTTGAATTTTAAAGTAGTTTTTTAAAAAAATCAGTGAGTAAAAATTTCAAATGTAGGTATTGGGTCTTACCTGTCAGAGTAGAGCGCATTTATTACAGTTTCTGATAGCTGTTATTGTGCTGAACACAGAATGTGGTTTACTGAAAAATAAGTCCAGCTAGTAGTGATAAAGAACCAGATCTTTTCCTTCAAGTTCAGTCCTTTATCATTTCCACCACTGCCCCCTGCCTCCCACCCCCAAGTAATCTGACATGTGCGTTGTTTCTTGTACTGTCTAATAAACATACCAGCAAAACAGAGTGTGCCTCTCATGTATTGTGACTTTTTTTGAGTGCTAACAGATTAAAAATAGAATATGAATATGTGTTGGTGAAGGCAAGAACAGGGCCATTAGGCCTCTTGACATGGGGGCACCCCTAGCAGTTCAAGAGCTTGTTGTCTTTATGCTGCAAACTATCTAGGGCATGGCCCTCTTTGTTACATGATTGTACAGTGCAAGGCACAAGGACTTCTTGATCAGCTGCTGAGTCTGTAGATGCTATTTTACTAATAATAATCTTGTTATATGTAGTGGGATGTAATTGATTTCTTTCAGTAAAAGAAATCCGACGCTTTCCTATTAACAATGTATTGCTGTCTCTGGCATTTCAGCTCTTTTGCCTCGGATTGTCCCTTGACTAGCCCTCTGTCTGCCAAAGGTCTTGCAGTCATGTGAAGTGAGTGCAGATGCACATTTGTACTGTCTTTTTGTTGATATTGTCAGTAAAATTACTTCTTTAATCTAATTCAGAGATACATAGGTACAAAATATGTTTTGTATTGCAAGGGCTTGAGAACTGCAGATGAATCTTTTACTGCTTTGTGTAATACCTATAAATTTGTTGTCTGTGTTGGTTTTTTTTTAAATCTGAGTAGTTTGTATTAAATGTAATTGAGTTTAAAGAGTGTAGAAAGACTGAAGGTTAAATATTGTCTTGAGGTATATGAAAGTTAGCATAATTTTATCAGACTCAATTTTGCTTATACATTAAATAATATTTGTTCATTCTCCTGTTATAATTCCTAGCAGAATGCTGCTTTTCAGTATCATAGGGCATTATTTGAAAATAAGCTAAGGTTTTTCCTAAACTTTGGATTTTGCTTCTTTCTGCATTAGTGAGGGGGAACAGACATGGAATTTCCAGAGGTTCAGCCTTCCCTCCTTGAGCATTCCAAAACCTCAGGCTGTTTGACATGTAATTAAGCTAGGCAAAAATCTGACATCAAAGTGTATGGAAGATGATTCTTCAGGATTCTTTTACCTGCAAGGCCTCTAGGGTGGGCTGCTCTATTTGGGCGCCAGATGGGAAAGAGAGTACCCTTTTAGGAAGTCAGAAACAGAGAAAAAAAAGTTTGTCACTTATTTTTCTATTTGTAAATTTTGTGTGGAAGAAGTTTGTAATGCACAGTCTGCTTGCATTTACTTGTTGAAAACCTGGATATGTATTACAAGTGGAACTGCTTAGTTGAAAAAATATTGCCTTGAAGACCATTACTCTTTTAAGTGCAAATAAATCTGTTGAGGGAGTTGATTCCTGAAGTGTAAAGTAATTGTAGCAGTGTTAGTTTGATTTCTGAGTCTATAGTTTGAGAGTGGTACAATCTACCCTGGACTTAATACATTCCTCATTACTTTAAATTCTTCATTCAGGCTTAACTGCTAAAGAAGTGTTAGTAGTTCTTAAAGGCATTGTGAGCACAGGGAAGGAGGAACGAATGAGGGGTTTTGGCCTATTCTATATAGTCAGAATGAACAGTCATGGCCCTTAATCTGTGGATGACAAACGTAATTCTGATTTGTAGTCAGAGCTAAAAGTGTGAGGGACTTCAAGGTTAAATGGGCAGGTAGAAAATGTATGAAAAGAATACAAAACATGGAGGGGCTAAGAGTAGGGCTGTTTTGGTTCTATTATAAGCCAAACATAACATTTTTGTTTTAATACAAAAGGATTGAATTTTAGCTTTAATTCTGAAGCTAAATGTTTCTACACAAACCTTGGGACAAGTGAAGCCCAGTGGAGGTTGAGAGGGTGTCGTGAGCTGCCTTCCTGTTGAAGACTGTAGCCCTGTGGGTTAAAGCATTGTGCTGTGAAATGCATGATGCTATTAACCTCTCTCTCTTCTACTGGAATTTCCTGTGACTTAATGTGACATTGAGTAACATTTATTAGTGTTGTGAATGTTGACTACCATCCTCTAGTGCCAGTGGGGTTCATCTTTGGCAGTGGTTTACCATAGGGTACTTAATTCATATCCAGGCAACAACTGTTGCAGAAAATAAGGTGAATAGTGATAGAAAATGCACTTATTTTTAAAAAATTAAAAGTGAAAAAAGGTATTTTGTTTAGTTAGTAATTTGCTCAATCTTTCCTCTGATAAAATCACTACTGTGTTGTTCTATTCCAGTGGAAAATTACTACCTGACAAAATCTTTCTGTAAGTTGCTTTCCCAGAGCTAGTAACATAAGCTTTCTTGTTTTACCTGGGCAAACTCTGAATCTGAAACACCCACTGATAGTCTCTTATGAGAGAATCCCAGACACAGAGAACAATGTAAAGTCCAGTGGTCAAGTTAGCATGAAGCCCCAAGATAGTAAGTATAACAAGAAGTTTAGAAATAGTGCTTTGGTCTACATATTTCCAGTGATGCTTCTGATCTTTGCTTTGCAATTTCAGTATTAGACTGGTTTATATTAAAGCCAATATCATATATTTGTCACTTCTTTGGTGTTTTCTAGCAATTGAAACAGATTTTACCTTTCAAAATTATTTTTCTTAATGCCCAGAGATTCTTCTTTATATTTGTCCTGGCGTGATTCTTTTATCCCGTATTTTAGCAGTGCTTTTATCCCGCATTCTTTTAGCCCGTATTTTAGTAGTGCTTTAATCACAGTCAGAAGACTAAAACTGAATTACAGTAATACTAGAGCAACACCAAAATTTTAATCATTTCTTAAACTTGGACTTTCAAAAATCACCCAAATTCCATTCTATTAGCAAATTTTAAGCATGAAAATTAAGACTGATTACTTTATTGCTCATTTTTGAACTCAGTGGTTTTTTCCTTCCTATCATGGTTTGTCAGAGTAAATCTCAATTTCTATGGAAATTAGCTCATTAGTATTAATTTTTTGTAATATCTGACTGATTAATGAGCTGCCTTACCATTTAAAAAAACCATAAAACTTTATTGAAAGGAAAACCTTTCATAAAATTGCTAATGGCTAATTCTTCAGTGAATTGAGGCTTCAAATAATATCAAAAAACAAACGAATACCCCTTGTTTTCTGGCAGTCCCTGCTCTTGCTGAAACCCAGGTGCTGCAGGCTCACATTGCATAGAATATACCAAATGTGGTTACTGCTGACATGGTTATTTTTCTTTCATTCTGGATATTTCTCCTGAGTATTTGTAGCAGCAACTTTGTAATCATGTATTTTTCCCCTGATTACTTTCTCCTTTATCAAAGTTAGAATTGTTTTTGCTCACAGATGAAACACAAGCTTTTTAGAACCTTTGTGAGAAGTGCCCTTGATACTGCAGATCACTTTTACTTATTTCATATTACTGATTTTCAAAGATTGTTTTTTAAAAATGAATTTACATAATTATCTGCTAGGTCATTTTCTTTGTTCTAAAGAAAATATAAAACAGTGATAATTTAAGTATTAGTCTTTCATAATATTGGTAGATGTTTCAGAGCTCTTTGCCCTCAGTTATAAGTAAGTACAACAGATAACATTGTAAAGCCTAATGCCATAATTAAATTAATTAGAACAGGTCTGCTGAAGAATTGTATAAATGGACATTGATACTGTGCTTACTGTATATAGATGTGAGCATCTTAAATTATAATTCTGTGAAGTATTATAGAGTGTAGCAGAACTGTGTGACTTGCAGGTTTTCTGTTAACATTCAGTTACCATTTCTGATACTGTACAAAGTCTGCAGTGTTTATACTGCTTTTAAAAATGCTTATCAGTGTTACTGCCTCATTTTAATCACTGTAAGGGTATGTTTAACTACAAGAACTTAATACAAGATAGACAAAATAAATTATTGTCATACATGGTGCTTGGAATTTTTTTAGCTAGTTATTGTTTAGAAATAATATACAAGTTTCTCTTACTGCTTGTTTATAGGCATGTTTCATTAAAAATCCTAATCATGGATGCAGATTTGATTCTATATTGTAACTTCTTTTTTTTAAGTAAGTGATTATGAATACTTTTGAACAGCCATAATATTATGGTTAATATATTATTACTAAATATACAAGAAAATTTAGTATTTGTTTTGCATGACAATTGCAATTGATAAATGGTGGATTAAGTGTTGTGTTTTTACAGTTTTAACTGCTAATCTCATATGAAAATGTTGCTTTGTAGGGCAAAATTCAGGGAGAGGGCCTGGGATTCCAGAGTGAACTTGTACATTCCTTCAGGGCATTTCTGCAAGGGAGGTTGTTGTGTTTTAAAGGTAGTTGATAAGAGACCTGCACCACCAACCCCAGACCTGCACCACCAACCACCATCATGCATTAGTCTATAGAAGGTATTTGGGTGAACATACTCCTGTACCACTCCGTACCACCATTTATCCAAGTGAAATTTTTGACCATTTGCAGGATACGTTATAAATCAGGGTGTCACTACCAGACAATCAGATTTGAACATTCCTTGCATAAAGTAGCTTGCCTATATCCCTGAGGAATACACATCACTTAACTGTGTTTATGTGACAGTGTGGATAGGCCTGGTTTTACGTGAAAGTTAGGTAGCGTGTTATTTATGCCATCATGAATTCATGAAATAGATGGTTGTGTTTTACCTATACTGAAGTTATCTTCTCTGGACAAATCACTCAGAA
Organism: Chaetops frenatus; assembly: GCA_013400775.1. Taxonomy (NCBI): domain Eukaryota; kingdom Metazoa; phylum Chordata; class Aves; order Passeriformes; family Picathartidae; genus Chaetops; species Chaetops frenatus. The sequence continues at coordinate 79,319 of VZTR01016553.1, read as the reverse complement.
TAATTGAAAGATGTAATTTTATTATATGATTATTAATTAAATCAGAAAACAGGATTTTTTTTCTTCAGAATTGGAGAATTTTGTTACTACTTCAGTTTTTTTCAGTGTTCCCCTCTCTGAGGTGCTGACAACAGACTAAAGTGAAACAGAGCTCTGTTGAACCTAATTATGTTGTAGCTCATTGTTTTGAGGATCTATAAAACTGTTCACTCCCTTTTTATGAGGCTGTAGTTACAATGAAAGGCCATAAACAGTGCCTTTTCTCTTTCCTATGGACGGGAGATTTCATTAGTTGACTCTAATAAAGGCCTGATCCAGCTGCATTTACACCTGGGAACGAATGCTTCTTTATCAGGTCTTAATCCTTAGTAGATGAAGCAGGAGAGAATGACAGCAGGATAGCTTTTGATCAGCCATAAATGTCCGAAAGCTTAATTTCTTTTAAAATTATTTGCTATTCAAATCCTGACTCAAGACCTGCTTTTCTGTACTTCAGAGGAAATATTTAAAGTATAAGGACCTTATTAAAAAGCCGAGATCTTTCTATACTTTCAAGCACTTACCACTGAAACAACATTTCCACATCAGCTAAGGGGATTATTATTGTATGTTTTTAAATCCTCATAGACTTTGGAGAGCACTAATGTTTAGCATGTTTAGCCCTTGGAAATAATGTGGAAAATTATGCCCTACCTTTATTTAAAGTCTATGCTGCCTGGGAATTTAAAATTGATACATTCCTGCTAAATAGGTTTCTGTAGTGTATGTACTCTTGAGATTTGTTTGAGTTGTTTTTCCTTTTTTATAACTATTTTTGTTTTGTTTGTATAATATACAAATGCTAAAATTATTGTAATTATCTAGCAGTTTAGTTGGAGATATTCTGTAATACTTGAAGATGGTTCTTCGCTTTTATTTGTTTGACTGAGTATATAGAGCTCTTTTTTATATATATACTTTTTAATATTTTAGGGTTTTTTTTATATTATCCTTTTCTCTCCATGCTGCAAGGCAGTGGATAAAGTGGAGTTGGTGATGAATTTCACTGTCTGTTTTTATGTGCCTCACTGCTAAGCTGCCTGCCGCTCTGTTTCACCCCAGGGTGTGAGCGGGGGCAGTTCCGCTGTGGCAATGGCCGCTGTATTCCTGCAGACTGGAGGTGCGATGGAGCCAGAGACTGCTCGGATGATACAGATGAAGCTGGCTGTCGTAAGTGGAACAAATAGAGAGCAACTCCTTTGTTATATAAGAAATTAGGAGATTCCAGTGTGCTCAACCATACCTGTGGTAAAAGAATGAATATTGAATTGGGAGAAAACTGCTAGTTGTCAAGAGATACCGCAGAGTCTATTTGATTCCATGTGGTCATTTGGCTTTGGTAGTGCTCAGCTTCTAACATGACTTTAACCTTTTCTTAAAAATCTGACTGTCCAATAATGCAGTTTCATATTATGACTAATTTTCTAAGTAAATGTCGAAATGTATTGCATTCTATTACTGTAGTAATCCTGAATATTGGATGTATATACAGCTATCACCAGCATCACTTGTGTTCCAAATCTTCAGATTTTTCAGACCCTGGACAAGTAGCTGCACCTACTGGGCCTGAAGCAGAGTTGTGCTTAATTGTCTAGAGTTGATTGTGCTGTGTCAGCAGCTCAGGGACAACAATTTTATTCATATAGACTGTAATATCCCTGCACAAAGATTCTCTCAAGCTGAATAGAAAAGTTGTGAAAATGCAGAATTTCTCTCCACAGTCTGTTTTCAGGAACTTGCCTGTATTTTACCTTCTCAGTGTTCTTTGAGGTCTTGTGAGTTGGTGCAATTATCAGCCCACTTACAGACTAGGCCAATTTTTGCCCCTCAGCTGATAGGGAGTGAGACTAATTTACATGCATTCTTTTTATACTGTATTATTTCTTTGCTGCTTGACCCACGTAATAATTGGAGGCTATTGACATGGCTCGGCAGTCTGGTTTGTTGCTTAGCACTTTAGTTAGCTGCTAAAAACTAGTGTAGTCCAGGGTGAAGAATGCCTTTAAACTGGCAAAACAGAATGGTGTTGTCCCACCAATAGCAATAATGAAAATTAAAATTCATTTCTCTGAGTTAATTTTCCTTTAAAAACAATATGTTCATGTGCTATAGGTAGTGGGGCATGATTACCTAGCAAGATAGTTTTAAACTGTTTAAAACTGGTCTGAGGCTAAAATCATACTAAAAGACTATTCTTTGCTTCTTCAAGCAGGACTTAAAAGCATATGTATGAAGTACATGTCTGTAGTATGTGATCAGTTTTATCCCTCCAATTAATTTACTTCTGATGTAAAGTACTTTTGTACTTTTCAGCTCTAAATCTACAAATTGTCTTAATTTTCTCCCTCAATGCTTTGGTTAAATTGATAGTTGTGCTTGCATATCATCCCATGAGCACAAAGTGTTTCAAGTTGACCTTGTATTTCTGCAAAAACATAATCTTGAGAACAGAGATGGTCAAGACCAGAGTCCTGGTTACTGGACTGTATTGTACTAGGGATTCTTCCAGGAGTATTAACTAGGGATGGAGTAAGCTGTGACACAGTTTCAAACATTTATTTTGATCTTTCTCTTTGATGGTTCCTTGTTTGTCTATTTGAAGAGTACAGAGTAGAGCTGGAACAACAACATTCAGATTGTTCTGATCTGACCCTTTCTTTTGCCTCATGAATTCACAAGGAAGAATCATGGGCTTGTTTTGGGAGATCATGTTCTTACCAGGGGTAAAGCAGCTGAGGTGGAGTGAGAGCAATTGAACAGACCCAATGAGGATGGGGAAGCTAGTGTGACTCTATACATAAGTGAAAAAAAGGGGTCTGCCAGGGCACAGTTCAGACCCTGAACATTTTTTGAAATCTGTTTTCTAAAGAACCTTGTGTCTCCAGGAGAGGATAAAAGGTGAAGAGTCTATGCAGGAGTTTACTAAGCTGAATTTTGCCTTTGATAATTGCTTTGCTGGTCCCCTTTCCCCTCTCTGGTCTGTCCATTTTCTTTCATCTGTTAAATGCTTCATGTGTTTCATGGAAGTTACAATTCACTGACACTTGAACCTTAGACCTTCTTTTCCCGTGTGCAGTTATCTTCTTTGAGAGTGCTTTCCCCTGTGAAATGACCATTTTTTTTCATTGCTTCCACTAGCACAACCTACCTGTGAGGGAAATCAGTTTCAGTGTCAGACTGATGGTGAATGTATCCCACAGTCATGGGTTTGTGATGATGAGGAGGATTGTGAAGATGGCTCAGATGAACATCAACAATGTCGTAAGTATTTTAACTTCCAGTGTTATACCAGCTTTGCGAAATAATGTAATTTATATAGCAGTATATAGAGAACATAGAGAAACAAGCCCTCTCTAAGTACAGAAGTTTCTCTAAAGTATTTCTAGAAATGAAATAGTCTGAAGTAGATAAAATACAGAAAATATGCCTAAAGACATATCTCCAGGTCTTGAAATCTGAAAATTATTCATGTTTCTTTTAATTCAAAAGAGAAAAATATAAAGTGTATACTAGTTTTCTACTAGATATAAAATCTAATAATTTCAAAAATGGTGAAATAGACATAATATTATATCTACTGTCTTCATTGGCTAACAAAATTCAGTGGCATCTCAGAACTATAGCTAACAAAATTCAATTCTTTTTAGATAACTTTGAAATTAATTTGTATGTAAAACAGGAGGAATTACCAATAATCAGCAAAAATTGATAAATATTCTTGTATGATTTTCAGCAGTGCTATTTAGTAGCAAAATTATTTAGAATTAATAGAGCCATTCTTTCTCACACTCAGAGAGGAGAAATATCTATGGTCTTGGTGTATGGTGGGAATCTAGTCTTTCATTATCTTTTGGACAGCTTAAACTTAGAACATAATTCTGATTAGTATTTCACTTTAGACATGCTAAACAGAGTATTATTCATGTCTGAATTGCTGTTTTGAAGTAAAGTGTTCAGAGTTCTCTGTACAGTTTAGATCAAGAAAATAATTTAACAGCCCAACTGCAACAGCCATAGGCTTTGCTCTTTTCTTAGTGTTGATAGACAAATAAAACATGCTACTCTGGCTTAGAGTTCCATGACTAAGCATTTGAAGGGTTGTAAGTACATGCCAAAGTGGTGAACAGTGAGCTGAGATGATTACTGCACCAAATTACAATCTCTGTATTACTGCTTAAGACAAGAGAACAACTGCAGTGTTCTGAAGGATAGTTTTTCTGCCACTTCTAGTATTAAAAATTTCATTAAGTGATGAGGATAAGATTAATTTATTTTTGGTTTTAGTGTGTGTAATTTTTTGATAATTTCTTTGAACTGAACAGCTCTGGAGCTACTCACCAACCCCTGGGGAGGTAAAAATGTTTAATTTGGAAGGGTTTTGCTCACAGACTTGGTTTTTGCTTTTGTATCTTGATTCCTTCTTCATCCACTAAGGATGGAATATTTTGAATGATAGGTAAATGCCCTTTGTTCCTCTCTTTCTCTGAGAAGGTGTCAGCACAACTGCTGGTTATGTTTTAACTAACGAATCTGTAAATACAAAACGCAAAATGAGCAACAGCTCTGAGTTTAGCTTTGCAACTGGGTCACTGTAACATTGTTCACCATGTACTGGTTAATCAGTGGCACTGTGCTAATGCCATTTTTGAGTTATCTCCTGGTATTTGTCCTTGTTCTTCTAAACGGACTTTTTATCTCAGTGTTTGGGAAAGCTAGAGGAGATTTTCCTCCTTGAAACACTAAAAATTTTTCATGGGGAAACTGGCCCACAGCTCTGGAAGTCATACGTACAGAAATTTGTTTCACTTTACTGTCATGCTATTGTTTTTCCTCATGATACTAGTATCCCAGTAGCTGATCTTATTTTGGGAACACTGCTGACAGAAGGCTGCATAGAGAACCCCTGAACAGCAGCAGATGACAAGATGCCAGTGTATAGACTGGGATGATGTTGAGATACAACATGAGTTTGAAAGAAACAAATGTGGAAAAGTTAGTAGTAAGCTTGCCCTTCAGCCATATCTTCACAGATTCATATTGGTTTGCCTAAGAAATGAAAGTGTAGTTTAGCTGTAGCGAAATCAAAGTGGAATTGAACAGTTTTATGTTGTTGCTTTTTATCAACAGCTGTCAAGAGAAGAGACATTATCAATCTCAATCCTCCATTAGATATATATGCAAATTGTTTCTGACTGTCGAGGCCCTGGCTGTACTAGAAAGTGGCTCATTACCTCCAACTCTGCTGTGTTTACATTGTGATGTTCTGGTTGACTGAATAACTTACAGTTACTGACAGATTTTGACACAGTAAATAAAATAACAGAGAAAACACTAAATCAGTGAGAATTGGTAGTTTGATGTTATAGGCAGAATAATTATAGGGAGGTAATTTTTAACCTAGAGGTCAATTCCTCCGTGGAGAAAAGCAGTGACCTTGCAGGCTGCAGGAGCCCTCACAGAGCTATGCTATCTGCTATGTGCTTGTCAAATGTTCTTTAATCTCCTTGAGTACAGCAAGATAGAGGGGGAGAGAGTGTTATACTGATATTTATGAGAAAGATGAAGTAGTTAAAGAGGAAGGGAAATATTTTCCTTCATAAAAAGTCTTGGTTGATAGGAAAGGCTGATTGTGTGCCTGTTTGTTGCAGCGGGAAGGACGTGCTCGAGTCAGCAGTTCACGTGTTCCAACGGACAGTGCATCCCGAGCGCGTACTGGTGTGATCGAGTGCAGGACTGCACTGATGGAACAGATGAAAGAGTCTGCCGTGAGTCTTAGCTCCTAGCACGAGATCTGGTTTCATCTCATCTCTCTGTGGCATTTTAATACGTTTGTAAGATTAAAGGGCTCGTTGATAGACAGGATGCCCACAATATGCTTTTTGTTACGAGAGTTTCGTTTCAGATTCTTCTGTGTATTAGAGCTGATGTTCTGATACAGATCTGTTATCACAGAACTCAAGTGCAAATCACCACCACAGGATCACATCATATTGTTTCTTATTGTCTGAAAAATAATTAATATTGCATTGTAAAAAGGCAACCATGTTTAATTGTTTAATTTTGGGACACTCGGAGCTAACTTTGCTGAATTTTTTCATATTGTTTTAACATATACCATATGAAATCATTAGTAGTTATAGCCTGTACAGAAAAGCAAAATTTGACTCCAGATGACTTATTTGAGGAGGTTAGATCCCTTCAAAAGCATTTGAATTCTAGACTGCAGCTTCCTGTGGAGATGATTTAGTCATATTGTATTCAGTTGAGTTGTTTATATTGTGCCAACAAAATGCAGATGGACAAGTAGTTTTTTTCACTCTAGAGTTGAGTCTGCCTGTCTGGTGAGAGTCTCCTTAAATTCTGTCCTAGGTTGAATACTGATGGAAAGGGAAGCTGGCCACATAATAGAAGCCATGTTTTTCAGAAATGTTTTTGTCTAATACCTACATGACAGTGTGTAACAGGCATGTCTGTTCATTGTTAGACTTAAGGAAAAGCATCCTGAGTGACATCTAACATATAAGCTGCCATTCCAGCTCTTAGAACATAGTGTGCCTTTGGGAAACAGACATAACTGTGAACTTCACTTAGAACTAGACACAGGGCAGGAGGTGGAGGAAGAGGCTGGGGTGGTAATAGATGGACAAAGAAGCAAGAAATAAAATTTTGTTAATGGCTGTGCTCAGGGGAAAAAAGGTCATATGCATATGCTGTGTAAAGGAAGACTATATGGTCAGCTGACTGCTAATGTGGTTTATCCCTGACTCACAAGTGGCTAAAATCGTCCCTGTGTAGAATGAAAGGGGATTTAGGACTATATGATACTCTGGAATAAAATGTTGCTGAGTCATCCAGCTTGGAAATTTTTCATGTGATAGGCCCACAGCCATTTCTGAAGTCACTAATACAAATGGCTAAAAACCAAGATCCAAAGTACCCCATCTCATTGCTGGAAGAGTATCTACTGTAGATTTGCACTGTTTTCTCTTAAAATTAAGAGGAAGAAATGAAGTTGGTAACTTAATTTAGCAAACCTATCACACATGAAAAAAAATCCTGAAGAAAAGGTATGTCTTAAAAATGTATTATCTATGAATTAAACATTGGAACTGGTAAGCATCTCTGAGAAACCTGTGAGTAGTCATTGAATACAGTGTGGAACAGCCAGGTGGCATAGTGTGATTATTATAATGCAGTAAATCTGTGGCAGTCTGGGACTGGAGTCCTAAGGATGATACTTAAAGCTCTTTTTTCAAACTAGAAGCTGCTGTGATATTTGAAAATTGAAGTACACATTTTATTTCATGTTTAACATTCTCAGCTAGGTGAATTAAAAAGGCAGTTAGGAAAGGGCTCTCCAGATACATTAACAGTAGCACTCCACTGCTGTGGGAGAAAGTCAGTCATTGCTGCATCAGCAATTAGGCCCCATGACTGTTACGAGGGCAGCATACTTAGCCCCAGGGAGAGGGACTGCCTCCTATCATTCAACAGCCTCTACTCTGGTTTATTAGAATATGTGTTGACAGTCCTTCTGAGAGAGAAGGATGACTGTGACTTGGAACTTTGAATGTAGGTTGGACTAGTTTAAAGAAATGTGACAGTGCCAAAGACAAGAGGATCCAAGAGGAATGTAATGACAACACTCTTGAGGAAGGAAGGATGGTTAATTTTATTGCCTTTTTGTCTTTGCAAGGCCTGGAACTTTCAACAGAAGCCATAAAATAAAATTTACAATTTGATGATTTTATGATTAACTGTATAGTACAGATTAGTGTAAGTGGTTTTTGGAGTAGATTCTGGGACTTGCTTTGAATGTTCATTTTCCCACTGTTTGGTGTATTTCCTTTTCCACATTATCTGATATAAACAAATGTAAGAGGAATAGTATTATTTTGGCCTTTTCCTTTGTTGCTAAATTACCGTTATTTAATTTGAACTAAAAGTTTTCATAAATAAAAATGAAACATCCATGAACAACAAAATAATAAAGCTATTTCTAATTGATTCTGGTGTTTCACAGAGCATAACAAAATGCAAACTTATGTCCTTTTACTTATACTTTGCACTCACTCATCCTTCTGGAAACAGATTTAGATTGTAAAGAAGAAAAAGTTTTATTCCTGAATAAGTTACATTATTTAAGAAAGTAGTCAAATGCAAAATGTCACTAATATAAAGTAAGTCTGCAATTAAACATTTAAAAAACCAGAACAAAGGAATTCAGAGCCTTAGTCCATTTTATTGCTAATGGGATTAACAGCAAGGGAAAACTACCCATGCAGAGGCTAAGATAAACATCAGAACAATGTTTCAGCTACAGGTCATACAATTAGTGCACTGAAGCTATTTTGATTTCATAAAGTTATGGCTTTTGATTTTTTAAAATACAAATACTAGGCTGTTTTCTAGCTTTTTTGAATAGTCAGCAGCTAGAAAGTACTTTAATTTTAAAACTTTAGAAACATAGAATGAAATGGCAGACTATTTGGAGTAGCAAATGCTTTTTGGGAGTACGCGGCCAGTACTGGTGTAATCTTTCTGTGTTACATACTTTATTTCTCTTAGTTAGGATAGAATTCTCTCTCCTGCCTCAGCTTCATAGTTGAAAAATGAAAATCTCAGCCATGGCCATTTGGCTTTGCTGTGACTGAAGAACCTTTCTGGATACTATTCTGGCAGTCTGGCACACTGAGGCTGTGAGGGAGAAAGGGGCAGTACTTTAAAGATATATTGTTTGAAGCTATTGGGCTGAGTGTGGGCCAAGAGACACTGGATTTTTGATTCTAATTTTGATGTTGATTTGCTGCCGTAGGTCAGCTGCCTAACCTGTGAATTCCTGCCTCTTGTTTGCTATGCTAAATAGCTGTTGTGGTCAGGAAGTGGGCAGCCAGCTCTGGGATTAATTTGCGGAGGGTGAAAGTTAACAACGATCAAGAACTGAAGAGATCATAAGGCGTGTAGTCCAAGAAAGAAGAAAAAGGCTATAGTCAGAGACTAATATTCTGGATGTTGGACAAATTACATGTAGCAGCTATAGAATGAGGGAGAATTTCAGGCTGAAGGAAATATCTCTACCTGGAAGAATACAGTACAGAGAAGAAGCAAAACTGGAGCAATCTAAGGCAGGCAGCCAAGGACTAGAGTCTCAGTGATCAAAATCAGGAATTAAGGCCAGGAATGAGGGTCTGGTCTATCTGCCAGCTCTGAAAGTATCTGTGCTATGAACACTGCCTAGTAACATGTAGCTCATAGGACTCTTAGGCTTGGAGTGAATCTCCCTCCTGGTGTCTCTGGCAGGCTGTGATCTGCCTGGGCAATGCTTTGATCACTTTGAGGCAGAAGAGTTTTAATTAACTTTATTTTATAAAATGTTTTTACATGTGTCTTTACAAAAGACAATTGTTAGTAGGAAATTGCCGCTTTTGTTTTTCTTTTATTTCTCCTTCTTGTAACATGGGTTGGGGTTATGGAAGCTTACACTGCTGATTGTGTGACAGAAATCAACTTGTGCTGAATCAAATGCTAGTTGCAACTATTTCCTGTTGCTGTTTTTGTATGGATTTATTTCCAGGTTGCAGAACAGAACTGTTAGGCAGAGTGCAAAATTATACAGGTTTAGAGATTCCTGTGACATAGGTTTCAAACATCTTCTGTGTGTCCATTGAAAGATGCATTTAAATATATTTGCAACTGTTGCCCCGAAAGTTACAAGGAGCAAGGTGCTTCAGCTGTCATTTGTGCTGGTGATTGCCAGTTATTTATATTTTGCAACTGAAGGGTTGGCATGCATCAGGGAGACAGACCGTGCAGAAGTATTTTGGCTAAGAAGATGCCTGAGGGGAGAGAAAGAAGAGCTCCCTTTCTTCCTGAGCATTGGA